>CM070081.1:31517-496517 GCA_036250285.1 Pyrocoelia pectoralis
ACGAAAATTAATTTGCAATCTGTCATTTTATTTGACGTAACAAAGTACCTACTCCTGTCAGATTAATAACCAATAGAATTCACGTTTTTCAAATTGTTGATGTTGGCATGGCAAGCGCGTTTTTGAAAGTACGATTTAAACACGCTGGGGCGTGGTTTAAAAGGCTAAAATAGGACACCATTAAAAAAAATCCCCCCTGAAAACTTTCCAAAAATACGGTCGCAAATTTGTTTCGTGATAAATCCTATACAGAATGTTCTTGACACATTTTGTAATTTAAACTGTCATGCATGACAAGATAATTCGGCATCAAAAGCATTGCCAACCTAAAAATTTTCGTAAAATGTTACCTGAATTAATGGTCATAATTCGCTGATGATGAAGTCGCACAGTCTGGCCACTTCGCATATCTGAACTGAAATTAAGTGGCTCTAAAAGACTTAGACCCGTGAGCTATTATAATCAACAGAATATGAAGTGAAACTGTAATTAATTTTTCTCATATACAGGGTGTCCCACTGCTCCGTAATCGGTCGCCAACTCAATGTATTATTTAGAAATAATTAAGATTCTTACGTGAAATTTTAAAAATAATACCAAGAAGAAATACATCGTTGAATAGGTTTTTTTGTCGAGAATTTGATAGGTAAATAAAAATACAGGGTGTTCCATTTCGTATAAATTCTATTTAAAGTTCACAAATTTTGAATTTTCATTTTAAACACTCGGTATAAAATAATCTCTTAGTTTCTTTCGTAGAGTAAGATGACATTATTCATTAAATAATTTTTTTCTTTTTTTAAAAATAACTTAGTTATGAATGTTATTGTCCGGCCGTGAATTGTACAAAATTTTGACAAAATAATTAATAATTTGGCAACGGCGCATCCAATATCAAAAAAAGAATGCAGGTGTGATATAAATATGGTTGGTCGATACACGAAAGGGCAAAAAATACAGGGTGTGCCATTTAATAAAACGACATTTTCATGCCAGATGAAAATGCAACATACTGTATATATAAAGATATTTTTTAAAAGATGCACAATTCAAAACAAAGCAACCTTTACTTTTTTCTGTATCTACAACCCACATTCAGTTATTGACCGATTACGAAGCAGTGGAACACCCTGTAGATAGTTACGGCCACTCCAGTTTGTTCATGAATTGTTATTAATTCATAAGGGAAAGTGGTGTGAATGATACGATTTTGAAAAAAATTACACTAGTGGTAGGTACCAGACCGATTACGAAGCAGTGGAACACCCTGTACATATTTACGGCCACTCCAGTTTGTTCATGAATTGTTATTAATTCATAAGGGAAAGTGGTGAAATGAACGATTTCGAAAAAATTACACTAGTGGTAGGTACCAGACCGATTACGAAGCAGTGGAACACCCTGTAGATAGTTACGGCCACTCCAGTTTGTTCATGAATTGTTATTAATTCATAAGGGAAAGTGGTGAAAATGAACGATTTCGAAAAAAATTACACAAGTGGTAGGTACCAATATCGTTGTGATCTTTAAATAAATTAGTTTCCAAATTAACTGGATTTAATTTTTAAATTAATTAGATAATAAAAAAATAATTAATTTGATTGCCGTGTACACGGAAGCTACACCATTTCCAAAATGCTAATAAAATGAATGACACCTGGAACAGATGCAGTCACGTCTAATTAAATGCTAATTAAGGTAATTACAATACCGATTAATGTTAAAGGAACTTAATTTTTTTTACATTTCGCCTACATCATCTGTATAATTTCAGAAATTTCACATAATTTCCTAATTAATTATTTGAATAGTGAAATATACTTATACAAATATAGTTCCACTCAATAACAATTACGCTCTTTCGATTTTTTAATATACTTAGTGTAATTAATGTAGCGTAAATTGCCACATTAACTCAGCTATTTTCTTTTTCTGCTGTAACTATTTTAAGCGGTAGTGTTACTAGTAGTAAAGTTAATAAATTAAGAAAGCCTGTTACTTAACTTAATATAAAATAGAAACAGTAATTTAAAAAATTAATGCTCCATTTCTAGCCTTTTAAACATCTTCATCAAATTAATTTACGTAATTATATAAATTCCTTAATTTTTTTGACATTATTAATTATAATAAGTTTTTTTTACAATTTCATTAATTACTTAGAGTGCCTGGAATAATTTAGAATATATAATATAGAGAATAATTTAAACAATTTATTTGCAATATTTAATTGTTATAATAATTTTGAAACGAAATCATTTTTTAATAATAAATGAGGATCATAACGCGCCTAATTGTAATTACAAGACGAGCAATTAGTTTCGCGTTTCGCTAAATAATGAAAAGTTGTGAAATTAAGCATAGATTGTTTTAGTATTGCGTGTAAAAATAATAAATGTTAAATTAGACAATGAAAAAGCGGACAGGTTGGGGAGTAGAGTTTGCGTGCCTTCCTTATCTGTATCTATTGCCGCAAGTTATTGTAATTGAAACAGAAACTAATTCTTAAATCATTATTTGATGCCATCTTGAAACGTACTTTTAATGAAGTACTAATGACGTGCTAATTATGTAAGATGTCCATTTAGTTGCCCCCTTATTTCTTAATTAAATATTAATAAGGTGCTAATTAAACAGATGGTTCATTAAAAAATTAGTGCTTTTGCCGTTTGACACAATAATCCATTCGATTACATGGGGCTAATTAAATATTAAGTTTTTGCAATATTAAACAAATGTAAAATTAGTACTTCTGAGATATTACAATTCCAATTAAACCATTTATTACAATATTTGTAATTGTGATAGTTTTATGTAAAAAATATTTTTGTGTGTAAGTATATATTTTCTAGTGGACGGGGAGCAGCTAAACGCTAAATTAGCACCGTTTAATTTAAACCCTGGACCACTATTTTTGTTAAGTATTTACTTAAGACATAGATATCAATCAGGTATGCAATGAGGGGGGAGGGCTAACGTAATGAACATGTCAACTAAGTGCATATAATATCAATAATTTCTCACTAATTAATGACATTATTGTAAGTTTATAATTTCCCACCTTAGAATGAAGGGCGACATATAAGATACTTATGCTACTTTTTACCTAATTTATTAGCAACAAAACCCCGCAAAGCGACTTAATAAAAGGTATTAATTAACGGCCGGTATAATTATAATAATTAGTATTTTAGTAGGATACAGTTTTAGATGGCCGGACACTAATTTTTGAATGACAGCAAATGGATAACTGTGTATTATTCTGGTTAATTAACGTATAATTATTTCAAATCGAGATTGTTGAATTTATAAAATAAAGTATTGTCTCTAATAAGTAAAGACGTTGTGGACTACATACAATAAATTTGAAAAAATCAGAAGCTTGCGTTTTTTTCTTATCGGTATCTTTGGCCATAATTTATTGTAATTGCACCACAGAAACTAATTATTAACTCATAATTCGTTGCCGTTTTTAGTGTAATTAGCACATGATCCGTTCATTAATTACAATTATTTAAATATAAGTAGTAGTAAGAGATAATATGTTTACTAAGTTGGGGCACAAATTATCTGGATACCTATTTTGTAACAAAATGCTAATGAGCTACTAATTAGCTAATTTTCACCCAGTAGAAGTCAATTACTTAAAAAGAGCTACAGTTATGGTTTTTCTAGTGTAATCACTCAAATGGTAAATCAATCGCAAATTTTAAATGATTTCTCTGTGAAATTAGCACACCGATAAAATTGAAACTCCATATAATTTCGTAGTATGTAATTAATTAAAATAATGCGCTAATTACATTATATTATTTGACCAAGTACTATTTATGAGAGCCATTCTAAAAGTTATGTTGCTACTAAGGATCTTAGTTTTGAATCTATTGCTAAAATTTAATTATAATTTGGAACCATTGAAATTGCGAAACGACAACAGAGAAATTAATTCGTAACTAATTATTTGCTGCAGGTTTTGTCCTAATTGGAACATCAGTCAAAATTTGATTAGAAGAAGTAAAATATTAATTAAGTGACCTCTTCCCCTTACCTATTGCAAATTTTCTTGAACCCTCTTCTATATTTAAGTGCTTTTGTCGTTTGACATATAATTCTAATTACGTAAGTGATACTAATTGTTCTTTCAAAATTAACTGTCCTTATGGTTGAAGAAAATTTCAAGTTAATCGTTAGCAATTAGAGCCACATTTTAGTAATGAAGTAGTGTGAAGTAGCTGACAATTAGTACTCAATTCAGTGAAATGCAAATTAATTCTTTGCTCGCACGCTGCTGTGTATATAATATACTACGTACGATACGATCCAATTTTTTAGTAGGTCACATATCCCCTCGCAATTACACTATTAAGTTAGCATTAATTAGCATCTTACGTAGAGGATATTTTTTAATTTTCATTTTCCAAGGGGGGGGGGAGTGTTAATCTATGGTTAACGGCGTAGTATTAAATTTGAAATTATGACCAGTTAATTAGCGCTTAATTACAAAATGAATTCCAATGAGACTTGCAACTTAACGGATATTAAAAGAGGGAGAGGGGGGGGGGGTACATAATAGCTCTCCCATGTGCTACTTACGAGTAAAATTCTTGCTAATTAAGGAAATTACAATAAGATAAATTTTCTACTGAAGAATGTGAGTACTATGCCCAACTTTATAACAAATACAAATCTTCAATTTACTGGGGTAATTATAAAATTCTAAGATCAATTATAGGAATGGTGAAGTGTTGCAAATAACGGCAACGTCCTCCATTATATTTTGAACAGTACCTAAAATTAGTACTAATAGCAGTTTGGAAATTGCAATTTCTTACTTTCATGACAATTTTATCCTTTGTAGAATTAATTATTAAATAAGTACGTCGCTAATTACTAGTTGTTTGTTAGATGTACTACTAAAACTAGAACTAGACAGTAAAATCGATTAATCTTTTTTTAGTTACTTAATTATTTAGCAAGATTTGCAATGGTTTGCTATTAATAGGTACATACTCTGCAAAGTGGCAAAGTAACATCACAAAATACGCAATAGGTTTTAATTAGTAACAGATTTTGTACCGATTTGATAGTGATTTGTGTTTAATCGTTAATTATACCCCTAGCAAAAGACATGAATGTGCAATGGTGACGGCATAAAACAATGAGTACTAATTCGTGACTGTCTTCAATTTATGTAATTAGTACCTTAGAGGAACACAGTTTTTGATAGTCGAACTTAGGTGATTACTTGAATCAACAATGACTGCAAATGGACAATTATGTTTACTGATCGGCAACTTATTAGTGTAGTAATTAGTATATAATTACAGTAATTAGTAGGCGTAACTGATTAATTAGAATGCTATGAGGTCTTATGAAATATGATTTTGGGGTTGGTCAACTGAATCATAATTACGTTGTACGAAAATGTCCCCATTTTATTTATTGCGACCGAAATTAGGTTATCTGCATTGTTACATATATTTTGTTTTTGGTGTAGTTAATTACGAATAGGTGCCTGAATAAGTTTTATTTTTAAACCAGGGTCAGCGGTTTGTTCGCATTATTATTCGCGTTTCTTCCAATCCATAACTAGTTAACCATATCTCAGCGCTTAATTAATGAAATTAAAAATAGAGTCGTACAATTCCATTAAGTAATTAAGATGCTATGTTATGTTATTTATGGCCTTGATGACGCACCCAAACTTGCCATTAGAGGTCGTTGCAAAATGGTATTGAACTTATTGGTATAAGACAAAAGCTCTGAATTTACAAAAGAGTTTTCGCATTAAAGGAGACTAGGTCACGTGACCGGTCAGCGATTGTTGGAATATTGCAGTTAGTCACGCGATCATATCAGGGTTGTACAAATTCAATATTACTGATGGTCAGTCTAAGTCACAGACGCGAAAAACGTTTCCGCCAACATGCCCACCACGGCGCGACTCCCAAGATTTTGGTCTCTACTTAAAATCTAAAATTAGAAGACGTTTAGCATTCTAAATTATTATTGATCGCCATTTATAAATTGCATAATTTTTCTCTCTCAATAACCTTTAAATAGCCATCAGTACTCTGAAAGGCATTTATAATCTAAGGTAATTATCTAGGTTCATGCACAAGTTGCTCACTTGAACTCGTACCAAATTCTACAAGTGATGCACGCACGCCTTAAATATTTAAATTTGACTTTAAACCTTCACGTGAAAAATACACAGAATCTTGATGTAATAATTAGCCTACAATCGAAAAGGTCTAGGAAATAAGTGTGAATAAGTTTTTTCCGAGAGATCAGTTAAGCAACGACATCTATACTTTCATTTATGAATATTTAACGCTCACATTTTTATATGACACGATCACACTTATTACAAGATCCGAAGTAGTCGGAACAAGATGAAAGTGTCGGTGGAGGTGAAAAGTGAATGTAGCAGTGTCAAGTCACAGATCAACAGCTCAAAAATGTTTCTTTTGGAAAAATTATTTAAGTGCAATAACACCCAAAATACGTTTGTGAATGATTAATCTGGCAACAGAAGTAAACAAAAATATTTTTTAACTGAATTGGCTCAGTAAGATTGTCAATACCTATCCTCTGACGAACTCCATGTGGGACCCGCTTAACTAGCTTCATAACGAACATGAAACTCCAAAGTATAGGAAGGTGGAGGATCCTGACAATAACAAAAGCCATTATTTTTGAAGCATTTACAGTTGATTTGTATGACGCTCTCACGCTGGCCGGTGAGTACGTTCTGCTTAGTTATGAACACCACTGTTAATGTAGACACTACCTCAGGACTATATCAAATCGATTTGTTTGAAGCAGAGATGAATTTAATAAGTAGTATAAAATATACAGTGTGTCCCAATTGCGATGCTCACCATTAGTATCTCAAGTTTTATATTGTTAAGACACTTTTTCAAGACGAATTATTTGATATAAATAAAAAAAACCGATTATCATTTGTTTTTAAGTTATTAGCGCTATCTTTTGTTTTTTCATAAGCGGCCATCTTGGATTTTGGGTTAGTTAGGTAGTCCTTAAAAAACGATATTCTAAGTAATACTGTAAAGTAACGAAACGATAACAAAAATCATAGAAATAAATAGTAAAGAAACGTACTTAAAGTTCATTCACTTAAAGAAATTGTTCAATATGACCACCATTCTGTTCCACACACTTTTGACACATTCTGGCGTCTTCTAACAAAGTTACAAACTCTACGTAGAGTGTTTGCGTTTACTAATCGTAGCACATTCTTTGCTCTAAAATTTTCCGAGGTTCTGGTGGTTCAAAATTAATTACTTCGTTTTTAGTGGTACCCCATTAAAAAAAGTCAAGGGGGGTAAGGTTGGGTGATCGTGCAGGTCAAATTTGAAATAAGATTCGTTTCGAGTATTGAATTCTACCAAACATTCCCTATTTAATTGTCTCTTCTAATACCCGAGATACCGATGGTGAGCATCGAAATTGGGACACACTGTATAGATGAAGAAACAAAATTATGTATTAATTAACAACTAAGAAATGTTGGTAAAGTTTTGTTATTGTCAATGGCGTCAATAGTCGATTAGACGCCTGCTGATAATGCAAAGTTCCAAAAATTTGTTCGTGAGTAGGATACGTGAATGCTCTTTTCGGTTATTTTTTGGACCAATGGGAGTTAAGTTAAACATTATATAATGATACCGTCATGAGTTTCGATTGGTCTTACTCATTACGATTTTAGGTAGAGAACGCCTTTTGATTGGCGAAAAGTTTTAAAAAGTTAATGGGTAATAAAGCCAGGGAGCAGTTTCGCCATTAAGTGTGATTTTAAAAAGTTTTACCGTGCCAAAGGTCTGTGCCGCAATGGCGTCGACAAACCTCACAGTTGAGCAGAAGGACAATCGAAAAAACGTGTGTCAATTATTTCTTCAGTCGTCTGATCGTGTGACTATGAATTTTTTAGTACTACCCTCAGGCAAGGCGGCAAAGTCAGGAGTGGCATCTCCTCGACCGAAGAAAGCTCGAATGAGCCAACCAAAGATCGAATCAATGTTGTTTTGACAGTGGGGCCCAGACGTAGATGCTCTGTAATGACAATGCCCCATACCACATCGCCACCCCCATCACGTAATGTTTGACCTCAAAATATATCCACGTGGTTCCTCCATCTCCATGGTTTTTTCCTTTTCCCAAACTAAAAAATGGCTTAAAGAGACGTCATGTTGGGACTGTGGGAACATCTAAAAGAATGTGACAGACATATTAAGGGCCATACCGGTTGAAGATTCCAGCACTACAACCAAGAATGGGAACAACGACTCAACCGATGTGTAGTACGGGAACCACTGTGAAGTGGATAATATCAACATCATTAATTTTCTAATCATACCTCGTATAAGACTGAAGTTTGTGCCTTTTTTTTTGGTAATAAACAGAGGTTTGGTGCTATTTCATTGAAAAAGTTGAACAAAATTATAAATGTCGAAGTATTGATTAATTAATTAAAGTTTTTAATAATAATAATAGTAATAAAAAAATTTGTATTAGTATCTTTCAGGGGCTAAAGTTAGTTTTTGACCAACAGAAATAAATTAGAAAGAAACTACAGTTGTGGTTTTTCTATTGCAACAAAATGCAAATGTGAAATTAGCACACCGATAAAATTGAAACCCCTGTAAATTCCTGCTAATTAATTAGATTAACGCGCTAATTACAACATTATTTGACTATTATTAGTAGGTGAATGTATAACTAACAACTCCATTCAATGTGTAAATTCGTTATGATTCTTAGTTTTGAATTAGATAATATAATTATGTATAATTTTTGATCCATTGAAATTGTGAAACGCCAGCAGAGAAATTAATTCCGATTATTTACTGCAAGGGTTGTGCTATTTAGAATAGGAAATAATTATTGAGATAGACTGTGTAAGTGGAAACTTTGAAAATTAAATGCACCCAAAGAAATTTGAAATTGAGTGTCAGCAATGAAAGCCATATCTCGGGAATGAAGTAGTGTTGATCTCACGGCTGATAACTAGGGTCGAATTTTGTAAAAATCATAAAGTGCTTAATTCTCCTCAAATCCAAATTAATTCTTTGCCCGGAGGCTGCTGTTGTTACAATAAATTACGCACGATATTCCTTGACAATATTAAACTATTTAATTAGCACTAATTAACAAGTACTTTCTACGTAAAACATATTTTTTAAATAAGAACGACTAATTAGCGCTTAATTACATAATAGATTTCAATAAGCTTGTAGTGGGCGAGGGGACTAACTTTTAGTGGAAATGAAAAGCACTAATTAATTAGATAGCCCTTTATTTTGTTATAATCAAAATCGAAACAAAAGCATTCTTATTAACTACTTAATTAAGTAAACAACGTAATTTCAATTAAAAAAAAAAACAACTTTCTCCTCAACTGACCCTAAATCTATTCCTGGCTCTTTGGCCTCAGCTTATCCCTTCGCTCCATCACCCCCTTCATCCACCCCACTCCCAACCCGTTCCCACCTAAGATCACCTTTATTCTTCTCCCCTCTTCTCTCAGCTCTTCACACTCCCTCATCAAATGCCACACACTCTCTCGTCCCTTACCGCACATTCTACACACCCTTCTCTCGCCCTCCCACCAGTATCTATTCTCGTTCTCTTCATTTCCACATCTAAACCTCGCCACCATCCTCTTCTCCTTCAACTCCATTTCTCCCATCAGATACTCGGCCTTCCCTTCTTCCATAATTTCCTGATATCCGCCATTATATCTTCCATTACATATTCTCCCTCTCCTTTCCTGTGCTTCCATATCTTTATCCCTTCTTACCAACTCATCCACCATATCTCTTCCCCCCTCTCTTCTCCCTTCTATCTCTTCCCTCGCATAACCCACTCTCTCATAGAACCGTCTTCTCTCTTCCTGCCCATACCTTATCCGTTTTTTTGCCACCTCTCTCATGCACTCCTTTACTCCAACAATATCTTCCCGCTTTCTGATCATCTCCTCATATTTTACCGCCCTCGCTCCTGCCCTTATCCTTATTTTCTCTAATTTTACCTCTTCCCCTACGATATACCCTGGTGTCTCCCTGTCCAACCCTAATGTCCACCTCCAATACTTCTCCTGAATTCTTTCTATTTCTTCCCATTCCTTCCACCCCCATATCTCCGCTCCATACCCCATCACACTCTTCACCAACTTGTCAAACAACCATCTTCTCTTCTCCGTATCCTTCCCAAACACTCTTTCCCCCAAACCCCACACTTTCCCCACTATTCCATTACCCTTCTTCGCCAATTCCCTCACCTGTGTCCCATGTTTATTGTCATACCGCACTACATACCCTAGGTATTTCCACTCCTGTACACTCTCTAATTCCTCCTCACCCCACCACCACTTTTGCTTTATACCCCTCCCCCGTTTCTTCTGAAAAACCATCATTTTAGTCTTTTTCACATTTACTTCTAAATTCTTCCCCTCCAAATATCTCTTCATTACCCCAATTAACCCCCTCATCTCTTCCTCTCTGTCTGCCATCACTACTATATCGTCCGCATACGCTAGCACCCACACCTTTATCCTTCCTATCACCACTCCACCCCTTTGATGTCCCCACAACACCTCCTCCAAATCTCGAATATATAGAGAAAATAGGCTCGGGCTCAACGGACATCCCTGTCTGAACCTTTTCTCCGTCCAAAATCTTTCTCCTTTCTCCTCCCTCACTCTCGTCACGCACCTTGTTTTCTCGTACACCTCTTCCATCGCTCTCACCAAGCCCTCACTTATCTCGGCTTTCCTTAGTACCTCCCACAGCTTCCTCCTATTAACATTGTCGAATGCTGCCTTGATGTCCAGAAACATTAGCACTAATTAACAAGTACTTTCTACGTAAAACATATTTTTTAATGTTTATTTTTTAAATAAGAGCGACTAATTTGCGCTTAATTACATAATAGATTTCAATAAGACTTGTAGTGGGCGAGGGGATTAACTTTTAGTGGAAATGAAAAGCACTAATTAATTGCTTAAGCTGTAATCTGTATCTGTTACCATAATTTATTGTAATTATTTCCTGCCGATTTTGACCTAGTTGACACATGGGTCAGTAATTGATTGGAATGACGTATTTCGTTGTCCAGACAATTACCACAACTACAAATCATCTTGACACCTATAAATTAATTGTTTTAGAAAATACTAATTAGTGAGGTACTCGTACTAATAATTTAGCGCTTTTGCCGCTTGGCATAAAAACGGATATTAGTAAAGTGGGGCAATTAATTAGCACTAATACGTAAATACTATTTTTGTAATTGGGACTTTAGCCAAATAAAATACATTTTTGTGACTAATTAAATTTTTAATATGAGCACCTAATTTCGCAAAAGTTTTAATGTTTAGTATGGATGGGAGGTAGAGGGATTTGAAAAGTAAGTAGAGGACATGGTATGAGTTATGAAAATTACGAGTAAAATTCTTGCTAATTAATGAAATTACAGCAAGCTTAATTTTCTGCTGAAGAATGAACCAATAGCTTGTAATTTTATAAGAAATGCAAAATAAGAATCTTCACTTTACTGGGTTAATTACAAAATTCTGTTCAGATGTACTAATTACGTGGTAGGTACAAATAACAGCAGCGTGCTCCATTATATTTTGAGCAAAAATGGGTGCTTATTTACGGAAAACGTGACGTGTTTCATTTATAATTTGACAAATTTCTGTAAGCGGCTAATTACAGTGACTAAAATTAGTACTTACTAGATAGCAACCAAATAGTTTGGAAATTGCTTTACTTTACTTACAATTTTATTCTTACATTAGAATTAATTATTAAATAAGTACGTTTCTAATTAGTAGTTGCTTGTTGGGAATACTACTATGTACCTACAACTAGTGGTTTTCCATTAATAAATACCCTAAGAGATGACATCGCAAAATATGTAATAGGTGTTAATTAGCAACCGATTTCCATCTGGAATTGTAACCGTGAAAGTTTTGATTAATTAATTAAGGATTTTAATAATAAATTAGATCTAAAAACGTCACCAATTAATCGATCGTCCTTTTCTAATAATAATAACGGCAGGTGGGGTTCCTGCTGTTGATTTCTTAAGATTGATTACTGTACCTAATTATGAGGGGCGTGAAAATATACATGTAACAATGGCGTTTGTAATTATAGTTAATTCAAAAAGAAAAATGTCAATAAAAAAAAGTGATTAATGACAGCTGTAAATGTAAATGTAACTCTGGATTAATTTTTAAAAGGCCAATTTGCACCCTAAAAAAGTTTGTAAGTAAAAACTTAGTAAAAAAAAAATTACGTAGGTAATAATAATAACACATAATTAACGGTTCGAAGTTTCCTTTACACCCCATGCGAAAAACCTACAAAAATTCTTCCCGCTTTCTATATACAGTAAGTAGAGAAAAAAAATCCTTGAATTCTTCTGAAAAAAAAATCGATCGTCTCCTTTTTATGGTAGGTTAAGGTTAAATTCGTGAAAATGATGGCGTTGCGGTTATAAAGCATATCAAAGTCGACCTAATATAATCTTAAGGGGTTTGGGGTTGTTACAGCGCTACGATTGCGTGATTGAAATACTTGAGCGGTCAGCAAGTGCAGAATAGCGTGTCCAGATATATCCATGTGCGTACTGAAATGACACCCTTTCAACAACTCGAAACGCCCTTAAACCGCAACGGGCCGAAACTCTCGAAGTGTCACTAACGGAAATGGTCGCCAAAATTGTCTTCAACGCTTCCGGAAATTTTTGCGAAATTTTTCCAAAAAATCGCCAAAATCGGTTACCGTACGCCACTGCTTTTGGGGAATTAAAAAGCGCGATAATGTATAGACGCGTTGGAAATTGGAAAACGCCAGTCCGCGTGGTCAGTTTGTGTAAGAAAATTCAATACGAGTGAGAGCTTACCCTAATCTCTTTGTTTGTGTTAAGTGATTAAGACGCCATAACCGAAATCGACAGCCGAAACGGCCATTTTTTATCGATAATTCGAAAATATTTTAAACAATTAAAAAATGTAAATTAACACGATTTACATATTTTACATAAATGTGATTTTCTCCCCTGCTAAAGCATCACGAACGTGATTTTTGAAAAAAAAACCTGATTAAGACAGAAGTGCAAAAAAGTCCATTCCATGGTGCAGTTGAAACGAATAAATCGTAAAATGACGTATATTTACGTTATGCCGCTTCATGAAAATCAAAACGGTTACGGCAACATACTACAAAATGGAGGGTAGATACATAATTTCTATATTTTCCTAAATCTTCCCCCCACCCTCACTGTTCGACCTCCCCATTTTGGTACAAGGTTCTAACTTTCACTTTTTCAGACTGCCACCGCCGCAATCACCTCAAGAGGAGACAACAACGGCAGCAAATGAACCTCCCAAAGGTATTTGTGGCAGATTATTCGGACGGTGTCGAAAACAAACCAAGGAACAGAAGTCGAAAGGATCTCGAAAGGCGAAGAAGAAGAGATGGTGGTTTTCGAAAAAAGAAGACAGTGAGGTACCTGCAAATGAAGAGAAAGTTAAATGGTGGCAAAAGTTAACGTGCTGCAAGAGGAAAAAGGTGGGAGATGTTGAACGGGAGAATGGTTCGCAAAGAAAAAATAGTTGGGCGGAGAGAAGGGATAGCTTTATAGCCGAACCACCAAAATTGAGGTACTTATCTGATGTTTGTTTTTCTTTAACCGCCATATTGCGTGCGTACTCGCACTCATTCTCAACTTATTGAAATCGATTCCTTCACAAATTTCAAATTCAAACACCAAATTCTCTCCTTTGACGAATTTTCATCAAGGAAAACCAAAATTTTCGTAAGAAGCAGAAATTTTGGAAGATAAGCCATGTCTTCTGATGAGTCCCAACAACCCAACCTCTGGTATAGGGCTGATCTCACTCAATTTCTTACTTTGTTACTCCATCTTCCCTTCATTTCCTCCATTTTTCCATCCCCTAAATATAGAAAACGAGAGTTTTCCGCCTCAAACCTCTGTGAACACAAATCCCAGTCTCAGAACCGAATAAGATTTTTGTTTTGAAATTACAATGCGATAACAACCGATTAGTTAAGCCATAGTTTCCGATCACTTACTTCGGCTTAAGCCTTAGTCTGAGGTTCATCCGTCCCGAGGATCTTTGAAATTCGCAGACCGAGTACACTCTTGTGCTTTAGTTTCTAATTAAAGTACATTATAAAAGTCAGGGAAGTCTATAAGAAATTTCCAGTGGCGTGCTGAACTTTTTTTTAATTCCTCTGACGGCAATAACTATTTCTGTAGGATACTGGAACCTAATGATACGTTATTGAATCATTCATTGTACAACCAGAACCCTGCAGCACGCCCATGCATAATTTAAGACTCTTGGTTTGCATTGTGTCTAAACACAAAATGGGTACTAACAAATGTTCACTTCACAACTTTCAACAACTTTTGCCGTAGACTGTACTTTAGCTAGGGAAATATACGTGTGTCTTTATCTTTGATGTTGTGTCCTTGTTTGTCGTCTGCGCATCTTACCAGTCAAGCCCCAATCCAAGAGCTGGAGTATTTTTCAAACCCTTATTACAATGGAGAGGAGTTTTAAAACTTCTTGATTTCAATGAGTCGCTTCTGTCAAATATTTTTGAACTATTCTCTCAAAAATCACTGCACCTACCTTTGAAACGTACTTTAGCCCCATTAAATTTAAATCCACGGAAGCCGAAAGAAATTTGAGTTCAACTAGGCTAGTCAACGAACACTCAAAATGAGAAAATGTTGAACGGCAACCATAACTTGAGAAGAAATTCTTTTGAACGCCACTGTGGGTTGAGTGGAAGAGCTACCATTTTTCAGTTTTTTATTGATATTTTGAAAATGTTACACGGACAATTTCCAAAAAAAACGCCTCACGTTTTTTCATAAACTCGTTGAAAAGAATTAATTTCATGTTGAGTACTTCCCAAAATTTCGCCTCTAACTGAGCAAAAGTTGATACAAGTTGATGTACGTATTCCAAGCTTCTCGTACAATGAGATTAAGGTTGAAGCACAAGAATAAATACGAGCTACATTCTACACACAAACAGAGGCAAATGTAAACGGAAGAACTAGAACACTTGTGGCAGTTGAACACAACACTGCAAAAACAAAAAACACAATAGAAATTGGTAAAATCGCACGCATTTCATCAACGAACTTTGCTGATGATGAAACCTTTGCTATCGAAACGTCCGATTTCATAAATTTTGAATGTCATAAAAATGTATTAAATGGAACACGTTTCGACACCAAAGCAGTCATCATCAACGAAAAACTTTGCCCATGATGATGACAGGTTTGCAATCGAAACGCGTCCGATTTCATAAATTTTGAATTTTATAAAACTTTATTAAATGGGATACGTTTCGACAACAAAGCTGTCATCATCCACGAAAAACTTTGGTCATGATGATGACAGGTTTGCAATCGAAACGGGTCAGATTTCATAAATTTTTGATTTCATAAAAGTTTATTAAATGGGACACGTTTCGACACCAAAGCTGTCATCATCAACGAAAAACTTTGGTCATGATGATGACAGGTTTGCAATCGAAACGGGTCAGATTTCATAAATTTTTGATTTCATAAAAGTTTATTAAATGGGACACGTTTCGACACCAAAGCTGTCATCATCAACGAAAAACTTTGGTCATGATGATGACAGGTTTGCAATCGAAACGGGTCAGATTTCATAAATTATTGATTTCATAAAAGTTTATTAAATGGGACACGTTTCGACACCAAAGCTGTCATCATCAACGAAAAACTTTGGTCATGATGATGACAGGTTTGCAATCGAAACGGGTCCGATTTCATAAATTTTTGATTTCATAAAAGTTTATTAAATGGGACACGTTTCGACACCAAAGCTGTCATCATCATCGAACAACTTTGCTGATGATGACAGGTTTGCTATCGAAACGCGACCGATAGTGCAAATTTTGATTTTTATAAAAATTTGTTAAATGGGCTTTGTTGGAACGCGAAACGCATAAGAATTTTAGAAATTTTTATTGTGGCTTTTGGTGTTTGCAGTAGTGAGAGAAGTGGGAAAAAATGAAGAGAGTTCAGCAAAAATACTGGAGATGGATGTTGGGGTTGGATAGCAAGACGCCAGAGTATATAGTGGAGAAAGAGATAAAAGCCGAAAAAATAAAGAGTTCAGACAGGAGAGAGAGCGGTGAAGTATGAGGAAGAGGTCAGGAAGAGAAATGAAATTGTAATCGTGAATGAGTCTATGAGAGAGATGAGGAAAAAACGGATAAGGAGGAGAATGTTTTATGAGAGAGTGGGTTATGCGAGGAAGGAGATAGAAAGAAGAAGGGAGGAAGGAAGGGATATGGTGGAAGAGTTGGTAAAAAGAGATAAGGATGTACAAGGCCAGGAAAGGAAAGCGAGGATAAGTGAGGGGAGGTGTATGAGGGATATCGGGAGATTGTGGTAGAAGGCAAGGCCAAATACCTGTTGGAGGATATGGGATTGAAGGAAAAAAGAATTGTGGTGAGATTTAGGTGCGGGAATGAGGACGCGAAAAGGGTTTTTGCAGGGAAGGGAGGGAAAGTATGTGGCATATGATGAAAGAATGTGAGGAGCTAAGAGAAGAGGGGAGAGAGAAAAGGGTGCTTCTAGGAGAGAAGCGGGTAGGAGTTATTTTTGAAAATTCATTATGATGAACCTTGTAGATTTTGACATTTCTTCCACCATGACTCCCTCTCCCTCTTCTTCTTCATCTTCAGATTTCTTTTTCTTTTTCAACTTTCTGTCGCCTTTGTTTCTGACTGCAATGCTTCTGCATTTAACTTTTGAATATCACATCATCTTTATCATTCATGAGTTTTTGCTCCGTCGTCTTCCTCTCCCTGTTTCTCTTTTGCTTTTTGTGATCATCTTCTTCTCTTTACATAACGTTTCTTTATGCAGAAAAGAGAAGCACCAAACCGTCATTATGATGAACCTTGTACATTTTGACATTTCTTTCTTCTTTCTCTCACCTTCTTCCACCACGACTCCCTATCCCTCTTCTTCTTCATTTTCAGATTTCCTTTTCATTTTCAACTTCCTGTTGCCTTTATTTCTGACTGCAATACTTTTGCATTTAATTTTTGAGTATCACATCATCTTTATCATTCGTGAGTTTTTGCTCCGTCGTCTTCCTCTCCCTGTTTCTCTTTTCCTTTTGTGATGATCTTCTGCTCTTAACATAACGTTTCTTTATGCAGAAAATAGAAGCACCAAACAGTTATTATGATGAACCTTGTACATTTTGACAGTTTTTTCTTCTTTCTCTCAGTCATTACCACCTTCTTCCACCACGACTCCCTCTCCCTCTTCTTTTTCTTCTTGATCTTCAGATTTTCTTTTTTTTTCAACCTCCTGCTGTCTTTGTTTCTGACTGTAATACTTTTGCATCACATTTTTGAATATCACATCATCTTTTTCATTTATGAGTATTTGCTCGGTCGTCTTCCTCTTCCGGTTTCTCTTTTGCTTTTTGTGATCATCTTCTCTTCTTAACATAACGTAAACAAAAACCGTAAATACCATACCATGTTCATCCCGTTTTGTTTCGTTGTTATTTCTGTTCGCTGTGTTCGTAACTTTTCATTCCAAAAGTTTTTGATGCACAGGTCGCGTTTCTTCGTATTCATGTTGTTGTGTTTTGTGTTTTTCATATCCTTTTTAAAAGCGATGGGACGATCTTTTTGATAAAGCTCTAATCCCACGTGATCAATATATAATTAGAAGAGTTCATTCAATTCGAGACAAGGAAAAAAACGAAGTACAGATGCATTCTCATTCTTATATTCCATTTTCATTTCGAGTGGTTCTTCTTACCGCTCACCTTTATTGTTTTATTCCCTTACACTCTCTCTTCCTCTTCACGACATACTTCGAATGACTTTATCTTCTAAGACCCATACTACTGCGTCCACTTTTGGATATTGAAATGCAATCTCAATCGTCTACCCACTTTCTTTTCCGATTTTTTTCCACTTTTTAATGCCTTCTTGTCTTGCCTTAACTTTGTGTTTCATTTTCGTAACTTCCTTTTTTATAAATTTGTGTGATTTTTTAAGCCGCAGTTCGCATTTTCTATGAAAAGGAGACATTTGCCAAATTTCATATGATCAAAATACAATTTCAACTGTTCATTAATTCGAGAAGAAGGAAAAAAGAAGAAGTACATTCCTGATTCCTCTCCCGCCTTCCCCATCTGCCCTCAACTCTTTTCTTCTTCATTTCCAAATTGATCTGCATTCTCATTCCCTTTCTTCCTTTTTCACTTCACCCCTTTCTTTCTCGATCTGATTAGTTTATACCTCGTCCTCTTTTCTCTTTTGCTTCATTTTTTCCCTTTCTCTCCCCGTTCCCTTATTCATTTTTCAAGTCACCTTATTTTTCGTTGCAATACCCTTGCCTTTTTCCATCCCTCGTCAACTCTCCAAACTCATCTTCATTTTCATTCCCTTTCTTCCTTTTCACCTCACCTATTTCTTCCTCTACCTGATTAGTTTATACCTCATTTTCTTCTCCTCTTTTGCTTATGTTTTGCCTTTCGTCGCTTCATAACATTTCCTATTCTTCAAATCACTTTATCTTTCCATTGAAACCATCTTTATCATCCATGCTGTTGTTGCGCCATTGCCTCTCCCTTGCGCTACCTCTTCCTTCTTCTCAGCTGCTCTATGTGAATCTTTTCTTCTCTTAACTGTTTCCTTAGCGTTGTTATTTTTGTTCTGTTTTCGTTGTAAAATGTTTCGATCTTATTCATCCGTAGTTCGTGTTTTTTCATATTCATCCCTTTTTTCTTTCATTGTCGCTATTCAATGATTTCTTTTACTCGTTTCTATAATTTTTCTGCTCTTGTTCGAATATGTCCGTCTTCTCATATTACACCACTTTAGAAACAAGAGGAAATATCCAAATTTCATGTGGTCAATTGTTTATTTCTCCCATCTGCCTTTCTGTTCCTTCCTTCCTTTTTCATTTCCAGATTCAACTGTATTCCTACTCTTCTGCTTCTTCCTTTTTTGCTTAGCTTCTTTCAGTTTCATTAGCTTCCCCTCCTCTTCTTCTTTTGTTTGCCTTTCTTCTTCTTAACCTCGCACCTCTTTCTCATTTTATCTTCTGATTAATATACTCTTGCTTCTCGCTTGCTCTTTGTGATCGTCTTCTCCTGCAGTAACACTTATCTCTTTACCCTTGCATTCTCGTTCTCTTATTTTTCTCACGGCCTTTTTTCTGTTTCTTTCTCTTCCTACTGAGCTCATTCTTTGTTTTAGTCCCCTATCGTCTGCTCTTGTTTTGCTTCCTCTTCCTATTTGCCGCACATCTCTTTTTCATTGTTCAGACCAGTTTATCTTACGATTACAATACTTTTGCATCCCCTTTATAGTTCATGACGTTTTTCCTCCACCGTCTCTCCACTTTTCCTTGCACTTTCTTCCCAGCTCTTTTCGATCGTTTATTCCTCTCCTTTCAGCCAATGAAACAAGTAAATACTACACTATTTCTATCCCCTCTCGGTGTCACCTCTGTTCGCTGTGTAAACTGAAAAAACACATGTACCATATGGTCTTGGTGGGATCACCATCATGTAGAAGATGGGCACGTATTCCTTCTGAGTGGATGAATCTGCGATGTTTCTTCTTCTTCGTTTTCGTCACATTCATTTGTTGTTTCTCTCTTTCTTACAGTTTTTTTTGGTATTACGTTGTTATTTTTGAACTTTCTTAACATTTTGTGTTTCTTCACTCCTTTAAAACCCATAGTAATTGTGTAAATGTCCCAAATTGATTATCTTTGGAAAGGACGCCTAAATTTAATGTGATCAATATGTTTTTTTTTTCAGTTCAAAAGACAAATGTAAGAATTTTTTAAGAACAATCTGTTGCCTAAACTTTTGCTCGAAAAAAAGGAAAAAAGAGGAAGAAGATGCGATCAAAAGACGAGAGTCTTTAATGAGCAAAAAGAAAAGCTTAACACCACTGGCGACCGTTGTGGAGGTAAGAGTACTTTGAATAATTACAGATGTAATTAAGTGATTTAGGAACCTCAAACCACAAAATTGGACGCCGGTTTAGTAGAACATACATCAGTTATGAAAGCCGCAATTCCAGTGCTTCCCGTACCTTTAGCTTGGTTATGTTTAATTCTCAACGTTTTCATTCCCGGTTTCGGTAAGACGAAAACTTATTAACGAGATTTCTTATAATTGTATTTTAGGAACGATTCTAAGCGGATTTTTCTGCTTATGTATAGGAAAACCGAGATTTTCACAAAAGGATGGTCCAAAACCGAGAATTGGCGCTTGCATTATCGATTTTTTTATAGGATGCGGTCAATTGTTTACAGTATTATTCTGCTTAGTCGGTTGGGGATGGTCGATCTGGTGGGGAATTATAATGTTAAAACTTGCAAGTAAGTGTTATTCGTTGAATTAAATTCGATATGGAGTTAATTTAATTTTCGTTAAGGGAAATATCGTAAAATAAGAAGAGCGGAAAGAGCAATGGAAGAAGATGCTCAAAACGCAGCAACCGTTAATCACTTGGATGTGGAAAGAGGAGTATAACAATAAACAATTTGGCCTTTTCAACGCACTTTTTTTACCTGTAAAAAGTGTATCTATTGTCTACGTTTCGTGTTCGCGAAACACTCTCAGTATTTGTATTGAATACTGCAGGTTCTTTGGAGATGAAGAAAACAATTTTTCATATATTATGACAATAGATTTCTAATAGGTTATAGAATTTTTATACAATTGTTAGAAATATAAGTAGGGTAAAAGGGCGCAAAATATTTTTGCTGTTCATTGTTAAAGAATTTTGTAAAAAAAATATCGTGGAAGCTTCTTAGGGCAATACATGTCTCCTAACTTTTGAAATGATGCTGTAGTGTTGGATGGGATGCGTTGCCTTAATGACCATGACCATTAATTTAAAGTGGTCCAAATTTAGTTAAATAAATATTATATTGCAGGTCATTCATTTCGTACCATATAAATTTTATATTTTTGTCGTTAATTCTAGTGTACACAGGGCCGGATTTACCGGATGGGCAACGTGGGCACCAAATTTTTTGAGTTTCAAAATTTCAAATACCCAAAATCAAAGAAACAAAAACATTTTAGTCCAGGAACTGAGGGAAATTTAAATTTTATTTCAGTTGGGTCAAGTCGCGATTTCATATCATTGTGCTTGGAGGGGTGGGGGGGGGGGGGCTTGTATTATTCCCATGGGCGCAGAAAACGTAAATCCTGACACGAGTTTTGTACACGAGATGTTTCAAATAATAAACTATTAAATGACCTGCAAATGAACAATTTTTGGAAGCTTAAAATTACGTTAAATCAATATGTATTTGTAAAATAATACAAGGGCGCCGCCAGAAAATTTTCCCAGGGGTGGCAAGCACTATTGGGGTTTCGTGACTCTGGCTTTTTTTTCAAGATTTCGTACAAAATTTATTTTTAATTTTAATAACTTTTGCCTTTTTTCTTTTTCCCATGGGGAGGGCGATGACCCCCCTGGCCCCCCCTTGGCGACGCCCTTGAAATAATATGTATATAATGTATCTAATGTATGAATAATAATGGAGTGTATTTTATTGTACCTAAACTTCTGTTAAAGTAAACTAATTAAAAAAAAAAAGTTTATTAATCTTTGCACCATTCATTGACGAAGGCGCACCGACACCTTTTCAATCCCCTCCACCCCCTTAAACCAAAAAAGTTTTATAGGGCACTTTGGCTACGAGGAGATCTCCAGTTACTCCTTCGTTTACTGCCGTAACGTTTTCCCCTAATTTAACTCCAAAGTTGCTTACTTTTGCACCACCCTTCGGTAGTGCGCTGCGATTTGTTCAACCCCATCCTCGAAACGTTTCTCATCGACACGACAAGTCTGCCATTTTTTCGCTATTACCTTTTTATAAATGTACAAGGATAGATAGAAATGCTAAGACCTCTTTTGAGCCCTGAATGAACGAAAAGTAAGGAAGGGAAGTATAGGGTCACTACTCACTGGAGGAATTATTTGAAGAGCAAGTGAAAAAAAGAAGATCGAAGAAACGAGAGAGGCGGCATTTAAGAAAAGTACACTAACAAAAAGATTACCGCAGAGGGGAGAGAAGGAAGAGATTGAGAGGATCGCGGACAGTTAAAGAAGAAAGCTCCGGGCGCACAAAAAGTAAGGCAGTAGGAGCCCCGGAAAAGAAAATCAAAATCAGAACAACACATACAAACGAAGGCGGAAAATGAAATGAAAGACAAGAAGAATTAAGAAAACTAAATGAAATGAGTCAAGAAAACCGCTTCAGGGGGAATAGAGTGGAGATAACAAAGATAGGAGAATAAGAAAAGACATTAAAAGAAGAAGAATGGAAAGAACAAAGAAGGGAATGGAAAAAGGAAAAAGGCATATTACACGCAAGAATAGAAAAACTAAACACGGGAAGGGAGGAAGAATATAATAATTAGAGGATTACAAGATGACAATAGTTTCGAGGAAAAATTAGAAAGCTAGACGTAAAAGTGGAGATAATGGAAGCTCATAAAATAGGGAAGAAAGAAATTTGAACAAAAAATAAATATCATGAAAACGAAGTGAAAACTAAGAAACACGAATGTGACAAGAGGAAAGGAAGATACAAAGATAAGAAACATAGCAAGAGCGAAAAAAGAGAAAGGAAAAAGAACGAAAATAGGATCAGCAAGTAATGTATAGGGACGAAGAAGTATACCTGGGATGAGGAAAAAGAAGAGTTAGTCATGGAGGGAAAATATAGTAACGCAAAACCCTAAGAAGAGAGCGGGGAGAGCGAAGGAGGGGGAAAGCAATCGAAGACAAAAGAGTAACACAGTGGAACAAAGAAGGCAAAGGAGGAAAAGGAAAGGAGAGATCATGGGAATAAAGGTATTATCCTGGAACGTGGCAAAGGGGAACAATTCTGGAACTACATAAGGGAATTTGATGTAAATGGGTTGGTGGAGACGCGAGTAAAGGAAGAGCAATGGAGAAAGAGAGAAAAAGACCATCAACCGATTGAGATAGAGATAGGTACGTAAGTAAGTAAGGTTTATTTATTCATCTAATAAGATGTTTACTTGGTGACACAAGAGGAAGACCAAAAGAAGAATGGGAGCACGTGCATGTTGTGCCAACGATGAGGTAGTTTGATCTTTTTTAATAGCTTTAATATGATCTTCTCCCCTTGCACTGATCTTCCTGTTCGTTTGTCCTATATACCGAGGCATATGGGCTTCAGAAGGGCAAGGAGTATAACGAATCAATACCTACGAATAACACGAAGCAGCAGTTAAACGTACCTATCCTGAAGATGACAAGTGCGATCTTGTCGAAACGTCGAGTAAACAGTCTCTTAGAGACTACTACATCATCAACGCGGATATCGAAACAAAGAGAGACTAGAAGAAAGAGAGCAGAAGATGCAAGGGGTGGAAGAAGAAGTGAAGGGGATAGTGGAATGAATGAGAAAGGCAACAGAAAAAAAATGTACAAATGCAACAGGGGAAAGATATTAGGAAAGAAGGAATGATGAGATAAAAAAGTGCCAGAAAGCGAGGAGAGAGGCAAAAAGGAGATTAAGAGAATGGAAAGGAAAACGTACAAAGAAAAGTATATAGAAGGACGGATAGAATACAAACTACTATGTGAAAAGAAGCAAAAGGAAAGAAAAGAAATGGAAGAACGACAGAGGAGGAAGATGGAAATACTTCAATAGGGAAGGAAGGAAATATTAAAACATAGTAGACCAAGAAACAGAAGAGAAAGGGGGGAGACTGTATAGAGTATTTTTGGATATGAAGGCAACCTTTTATAACGCGAATAGAGCGAAATTATATGGAAGAACCTGAGGGAGGGAAGGATAAGCGAAGAGATATACAGAGGAACAAAGAATAGAGTGAAGACGAACAGGGAAACAAGCGAAGGGTTTTGGACAAAAAAATTCCTGGATGATGTAAGGGTGCGAGGTCAACCCGATCCTCTTCGCCACATTCATACGAGATATGGAAGAAGCACTAAGGAGACAACCAGAAGGGCGAATAGTGGTTGGAAGGACAAAGGTATGGACATTGGCGTACGCGAATGACGTGATGATAGTCGGTAAGAAATGAGAAAGGAATAAAGGAGCGCATGGAGAAAGGAATTACAAATCAACGTGGAAAAACAAAACTAAAGATACCTATTTAAGAAAAGGGGAGGGGAATAAACGGAAAAGAGGAATGGCGGGAGAAGGAAGACGAGATAGGAGATAGAGGTGGTAAAGGAGTTCGCTTGCTTAGGGTATTACACTAACACTGAGGGGGGGGGGCGGGGGGAATATAGACAAAGTTCACATAAGGGAAAGAGCCAAGTGCCCTTTAATCTTTTACCATTAGAATAAGGAAGATTTGATAAAAATCTTATGGTTGGGACGAGACATCGATCCATTCAGTAAAACTGAAAGAAGAAATTAGAAGAAAAGAGGAAGGAATGTAGATAAAGGTTGTGAAGAGAGGTTCCAAGCCCGACCAGTGAAAAAAGATTTGAAGGAGACCAGAAGTTCTATAAAGTTTAGAAAATGTTACTCCTGTTGGTGGCCTATTAAGTAAGCGGTAAACTTTATGTAAGGGTCGTATAGATAAATTTATTATACAATAAATATGCGCGTTTTACGTAAATACTGAGTGAGGAATATTAACACCGAGTTTAGCTCTTTAATTTCCAACGAAGAATTTTTTGGAATGGCTAAAGTTTCCTACTAATCATTTTTGTAGATTTGACTTTAAAATTCGCAATAGTCTTCGATAAATACATATTTTGCACATTACACTTAGCGGTTACGGTAAAATATTATACATATTAATAAAGCACTTACCGATTACATCTTCATATTCGGTCAAACATCAAGATTTTCACAGTTAATTTTTCTTATTAACCCGTAGACACAAACTCTTAATTTTACCCTCGAAGGTGATAGGCACATTTAATTATTATTCACTTAAAGAGTACACTTGATCTTTACTGTTCAACGTTTCAACAACGAATTGTAACTATTTCGATTACTTGCCCGCCAATCTAGCGACAGTTACCTCCAGGGCGCGATAACGAAAACCGGACTTTCGGTTTATTAAATATATTAAGTAATAACTTGTATGGATTTATTTTATAATGTACAGAGTGTTTCAAATGTGGCTTAGCGATCATGGAGTAAAATATATGTTTAATGTGGCAAAACGCCCATTTGTTAAATTAAATTTATAACCTCCAAGGAAGGACTATTTTGTGTGTCATATGAACCAACAGCCCCAAGTACAATTTACCAGACACAGTCGATCATTGCGAATGTATGAACGATGACTTAATCGATTGTTTTCAAATTTGGGATTTGAATCCTCATTGTTAAGAGCTTTCCAACGATGTGCCGCATGACCCCCTTTCCATTTAATTTTTTTTTCAAAAGTAATTATTTTGGAAATTATGAATTTTGTTCCAGACTTTTGGACCAGCCTGTATATTCTGTGTCACAGCGAATGTTGTAAGAAAAATTTAAGGACACATTCTACATCTCAAAATATGAAAAAAAAAGTATATATGTAGGTATATAAACATGGGTCCTGAACTCTGTTTTCATGATAACGGTCGCAGATACGAAGAAACGACAAGAGACAAAAAAATTTGTAAATAAAACAGACAATTTATTTTTTATTATGGAATCCAACAGCGGCGCACCGTAAAAAAGTTCTGGGGAAGAAAATGGGACATGAGCCTTGAAAGAATAGGTATATCCGTGTAGAATTTTTGCAACCATTTAGGACGCCCAATAATATAGGCCCTAAAGAATAACCTGTATTCCAAATTTGAATTAAATATCTCAAAAACTGTAGGAGCTATAAAGAAAAAACGAAAAAATCTTCAAATTTCAGGACCCTGTAGATTAGTAAAGAAGCGTTTGCGGACCTTTTGTTTATATAAACTTTTAGTTATGAAATAAGCCAACCCCCTTACGTACCTACATGACATTTAGGAACACCCTGTCTGGATTCTGGATTAAGATGGGAGGGTAGTCTGCAGCCCACGCGCGCTTAGGCCACCTATTTGGGCCCTCTGTGCTACCTCCCTGATCAGAACAGCCGACCCGCAACGTCACTAAAGCCATCCCAGGCGTGAGATGAACCCGAGGACGCTGGACGGGGAAGCAGCTCTGATCGTAGCCATGTCCGGCCAGGGTTCGAATCGTCTTAATTCCATGAATACGGGACACGGAACACCCTGTATAACAGGTCGGCCCTCTATCAAACATTATTCCAATGTAGTCGAGGCTCCTTAGAGATGATCGTTGAAGGTGCAGTGAATCCTCACTAATCTATTGTTCGGACATTTGGTGCGAAACACTTCGATAACCGCGCATTGTCAGCAGGGAGGGTATGTTTCAGTCCGAAGATTCCTGAAGACTTACTTTGGGCCAGAGCCATACAAAACATCCCCTACTCCATTTTTCTTCTCTTCTTCTCTTTGAAGCGCTCGGGTCGCATTCTGAACGAACAGAAACGCCTGTAGAATGGGGCCAAGAAGGAACGTAACATTTACCCCTTAATGTCGCCCATCCAATCATGGTTTTACGAAAAGCGGCGACCGGCACCATAACATTGAATAGGAAATTTGGGTATCATCAGATTACCATGCTACGTGTGCGGAGTTTCCCATAACTTTTACACCTTTATTAACAAAAATTGCCTCTTACCTTGATTTTTCATCAACGCTGGTGCCATTTCGTTATGTAAAATACACTGGGTGGCCGATTTATCTGAAGACATTGAAATACCTCGAAAACTACAAATTAAATATAAAAAAAAGTTCCCTTCTTTCCGCAACTGTTCAAACTCCACCGCCATATGCTGCCAACTTTCATACCCTTGCCGGCACCTTCTTTCATCCTCCTCCCTCCACTAATTATTCCCATTTTCCTCATTCCCACATCTAAACCGTGCTATAATTTTTTTCACCTCTAAACTTTCCCCTCCTCTTAAGTATTCCGGCATTTTTTCTGTCACCAACCTCTATACCCCTCATTATACCTTCCTTCCCCTATTCTTGCTCTTCGATCTCCTGTACTTGGGTGTACTCGCCTCTTCTTACTATTTCCTTCCCTTTCCTCTCCACTTCCTCTCTTGGCCAAATTTTATTTCCTGTCCCCTCACTCATTCCCAACACTCTTTCAACAGATTTCCTTCTCTTTTGTCTAGCCCCTCTTCATATTTCATCGCTCTTCTCCCCGCCAGTATCTTCATTTCCTCCTCTGCAATTTATCCCAGTGTTGTTTCTCTTTCTAACGCTAATGTCCATCTCCCATACCTACTTTTCTTGCACCCTTCCAACTTTTCCCGCTCTTTCCACCCCCACAATTCCGCTCCATACATCATAACGCTCTCACTAATTTTTCGCCCATCTATTTGCTTTTCTCCATCTCTTCCCGAACACTCTCTCCGACATTCTCCATACCTGTCCCACCACCCTAATCGCCTTCCTTGCCAGCTCTTCTATATGCCCCTCATCTTTATTATCATACCTTATAGTGTATCCCAGGTATATTTCCATTGATCTACACACTGTAACTCTTCCTCCCCCCATTTCCATTTCTCCACCTCCTTTTCCCTTCCTCCTCTTCGTTTTCTCTAAAGTGTAACTCTCAGGTCTCATCCAAGTATTTTTTACAACAGCTATTGTTTGTCTCATTTCGGTATCATCTTACGCTAACACCGCCACATTGTCCGCATACGCCAGTACCCACACCTTCGACCTTTCTATTACCACTCACCACTTACCCTCTTTGCTGCCCTTTCATCTTCTCCTCCAATCCTGCTATGTATAACCATAACAGGCGCTCGGGCTTGTCTCAACCCTTTTTTCGTCCAGAACACTTCCCTTCCCTTCTGGTTCTGCGTCTTGTCTCTTCGTATATCACCTCTACGCCTCCACTAAATCCTCTCTTATGGTTTGTTTTTCTTATTTTCCTCCACAGTCACTGTCTATTCACGCTGTCAAATGCCACACTTTCAGATCCAAAACCATTGCGTATAGTTTTCCCTCCTTTTATTTCCAGTTTCTTGTTTACTATCTGTTTCAATACGTATATGTTATCCATGGTCTCTCTTTTTCTCCTAAACCCCGTTTGCCAATCCCCCAACAGATTCTTCTCCTCTATCTCTTGCTCCAGCCTCCTTCTTAACACGTCTGCATAAATATTGTGCTCCGCATTTACTATGGTTATTCCCTTATAGTTTTTTACATTCTTCCTTTCTCCTCCTTTATATATCGAGTGCATTGTTACTTCCCTCCCCTCTCCATATTCTACTTAGTAACCTTCGCAACCTTTCTCTCATCCTTTCTCCAGTATATTTCCACTGCTTTCCCTGGGTTGCATCGGTCCCTTCCGCTTTCCTCTCTGTCTATTTGTTCTACCCTTCTCTTTCCTCTCGGGTTTTTCTTTCTCTTCTTCTAGTAAGTCCATACAATGTTCTCCCCATTCCTTCTCATTCACCTTTGTTGCCTCACTTTTTCCTTTACTTCTCTCTTTACTTATAAAGGTTCAAAATTCTCTCTCATTCCCTATACTCTATCCTCTCCTCTACTTCTTTCTCATATTCTCTTTTTCTCTCTTCGCACGCTGTTTTGCATTATCTTCTCAATTCTGTGTACTCCTCTAAGCTCATGCATCCTTTTCCGCCAATCCTTTCATCCTGCCCCTTTTTCACTTTTTCTGTACCTTCTCCTTTCCACCCCTTCATCCATTATTCTTACTATTGTTACTACTTTCTCCCCCTCCCCCCTCCTTAAACTGAAACAATTTATGGAACAATGAGAGGCAAGCGAGCCTAACTTAGACGAGCACCCTCATGGGAACAAAAAAATTACTATGTCCACGTCGTTCCTGGGTAACGCTAAAAGTAGTTGTTAATGTATTGGATGACCCTCTTCCAGACGAGCAAATTTTATTCAGAACTTTTTTGACCCAATCTGTAGTTTGGGAGATATTTCAACGTCTTCCCATTATAATCTGCTCGTGATTTTAATAATTCATCAAGTTAGTAAATTGGCCCAACGTTTTTTTTTGTTAATAGTCGATTAACTAAAAAATGTGAACTTTTTAACAGTAACACCCCTCCATTTTAATTTACATTTATTAAAGAAAATTAATTAAAATAAAAACAAAATCAGTGTGTTTCAGAACAATATGTGATTTATGTATTGTAAATACTAGTGGAGTGTATTCTATTGACCTAATCTATAAACTAAACCTAAACGTATTAAATATGTGAGTTTACAACAGACATGGTTAATGTGGTTAGTAAATTGCTGTAAATAAACAATCAAATGTAAAAAAAAAACGAAAACAATTGTGAGCGTACGAGTCTAAAACTGAAATAAAAAGGAAAAAAAAACCCTATAAGTACTAAAAACCAAAAGCTGTGTAGGTATGTAAATGTGGTGATGTGCTCTACTAACTGTGTTGTGTTGATGGATGAGGTGGAGATGAATCTGTAAAAACAAAATTACTATTTAAACGAATAATAGTTCTCCATTAATTCCAAAACGTTGTTACGAGAAACTTTAGTAGGGAGGCCACATTACTTTCACCTTACATACTAATGACGAGAGGTGGGGGAAACAGGTAACAGTTCAAAAACACATTTTCGTTTTAATAATTTACTTATCAGCATCGAAATAAATTACTTACAGTATTGAAAAAAAAATTCAATTGACTTCGTTAAAACGATTATAGATACTTTGTCTTTGTAGTTCTATCAATGAAAGACTGCAATATATTATTATATAATAAATAAAACAACGTAGCGACTCAAAGACAAAATGCTAGATACTATTTGGCATACATTTATGCATGTATATAATACTTTTGAGATTTAAATATTTACATATAGCTCTGACGATACATACATTTAATTGTATAGAAGTGTTTGCAATGTACTTTGTATGTATGTATTTGTTTAATGTATTTTTGAACGTGTAAGCTGTGGAGTTTTGTTTTACATTTGCAAAATCGCTTCCTCGCGTTCTTCCCAATGTAAAACATTAAAATTGTAAAGGTTTGGAGAGTAGAGGTGTAATAGACAGAAACAGCTAGCATTGCTAGAGGCACAGATAATTGACTCAAACTAATGTTTATTACGACAACGTGTATTGTATTATAGTAGAATGCTGAACCAGCCCAAAAACACTAAAAAACATAAATACACAGCAGGAACTATGGCATCTGACGGATCTAAACAAAAAACTAAAAAAAATTTACGCACGTCAAACGCCAAAATCTAATCACTGTTAAATATTTTAAACTTGTGTTAAGTTTGACTTACTTTTTAGCTAAAGACAGTGATTATATCTAAAAAAAAAAGAGAGTCGTGCAGAAATTTAAAATCTTAACTGTTTTCATTCACTCTTTTTGGTCCTCGTTTTTGACACGAAATAATACTTAATTATTTTATGGTTTTCCCCATCATCGCTCCTCTACTACACTTTGGAAACACTACAAAAAATAAGCAATATTTTTTTTTAACGTCCAGATTTCAAACAACTGCACAAATATAAATTAAAACCTAATAAGACTATAGTACGAGAACAATGTAATACTATTAGTATCAATCTAAACTAAGTGTCTTTTACAAAATGAATCTGGTGGCTTAATCAGAGTATTTTAGATAGCAGCCTCCGTACTAGAATTTAAAAAAAAAAAGTAATAATAATAATAATAAAACAAATATTAAACAAACTCTACGTGAACGTGAAATTGTTTCTACTAATTTTTCGCAAATCAAGTATAACTTAGGGAACTGTTCACAACGCCCACCAGGTAGTGATCAGTATCCCTATAACAAACCCTCGTTCGAATCGAACGACGTTTAATCTACGAAACAACCATTATTGCACATGTGATTATGGCATACACACAGACAGACAGACTACGTTATCATTATTATAATTATTATTGACATCAAGTTATGCAAAGCACGTATCTAACACGTCGTTTTAAAAACGGTTTAGACGAGATAAAATTGGGAAGACGTCGAACAGAACTGTTTTTTTTTTTTATTATTAGATATAATATAAGAACTATCAGTTAGGTACTTGTAAATATAAAATTGAGATCTTTCATTTGTTTTAATTAACGGATAAAAGTTTTGAAATATTAAAAGTGAAGCAATTGTTAAGTAGAAAAATATTTTAATTAAAAGTAAGCTCAAAAATACCGTATGTTACTTTGTAAATTTTGCTTTTCTTTTAAATTCTATGATATGTGTTTACAATATGTATTTTTTTAAAAATCGAATATGTTTTTTAGCAATATTAGCGTTAATTTGATAAGCAAAAATTTTTTTTTTAAATAAACTAACCTTTGTCAGTGTAGACGATGTGCAATATAAATAAAGTTCTTCGGTGTGGGGGATGAAAAAGGAACACAAAGATCTTCTACAAAACTATGTTAAAGTCTACCTAAAAGCTACATTACGTCGTTGCAAATGAATGTATTTTAACACGAATTTTAACTGCAGCTCTTTAGATTTCTGATCTCTGTATCTTAGTGCGGGCGAACAAAGTGAAATGGCTAAAAATGCACTTCCACTATGCGAAATGGTGATAATTTCCAAAAATTTGTCACCGGCACTATAATACATATAAATCTGAACTGCAGCATCAAAAGTTTATAAAAAACATTATCAACACCTCCTTACGTACTCATATCACTTTTTTGTTATTTTTAAATATTTAAATAAAATTTAAAATTCCGTCAAATTAAAAGTGTTGCATAATATATAAACTATATTCTTACGTCAATTAAATAAAACTAATACATCATCATACCTAACGTAGTACGTAAAAGGGTTTTTTTACTCATTTTTGATTACGAACTGCATAAAGCATATTATTAAGTACGTGTTATATAACAATAAAATCGTATGTGCGATAAATAACAATATAATTTATAATTATATCTTATCGCGCATACGAATTGTGTCGTACTCGTATTTATTTTTTATTAGGATATGTATTGGTCTCTGAAGGGGGAAACTTAAGATTTGTTTTTTTATTCCTGTTCTTGTTCCATACGTCGTTCGCCTGATCCGTTAGTTGACGAATTGCTGTCCCCATTACGTATTGACATGGTGCGTGATGATGAGAAGCAGAGCTTCATTATAAAGGGAAATTTAGTACCTGTTAAAAAAAGGATACATTTCATTATAATACCTCTAGTTATCTATGTACCTACTATGTTTATGTTATCCCCAAAAAATGCAATTTGGATAATATCATACATTTTAGTAATAGCGCCGTAGCGATGTAATTACGGACCTGCCTACTTAGGTATTGGCGGACCGTACTCTCGGGCAAAGAGGAGGGCTCATGGTTTCACAATAATACAAATAACAAAATAAGAAACATGAGATAGACAGTGCATATACCGAATAAACAGTGACCTAGGCGCGGGGGGGGGGGGGGGGGGGGTAACATTCTGCATTAAATTCTAAATTACATGGTCAGCCGTAATTTTTTCATTACTGAATTGGGGATAGTTGACTCACCCTCCCCGAAAATTATCTCTACCTACGCCCCTGCGAATAAATTATTTATTGTATGGTTCAATAATTTTTTTTCCTCGAAAACGAAACAAGATACGCAAAATACTCAAAAAAATGTGTTTTTAGTTGCTGTATCTAAAAAAAGTTACAAAATTGCAAAAAAAAACTAACAGGTTGACCCGTGAGCACGGCCCTGAGATTACTGTATCAACTGTAATAAATCCAAAAAATGCCTGATAAAGTTACGATCAACCTTTGAAAAATTTGATTCAAATCGGCAGAAACGTTATTTACATATTAATAAAAAAAAGAATATTTTTTTACAAACTTTCACTTTCACGCCCTGTATCACCAGAGCCGGATTTTTATATTGCGGGGGGCCCCCAAGCGTAACATCGCGATGGGGCCTTTTAAAATGACGGAGGTTTCTTAATGAGACAAAAATTAAATACAATTGTAACAGACGCTCCTATTCCTTGTTAAGTAACTGTTGCTTTGCAATTTTCGTAGTAACATTTAGTTTTACGTTTATTCCTTTTATTTCCGGGATTCGCAAAAGAATATTATGCAAAAAATTATGGGCAAACAATTGTTTTACTTTCCTTTTATCTAAACACCAACCAAGCAAAAAAATGCGGCGCGGGGCCCCCTGAGAGTGGGGGCCTACAAGCAGTTGCTTGTTTTGTTCGTTGGTAAATCCGACCCTGTGTTATCACGAAGACGAACTGCTTCTGGACATATGTTTATAAACCAGAAAACGTTTCTTTTGACCACCCTTAAACGTTTGATTGTTTGAAACACACTGTATATACTTTGTTTTTTTATATACGGTCCTGATTTATTTATACATAATATTAGAAATGAGGAGACAAAATATGAAGGAGGATTTGATGGTGGCATTGGAAGAAGTGTAAGATGAGACGAGGTGTAGAACTAAAGTGGGGGTGAAGATGGGAGAACAGTTCTGGACAACAAAAGGGGTGAAACAAGGGTGTCCGTTGAGTTCTACCCTGTTTCCCATTTACATAGGGGATCTGGAAGAAATTATGATAGGGCAGCAGAGAAGAGGGGTGGTCATAGGAAGATGTAAAGTGTGGTACCAGTGGTACACGCGGACGATGGGGCGGTAGTGGCAAAAGATGAGGATGGGATGAGGGGAGCAATAGGAGTTTTAAAAAGGTATTTGGAAAAAAAGGATTTAAGGGCGAACGTGAAAAAAAGGCAAAACTAATGGAATTTCAAAGAAGGAGGGGAAGAAGATCAAGTAAAAAGTGGTGGTGGGAGGAAGAGGAGATAGAGAGGGTGGATAAATGGAGATACCTAGGGTATATATGCTGAAGTACAACAATAGAGATAAACTGGAGAAGAAAGGGAACAAAGTGTTGGGGCAGATATGAGAAATAGGAGAAAGAGTATTCGGAAAGGACATACAGAAAAGAAAATGGCTATTCGATAAATTAGTTAAAAGCGTGATGGTATATGGAGCAGAGATATGGGGTTGGAAATCGTGGGAAGGGTTAGATAGAATACAGGAGAAGTATTGGAAATGGACAATGGGCTTAGACAGAGACACCGGGATATATAGTAGAGGAAGAGTTGAAATTGGAGAAAAAAAGGGTTCAAACAGGATGGCGAGCAGTGAGGTATGAAAAAGGAATGGAAGTAAGAGGAGATAACAAAATACTGCAAAAATGTTGGAGGGAGGTGAAGGAGAATAGGACGAAGTGGGGTCAAGAAGAACGGAAAAAATACTATGAGAGAGGGGGGTATGGTCAGGGAGGAGGTGGAAAGAAGAAAGGGGGAGGGAAGGAGCGTTAAGGTGGAGTTGGTAATGAGGCATAAAGACGTACAGGGACAAGAAAGGAGAGCAAAAATAAGGGAAGGAAAATATAACGAAAAATATGAAGGAATAATGGTGGACGGGATTCCAAGATATCTGAAGGGAGAGATGGGCACAAAAGCAAAAAAAATAGAGGTGCGGTTTCGGTGCCGAAATGGGGAAATAGTGAATAGGTATTGGAGAGAGGATGAAAGTAGAATGTGTAGACTGTATGGGGAAGGGTGGGAGACCACATGATGAGGGAATGTGAGGAGTTCAGAGAGGAGGAAGGAGGTAGGATGGAGATATTGCAAAACAAATCAGGACCGTATTTTAAAAAAACAAAGTTGATGATGATTACTCGAAAACGAAACGTCGGATTCCAATCTGCTGCGTGCCATGTTAAAGAACATTAAAAAGTACTTGTAGAAGGTGCTTTTACTTTTTATTCAACATCAACCACAAATCAAAATTTTGTCAGTTTAAAAATATCATTTTACTAAACTCAAAATTGCCCCACTTTTCTTTCATTTAACCGAAACTCTATCTCTTACCGTTCCCGAAATTCCCATAGTGGCCCTCTTTATCGTGGACACAAAAGTTAAATATTAGTCCAGTCAAAAACGAACGGTTGAAATCGAAATTTTTAATTACCCCTGCAAACCGTTTATTTAGATTTAGGTAGTGCCCCAGGTACTAAATCAAAATTTGCAAGAAAAAAAACGTCCGGGAAACATGGAAAATTGATAAAAAACGGTGGAAATTTCTGTGTATTTTGCTTCGTTTAATTATTTAAAAAAGGGTAAATTATATCGACAGGTTTTCAGTATTTAGTCATTGAATTTTCCTAAATTTGGAGCCTCATAGATGAGATCGCACACAACTTAACTTTTTTTTTAAGTACACCAAAAGAAAGCCCTATTCTTCCTCCATGTGCTGGTGAAAACTCGGTTGCCATAGCTGCAACGGTTTTCAAGTAATGAATTCTTAAAGTCTGCATCCGCCATTTTTTTTTAAATAAGTGAAAATAACTTAAAAACCATAACTTTTAGATATTGACATTTGGGTATCAAAACAACTGAAATTTCACGTAGAATCCAAAAATACAATAAAAAATAGGGGGTTTTCATTTAAAATAACGAAGATACTAGCTACCTCCGGCATTTCCGGAAGTGCTGCCATTTTGAAAATATTTTACATCGATTCGGCTTTCAGAGTAACCCCTAAGTACACATTTTCAGACTAAAGCTCCCAAAAAAACACCCTATACACTAGTTTTTATAAATGTGTTACACAGGGTGTCCCAGTTAAAACTGAGTTTTCAATAGAATTCAATATGTAGGCAAGCATAAAAACGACCGAATAAGTAAAAAAGTAAAACATGTAATTTAAAAAATCTATCATCATGGCGTCACACTTTGTTGAGACACTCTGTATAATCAAAAATATTTTGCTGAAATATGCTCTGAGGTAGAGGAAACGTCTGCAAAAACCTAACTTTACAGAAGACGGAAGGTGAGGTGCAGGACCCTGTATAAGAGGTATACAGGGTGGTTTGGCTTGCAATGTCCAGACGATATTTCCTAAACTACTAACATTAGGAAAAAACATTTAAATTGAAAGTTATTGAGTATTACGTATTCTATATTATAGGGCAAAAAAAATTTTTTTGTTGAGCCATTTTTGATGAACAAAACAAAATTTTAACTAGCGACAACAATTTTTGTTTATAATTGCAAAAAGAGAAAATTTTTCTGAATTTAACGATGTATAAATTTCAAATTTTGAAATGAATTTATTTAAATAACAATAGAAGAAATATTTGATTTCTTTAACATAGGATGCTATGATATGAAAACAAAACGGCACATCATCTGTCAACAAATTCTTCATGTTTTAAAGTAACAAAAACATAATAAGTTGATTTATTTTGTCATTATTCATCACTATGGTATTGAATTTCACAAACAACGAAAAGGCTCATATGTTATTAAGACATTAAACTATTGTTGAATTCAGAAAAATGTTCTCTTTTTGAAATTATAAAAAAATTGTTGTCGCTATTTAAAAATTTTTTTTTGTTCACCAAAAATGGCTCAACAAAAAATTTTTTTGCCCTATAATTAGAATACGTAATAGTCAATAACTTTCAATTTAAATGTTTTTTCCTAATGTTATTACTTTAGGAAATATCGTCTGGACATTGCAAGCCAAACCACCCTGTATAAGCGATACTTATTCCAGTCAACGAACGGCTGAAATCGAAATTTTTAATTACCCCTGCAAACCGTTTATTTAGAATTAGGTAGTGCCCCAGGTAATAAACCCAAATTTGCAAGAAAAGAAAAAACGTCCGGGAAACATGGAAAATTGATAAAAAACTGTGGAAATTCCTGTGAATTTTCTATTATTTAAAAAACGGTAAGTTATATCGAAAATGTTCAGTATAAAAGCTGTAGAGGGGAAGATTCTACGTTTGGAATAAATCATTATACAGGGTGTCCACTCATATTTTCCCTTATTTTGGCTGCCTATAACTTGTAAACGGTTCAGGATAAAACTATGTGGTTTTCACTGAAATGTCTCATTTTAGATTTAGTACAAGTTTTGTTTGAACGGATTGAATTGTATCTATCGAATTCGATTACGTCAGAACAAAAATGGCGAAGTATATTTGTCATTTTTACTTTACATCTCTAATTTTAAAGATTAATTACTCAGTCACTTTCGAATCAATTTTGAAAAACTTTTCATCGCTGGATAGGTGAAGGTCAGTTCTTTCAAACTACAAAAAAATATACTGGGTGTTCCTTTAAACAACTCAGACAAAAAATGTATTTAGATGGCCGTCGAACTAAAATGAACTAAAAGAAGGTTGCAAAAATCACAGAAATCTCCGTATCTGGCGCAAAAATTACTAAATACAGGGTGTCCCAGTTGAAACGGAGACATTTTAAACGTGATTATTGACTAAACGAAATAAGATAGAAATGTGTGGTTTCAACCAACGAGTTTCAAATTTCGAAAAGTTTTTTACTAAAAAATTCTCGCAAGTTATACAGGGCGAGAGAAAAAAATTGCCTATACCCCCTTGCCCTTAAAACGTAGCATATTAACCTAAAATTGCATTTTTAACGTAAACGATTTCACCCTTTACAAAGCGAGAAAAATAGAATAAGTATAACAAACCTGGACTATCAATGGCGGCATGATTGCAGGCCATAACGGCAGCCACTGCTTCGCTGGTGTTATCGAACTCTAATAATCCAGAACTAGAACGTTCAGATTTCATGGGAAATAATTTAACAGCCTTAGGAGGGATCACATCGTAATCTTTGAACACTTGTATTAATTCGTTTTCTGTTACTTGTGGAGGAGTGTTAAAAAAGTGCAAAATCTGTAAAAAAGAGAGAGAGGATTGTTATCATCAAATTGGCAAAGATGAAATACGGTTCTTACCTTGCTGGGCGGTTGGATACGATTTTTACTCGCCATTGTAGGGTTCATAAATCGATTATTTTTGTTATTTATATATTCTTTATATGAGGGTGATTTATCTGGTAGAGGATAGGGGTTCGTCACCTCGCTAAGAAATGGCTGTTTGCTAAACGCCAATTGTAATTTGTGTTCCCCACAGTTGTTGTTTCTGTTCTCGTCCTCCTTGTGAAGAATTGGAGCGGCACCTGTTAAACCCACAATGACGTTGTTCAAATTTTGAACGCACCTTTCTACGGCGACACCATCGCCCAATTGAACCATAGCCGTTCCCTCTTTTGATTTTAGAAACTTTATCTACAAAATTCAGACATTACCGACAGATTTTCAAAATGAACATGTACGTACCCGAGCTACGTTTCCGTAGAGACACATGAGATTGAAGAGCTTATCTGCGTTGGTACGTAGCGGATCCAGTCCATATACCATTAAAACGGATCCAGGTTGTTGAAAGGTAGTATTTCGTTGTTCTCGATATTCTGCTATTGGTGGTGCTCCTTTTCTGTAACTATCCGGACCAAACGACTCCCCATATCCTTGCATCTCTTCATAACGTTGTGGCTCGTGTGAATAAGCGTCTGAAAATTAAAAGTGTTCGTTTTTCAGTTTTAAATTACAAAATAGATTGGATCGAAAAACAAAGCAAAAGGAACTTTGAAAACCAGACAATGTTTAAGACTTTTTTCTCCATTTTAGATCTAAGCTTTGTAGAGAGAAAAGAGAAAATCCAATTAAAACGTTTCATCAACGTTTCAAATGGATAAAAGGTAGTTCGCATAGTTTGAAAGCACAGGTTATTAATGAGTTGGTAACGATCACCATTTTGTTCAGTTTTTAAAATTGATACTTAAAACATACTATTTGTAGTTGAGCGAAACGGATTAAATAAAATGCTACCGAGGAGAGACGATTACGCCATAATGGTCATTTATTGTAATTACTAGGAAAATGTCGAAAGAAAGCGAGACGTTTCGTTTATTTTTAGCCTCCTACAGTTTCATTAAGTTAAAAAAACCGGTGACGGTATGCAAATCTATGTAATGAAAAACGCACAACTTAGAGTGCAAACGATTGATCTTGTAAAGTGTGAGAACTCTTTCGACAGGATATTAATAAATTTCTTTGACAGATCGAACTTAAAATCTTATAAATATAGCAAATAAGGCTAATTTTAGTTTCGTTTCATTTCAATCAGTTTTCGAAATATTTGAAACAAAACTTAACTTTGACACCAAAATCCAGGATTTTACAAGGTGTGTAAATTAAGTAATAAGCCAAGGGGGGCCAGGGGGAGCGACCCCCAGGGAAAGAGAAAAAGGCAAGAGTTATTAAAAATAAAAATAAATTTTGTACGAAATCTTGAAAAAACGCCAGAGCCACGAACCCCCAATACTACTCGCCCCCCCTGGGAAAATTTTCTGACGACGCCCTTGCTGGCAAGGTAGCGTTCCGTCCCTTCTTCCATTGTATGTCCACGTGCAACGAAGAGCTGGTTGATGGTACCCATGCGAACGAACACTTGGGACGCGGTTCGATTATCCGCAGCAATTTTTTGTCGTGAACGTTTCTAAAAATGAGTGACATCAATTTCGAGCAACGGTGTGCTATCAGGTTTTGTTTCAGACTTGGGCACAGTGCAAGGAAAACTTTTGGAAACACTTCAGCAGGCCTACGGAGACAGTGCTATGTCAAGGGCCCAGGTTTTTGGTGGTTTAAGACATTTTCACAAGGAAGATAGTCGATTCAAGATGAACCACGAAGCGAAAGGCCTCCATCTTCAAGAACCGATGAAAATGTTGAAAGAGTCCGTGATCTTGTGCGTTCATATCGTCGGTTGACAGTCAGAAGATCGGGGAAGAATTGAATTTAACTCATCACAGTTCATCAGATTTTGACCAATGAATTGGGGATGAGAGGAATCAGCGCAAAAATGGTTTCAAAAAACCTTTCGCAAGACCAACAGGACATGAGGAGGGAAAGGTGTCTTGATTTTTTGGAATCGATTGAAAATGATCCCCATTTTCTGGACTGAGTCTGACGAGTCTTGGGTGTTTGAGTATGACCCGGAAACCAAACGTCAGAGCATGGAGTGGCACACTTCAACCTCTCGAAAAAAACCTTTCAAAGTAACCGAAGAATGGTAAGGTAAGGTAAGGAACACTCTCTGTCTATAAACCCGACAAAAACGGAGGTAACAAAGAAAAGGGGCTCCTCTACTCTTCCAAAAAAAACTCCAGTTTTCAGAGTCAGTGAAGTATCTAGGTATTACACTTGACAATAAAGTGAAATGAAGCAATCACGCCCAGCTTAAAGCGGAGAAACCAAACAGGACTTTCTGGCAATGTCGCCGCGCAATTGGAAGACTTTGGTGTCCATCCCCAAAGGCTGTCCTGGGGCTGTACACCGATTTTCTGTTATGGGGCAATTGTCTGGTGGTCTAGAACCAAACTATCCACAACCAAAGCACTTTTCAACCATGTGCAAAGACTAGCCTGCCTTGCGTGGACGGACGCAATACGAACAACCCTTACAGCCGCCACTGGATCTGCACGTGAAAGAGCAGGCCATACTGGTAGCCTTTCGTCTGAGAAATAAAGGGTTCTTGAACAAAAAAGGCATTGAGGTGGGTCACTCTCGAATTCTGGGCGAGGACTGCCTATACTAGAAGGACGATCTGACTCACTGACCCCTAGATTTATACTAGGAAAAAAGGCATCCCAAGCAGACATATCTATCTTCATGGATGGATCTAAAACAAAATTACAACTGTCTTTGAGGCAGACCTAGCAGGAATAACGCTAAGTGCAAAAACAATTTTCATGCACAGCACAAAGAATAAAATCAGCAGAATCTCTAGCCTCAAAACAACCGTTTTATGGTCTAGAGCCGGCTGTTCCACTTACATTATGAACTGTAAGGAACTTCAAACCCAAGAAACCCAAGCCCAGCACAAGGCTGGGTGGAAGTGGAACTTGATACTAGACTGCCTCCGCGCGAGAGAGGCCTTCAGAGGACCAATCGTAGACTGGCGCGCTTCTGTACAGTGCTATCCAGAGGAAACCTGCGGCTACTTGTACCTATACCTTGTGGGCACTGTAAACTTAACAAGCACATGCACCCACCGCATGGGCTTGGTAGATTCACCATCCTGTAGAAGATACTACACAGACGACAAGACGGCGCAACACATACTGTGTGAGTGTCGCGTACTTGTCAAACTAAGACGATCCATGTTGGGAGAATCTTGGCGGGACATGGCTAAGATTAGAGCCGCTTCCCCGTCCAGCATCCTCAGGTTTATCTCACGTGTGGGATGGATTGAGTGACTCTAATCAGAGAGGTAGCACAAAGGGCCCAAATATCTGGCCTATGTGCCACCCTCCCATCGAAATCCAGAAATCCGGAATCCAAGCCGAAAAAAGCAAGAATGAGCAAGTCGAAGGTCAAATGCATGCTGATTTGTTTTTTTGATAGCCAGGGAATCATCCACAAAAAGTTTGTGCCTAAAAGCCAAACGGTCAATCAATACTTTTACCTAGAGCTTCTTGAAAAACTACGAAAAATGGTCATTCGTGTGACTCGTGTGAGGCCAAACAGCAAGAGCAACTGGGTGCTTCATCACGATAATGCGCCTTGTTACACAGTAATATGTATGAATACACGAGTTTTTGGCCAGTAAAAACCTTTCTGGACAGCCAAGCCTCTTTTCAATGCTAATTGGGGAGGTACTAAGAAGGAATCAAAGTAGTGGGGTTGTGATTGGACGGAAGAAAGTATAGGTGCTGGGGTACGAAGATGATCTGGTGCTAGTGGTCACGAGAGAGGGAGATATGAGGGATATGATACGGGTGACAAAGGCATACATGGAAAAAAGAGGGTTGGAGGTGAACACAAGAAAGACGAAAATGGTGGAATTTCAAAACAGGAGAGGAAAAAACCTTTCTGGACAGCCAAGCCTCTTTTCAATTCTAATTGAGGAGGTACTAGGAAGAAATCAAAGTGGTGGGGTTGTGATTGGACGGAAGAAAGTATAGGTGCTGGGGTATGCAGATGATCTGGTGTTAGTGGTCAAGAGAGAGAGGGAGATATGATACGGGCGACAAAGGCATATATGGAAAAAAGAGGGTTGGAGGTAAACACAAGAAAGACGAAAATGGTGGAATTTCAAAACAGGAGAGGAAGAGGTAAGGAAGCAGAATGGAAGTGGTGAGAGGAGATAATAGAAAGTGTAGATGAAGTGACATACTTAGGGTACAAGATAAGATATGATAACAACGACCATGGACAGATAAGGGAATAGTGGGACGAGTGTGGCGACTGGGTGAAAGGTGGAAGGGGGGGGGGGGGGGGAATAGGATATGCAAGAAAGGGAATGGATGTTTGAGAAGTTAGTAAAAATGACACTTTGCTGTATGGCGCAGAGGTTGGGGGATGGGAGGAAAAGGTACAGTGAAAATACTGGAAATGGGTGTTAGGGCTAGACATAGAAACCCCGGGGTATGTTTTGGAGCTGGAAGAAGAACAATGGCCTATGAAGAAAAGATGGAAAGAAGACAGAAGGGGAGGATCTTGAGATATTACTGGAACGAGGCAAAAAATATGAGAATACGACACGGACAGGGTAAAATGAGGACGATATTATAAAAAAGGGAGACACACGAAAGAGTTGAGGGGGGAAGGTGGATGAAAGATAGATGAGGATATGGTTAGGAGAGATGAGGGCGTGCAAGCGCAAGAGAGAAGGGAGGGGCGATATAATGAAAAATCTAGAGAATTGGAGACCACAGATATACCAAAGTACTTGCGCGATAAGGGGGGAATAGGGAGGAAGAACACGGTGGCACGTTTCAGGGTTGGAAACGGGGAAATAGACAATAAATACCCGGTTGGAGGATGAGGAGAGACTGTGCAAACTGTGTGGGGAGGGAAGGAAAAATATATGGCATTATGGTAGGGTGGAAAATGGTGCTGAGAGAGGATGGGTGGGGACTGGGATGGATGGAAGAATTGTTAGAAATAAGAAGGAAAAAGGGGGATAATTTAAAAAGGTTATGTATTGTATGCATTTATGGTGTTCTTAATATGTTAATTTATTAGGTATGTTTACTTTGGGGTTATGGTGCTGGAATAACGATCATTGTATACTGATAAGAACGCAATTAATAAATATTGAATTGAATTGCCTTTTTGCGGAACTTCCCTGGGTTTACCTAGACTTTGAGCTAGAAAACGATTACCCAAAACTACCCCAGCTGATCAGGATTTCCCATAACCATTCCATAGTGAGCTAGTCGAGGGCAAACTTTTCCCACTACACCCCCTAATGTTTTCAGATCACCATGGCGATGTAAATCATGATACCCCCTTGGCTCGTGCTTGCATGACCTAGAACAAAAGCCCCCCCCCCTCCGACCCCCTTAATTGGGTTGCTTCCATTAAAGCCAAGCCCTAAGAAAACATCCATATCGCACAGTATTTTTACTATTTTTCAGTATTGATTCCTCTAAGCAATGAACATCCATAGCGTATGGTTCTTCGGCAACCATTTTTGAGTATTGATCCACCCCCAAAAACGAAACATGTCGTAAATAAAGACACGTTTCGGCACCACCTTTCAAGAAGAAAAAGGTTTTTGCCAAAAATGATAACAAAATTCCACGTGGTGCGGTTTTTAAGGCTGTAACGGATTTGAAACGTTTATATTACGTCGATATTACGTCGTTGACTTTTGTTTGATCGTAAATGTGCAGTTATGATGCTCGTCGAACACGTGCCTCGTTGACGGTAGCAAAAACAAACACGAAGCGTGTAATTTTGCATTGAATTACATGTCAAAGTGATGATAAATAAGTAAAGCAAATGTGCAACCGTTAAATGGCAATAAAATATGACAACCAAATGAATCATAAATAAATATGCAAGTAGCTGCACAATAAAATTGGCCCGCGTTCAATATTGAGTACATTCGCGTGCAGTAAATCTTTTTTAAAAGATTGTTCGGTCATAATTCTATTAAATCTACCGCCGTTACATTAAATATCCACATTAGCACTTAAGTATGTAACGAGAGATATACAAGTGTCTAAAATAAACCATAACCGAAGATTTATCGAGCGGAGCGATTTAAGAATTCATTAATGCGATTTTTTTTTCCAACAAAACGGTGCTCCCTACTACTGCTGTAATTGTATTAGACGAACGGATGGAAATAAGTTTTCTCATAAATTATTCGGAATGAAAGAAATCCTACTAAAAGTTTCAATGATTACGTTTAATACACTTTGTGTTCATAAGAAAGCCGCTGTAGAAGGCTGCTTTCTTCTTTAATGTATTCTATATTACACGCAATTTCCGTACAGACCGATTTTCTTTTCAATATTAAATTTTTTCAGTTTTACCCGCTCCTTTGATCGCTTTTTGTACGTCAAAAAAGGAGGTTAAATTGAAAAATGTTAAGAATCTCTTTGATATATGCACAATGGTTCCCTCTGTAAATGATTTCTTCTATGAACTTAAAAGCAATATCTGTGAATTTTGTTGTTTGGTGTAACATGTATTTTACATTACAAAGATATTACAAAGAAGAAACAAAGGGCAACATTTAACCATAATACAATAAACTTACAAATAATTCTGAATATCCCAAGTGCCATAAGAAAAAACATTTGTATGGATCTCGACAACGCTGAGGATTTCCTATGTCTAATAACTAACGTTGTGTCAAACAACGCTTGCTTTGCAAATGTTTCCGAGAATGTTAATCCCTATTAACTGATCCTGTTTTATAGGAGCAAAAACCACAGAAAAAGACCCGCGGAAAACGTCTATCCCATATATATGAACAAACACTTACTTCACGTGATTTTTGAAACCAATAAAGCTAAAACAGTTTTGACTTACACTTCGAAATGCGTACAAACGTCTATGTATTAAACAAATGTCCAATTTACCTGGAAAGTTTCACAGTTAATCTTTCTTATCAACCCGTAGGCACAAAACATTAATTTTTTCGATTCGCGCGGGAACTTAAGATTCGACCTTAAATGGGAGTTGTTAATAATGTCATCAAGCGTAAATGTCTCTTCATCAGTAAATATTATACACGATACACATCCATATTGGAGTATGTTCATTAAAATATTTTTCCGGAAATTGTCTTGGAAACAACATTTTTCTGCTTATTTACGCGCAGGAAAATTGAATTTTCCGGACTAGTACTGTAAAGACTTTACAAGACGCAAAATACAACTATAGATAGTTACCAAAAAAATGACTAACTTGATTTTTGTGGAATGTCTAAAAAATTTGTAAATTTCGCCTTTTTTTGCGATTTCCGGAAAAATTTAATACAAAACACGTCAGTAAAATCTCTTACTTGACTCGGAGCTTTAAAATATTCGGCACAAAGTTCCTCGTATTTCAATTTAGCTCCTCTTCTACTAACAATCGTCAAAGCAATAAATTATAAAATCGATAATAGAAAATTTTATAACTACCAACCTAGAAGTGAAAACAGAGAGGTCTATGCGGAACGGAGAAGACATCCGTGATCTCTGGGAAAAGGACAATCGGGAAATAACAATCAAGTTATCCGAAAAGCAACACTATTCGGGAAATGGCGCCAATAGGGGAGTCAAGAAGATCTTCGACGATGTTCATTAAAAATTGGGGTAATTATTTTGAATCCGGGACCGTGCACCAAGCCGTTTCCACTTTTCCTCTATAAGAGAGTATTATCAGATAACTAAGAAAAGCTATAAGATAATGACCCACCTAAGTCACTAAATTCTTTAAAAATTCAATAAATAATAGCAATTAATAGCAAAATGTCAAAACTTGGCAGATTTTTCCATAGGTGGCGTCGTGGCGCTATCATAAAAAGATCGATATTCACATTTCTATTTTCCATTTTTTTTTCAAAACAATTTGAATTGTACCACTTGCGTTAACTTTTATTTCTCTTTTATAAGTTATTCTACAATTTTTTGAGTTATCGCTTATGTACTTACAGCGTCCTTTACAGGTTATCCGCTGGTATATAAGGCCATTTAAATGCCACTGTTTTTCTTATGTAGAACGATATTAAGTTAACGATAATAAATTCTACACATTGATCTGTCTTAGGTTGAGAAGAGGATCCACTTCGCTAAAATCTTACCATCTATTACTGGCACACGTTACACACGTGTCTTTATGTATTGTTACAGCAAATGCTTCCACTGCCGCCAGAGTCAGTAAGATAAACCAGCCCAGGGCAAAACGTTGACTTGCCAACCCCGGAAGTCGTCTATATCTTATGTTACTTTATCTGTGCTCCTTTACTATTTTAAATTAATTACTGACTGGGTATTTGACCTGCAATGCCCAAATGCGTTTTACACAACTCACATGTTATTTATAAGTTCCCTCAATTCAGGTGCATAATAAACAGTGATTAGGGTATATAATAAATGGATATCCACTCTTTTTTGATTATTCTACAATTTCTTCACTTATTCATACCTATAACGCCACCTATTGAACAGTAGACCGTAACTCTACAATTAAGTGCCAAACACCAAATTTTTTGTCATTTTTCCTATATTGGGATGGGCTCGGATTCTAGACTGCTACCAAAATCGGAAGTAATGCTCACCTAAGAGGAAACAAGGCGCACCTCGTTTCACAGGGCGATCAGGCCACAGTGTACTGATTGGACGGACAGAGCAATGTGATTGTGATCCGTAGGGGAATGAAGGAATATACCAAATCGAATTAGGTATATAAAACGCGGGAGTGATTGGGGAGCTCTAGATAGAAAAGAGCATCGCAAGGAGCAATTGGAAGCAACGGGTTGTCTGGAAAAAGGGGGAAGTCTGTGGACATCACAGACACGAAAGTTTTTCCGTGCTTCAAGGTCATTGAAAACTCAAAAATCATTGAAAGGAACTGGGAAACGTTGAAAAGATGGTATTTATAGAAAAAACAAGGCGAAATCTCTCAGATCATCGAAAGGCGTACTAGCGATAGATCTATTAATATGAACCATATTCCCTCCCCCCTTGCCCGTTTTAGAAATAGTGTCCAGAGTGGATTACCTTCAGAAACGTACCGTACGATGTAATTCCACTGATAAAGAGTAGGTGTAGACAAACGCTAACAGTGGTCCCAAACTGATGGGAACCATTTATTACACGGATGGCTCTGCAACAGAGGAGGCACGCACATTCCAGGCACACATTTCTGCATTGGCGGGTGCACGCAAATTCCATAGGAGAGGACAAAGAGACTATCATTAGCAACTGAATAAGCAGCAATAAAGGCTTTAGAGATGGAAGAAGTGTTGAAGTGCACACAAAACCTTATCCTGCTGGCAAAATACAATAAAACAAAGATTCTGTAAGAAAGGATAACGGGAAAAGAGTAAAGCCAAGGCTTCCCCCTAATGATGTCGTTTAGGCAAAGAATGGAAAATATACTGAAATTCAATTGCATCGAATGCAAATGCACCCTCACCAAATTGGGCCTTGAAACACATTCAGGGTTACGTGGAGGAGAAAAACACTACCCCTTAGAGTCTTAAGATAGATTGTTAGGGAAAAGGAAATTATAAAAACCTCCCTCAAGAAGATACTAAAATGTATTGGCTGGTGGGTTCATACTCACAAAGGGGTGTGAATGAAATAAATGAAACACAACACTACCTCCCCTTAATCCATTCGATTAAGGGGAGGTAGTGTTGTGTTTCATTTATTTATACTAAAATGTTTTAATCCTGAGAAATTAAGTGAATTTAAAATTAGAGGATACCGATTCATTACAATTGCAAAAAATAAAAACTAACCAATAAATTGGTATAATAAATCACGTTTAATTAATTGCACTCCATTTGTTTTGTGATGTACACAAAAACCTCAAGTGTACTCAATCGATCCTCTTCTCATTTGTACCATTAGTTTAATCAAGTGTAATGGCCATTTGAATTAACCATTTATTTGAGACTGGTGACACTGACATTTTGAATAGGACGGCGATTGATGATGATAAAGTAACAAGAAGAGACTGGGGCGACGAGAAATCATCAAATTGACACTTTAATTTGAAATACGTGTTTGGCCAAGTACAAGATCCCCTTTTAAGAAAATTACTGTAGTAAGAAAATGAAAACATATTTTCCCGATTTCTTTAAGGTACGTTTAGCACCTGTAATGGTCTCCATTGTAAATGGAGTGTTCGCAGATGCGACAGTACATCGGTTTGTCGATAAACTTGCCGCAAATCCATTAATGTACGTGGCCTTATTACCGCAGAAAATTACGAGGTAATATTGAAATTGATATATCGCATTAAAGATAATTACGAGTTAACCAATAATGTGTTCGATCAGTAAAAAAAAATTAATGTGGCTATATTTTAACACGGCTCTTTCATTATTAAAACATTCCCTCGCGATCAATAAAAGAGGAAAATTTCTCTCAAACATTTTCCAAGTTGCAAGTTTTTAATTGGGTTAAGTAAATAAACGTATTTTGATTAACGCGAGATGGATCCGTAATCATTTTATAAGGTAAAGGGTAATTTGCAAATGTGGACGAATGAAAACATCTCAGCTCATTGTGGCTGCCGAAGTTTTATTCATTAAGTTAGTTCTTGCAGAAACTATTTATTTTAAGGGTCAACCACAGATAACGTTTCACTACCACAGTTTGTAGTTTGGAGAGAGAAATTAACATCCCGGTTTGTTACATTACTATTAACATCATCCCCTTCTAACTTTATCAAACTTTCATATAAATGTTACAAAGAAAAAATCGGTAACAATTGACTAGAATTGACTTTGGTTACACATTATTAATTAGAAATTTATTTTTATAAATTACATTTATGTCATACTACCTTATTATTTCACCATAACAACTGCTGAAACAAGAAACATTAATGACTAAATAACGCCTCTTTACATGACAACCGGATTTTAGATAGCAACGGGCGTTATTTTTTATAAAGCTAGCTTATAACGCCCGCAAATGTAAAATTATGCCTCATCAAGGATGTTAAATGTCAGTCTATACTGATTTTATTGTTATCATCTGTTTTAATCATCTTAATCAACTTCTTGCAAGTATAATATAAAGTTATGAAGGCGCCACGAGCGTTATTTAGTTCATAACGCCCTAGTTACCTTAATTACTATAACAATTGCCATTCGCCGGACAATAAAACGAACGAAATTAATAATAAAATAAATAAATCAATTGTAAACTAATTTGAGGTTTTCGCGGTTCCTCAACCGTCAAGATTTCAGTTTATATCGCGTCGTTACATTAATATTTGTTTCATAGCCTTGCCGTGTACGATGCCACGTACGATGGAGTACTCCACTTGCCAAACCCGGTGGGAGTTACCATAATCGGCTTCGCAGACGACGTAAACATCGTGGTGAGGGACAGAAGAGTCGACAGAGTGGTCAACCACCACGGCAATAAATGGGTGGATGGGAGCCAAAAAGCTGGGAGCTGGTCCCAGAAAAGACTAAAATAGCCCTGCTAACGAAAAGGAGGGTGATCGAGCTCACCAACTTGCAATTACTGGGATGGGACAAAGGATAGAGATTAACAAGAGCATCAAAATGCTTCGGGTTGCTATTGACAAAAACGGTACGTACATCCAACATGCCAGGTATGCAGCAGACCAGGCCAAAAAGGCATTCGGGGCGCTTTCCAGACTAATGGTGTAAAGGCGAGTAATATCATGGAAATCTGCTCTTGAATGGGGCTCGAGGATGTGTTGGTCATTGCGGGAATTCCCTCTGCGCCAGGGTAGGGTGCGACATAGCTCTCAACAACAACTCCGGGCTGATGTGCAGGGGGGAAGAAGAGTGCACGTTCATAGCTGCATTTATTGAGACGATTTATCGAAGAAGAGAAACTGAAGGTAGACAAATGTGAAGGCTGCAACACAGCATCGTGGACAACAACTAGGCCAACATCGAGGTGGCGAACAACTGTCATCGGGCTTCTCACGACTGCGACCGTACCACTTGCTTAAAGAGAGGAAAGAGTTTTAGTGGGTAAACCTTACCTAGATGGAAGCCCCCCCCCCCCCCCCCCCCCCTATATATAGCCGAGCGGGAGAGCCTATAAAAGGTTTCCCATACCTCGACAAAAAAAAGGCCTGACTGCTGAATGCGAAACCAACAGTTCTGACGTTTCGCAAGACATTACAGCTTGCATCTTCAGAGTAATAGGAACGATAGCTTTGGTTACGTTTCGGAAATTATATGGTTCTTTTTCGTTAATCTCGCCGACCGTCTCAATCTTGATTGGTTGTAACTAGAGGGCGGATTAATATGCACATAAAAAGTCACATATATGCGCATATATATGCACCAAATATGTTAAAGATATGCAGTCAGTTTGTTAAAATATGCAACATTATATGCAAAATATGCATACCAAGAAATAATAAACAACTTGTATTAAACAAAAACTATTATTATGTGAAAAAGGTTCTTAATGAAATTAAAAAAATTAAATAATTAAAATAATAATAATGTATATGTGGTGTAATATTAACTACAAATATCTAATCTTACGATCAGTTGGAGAATTAAACATATTATTCTGATCATCGCTTTTCTGCCTATAACAATTTACAATAAGTTGTTTTTCCAAATTGTTTAAATTAAATCCTTGTCGCGTATCAGATAAAATATATCCCCGTTCGATCAAGTGGATGTAGGGATGCGACTGAGAAATCTTGGTAAGAAATGCAAGGCAGCTCCATCTAAATCTCGATATGATCGAATGCTACGGCGAAATTATAGCAGTGCCGCATCTCTTACCTTCTACAGGAATTTTTAAAGGTTTTCTTTTTTAGATTTTAATCTTTTATTTAAAAAGTTTCATTTATTGTGCTCGTTTGAGGAGATGACAGAAATTTTTTTAAGTAAAATGTCAGATTTATTTAGGAATGCACAAATTATGCAATAATATACACATTTTACAAAAATATGAACATTGCTGCAAATATATGCAAAATATGCAAAATTAAATTGGTGTCATATAACTCGCATTAATGTGATTCGCCTAGATACGGAAGGGTACTTTTACAGCATCAATATTCAACAATATGCATTTTGCATATAATCCGCCCTCTAGTTGTAACTTTCACTGGAAATCAGAGGGAGTGGTTGTTGTTGAATTTTCACTTTCGCTTTTTCCCAATTACTCAGTCCATGCTCTGCCAAGTCTGAACACGTCCTCCCTGTTCAAGTTCATTGGATGCTTCTCGATGTCCATCGCCTTTCTAATTACTCGAGGGAGGTAGTTCGGATCTCGCGTCTCCAAACGCAAGCCTATGCTCGTCTTACGCCAATGCGTGCTCCGCGACGGTTGACATTTAAGTACGCATGTTCTTACAGTCACCCTTCCTCTATAGAGCGCCCTCTCTGTCCTATGTAACTTGTTCCAGAGGGTGTTCCCTGGAGAAAATAGAGTTTTGATGTTAGGCTCCTTCGCAAGACTTTGCCAATTTTGTGTGTTTTGTCCATAACTGTAAGGGAGGAATGCTGTGTCCTTGGAACGTTCAGCGTCTTCTCCTCTTGACTGTTCAGCTCGTTGAATGGTTTTCAAAATGCACATTTTTCGATAGCCGTTTCCTACTTAATTAAGAAGTCTTTTGAAGGCAAGGCAAGCCTTTCAACGCAGACTGTGGAACAAATATAACGACGCGGTATAGGCCAAAAACTAGTTATCTCGATTGGCAGGCCGGACTCAGAAACGTAGGTAGGGGTACAATTTCGAATATATACATTCTGCAGCAACTAGTGAACAAGGAATTTGACAAAGAAGGTGGCAGAGTGTTCACACTATTCATTGATATAAGGGCGGCGTGAGCAGAGCGAAAGTGTGGAAAACACTGAGAGCGCTAGACATGGGGGAGGAGATTGTTGGAATGTTGGAGATGTATAGAGACTAGATGTATGGCGACGGTGGGAGAGGAGGTTAGTGAACCCTTCTTGTTCTGCGAGGGAACCAAAGTGGCGGGGTGGTGATTGGAAGGAAGGAAGATGCTGAGATATGCCGATGACCTGCTACTATTGGCGTCTAGAGGGGGAGATATGAGGGAGATGATTGCGAAGGACAGAGGTACATGGAAAAAAGAGACTTTGAGGTGAATACAAGAAAGTCAAAAACGGTGGAGTTCCAAAAGAGAAGAGGAAGAGGTAAGAATGCAGAATGGTGGTGGGGAGCGGAGACAATAAAAAGTATAGATGAAGTTACATATCTAGGATATAAGATAAGATATGATAACAAGGATCATGGACAGATTAGGGAGCTGGAGGAAAGGTGCATGAGGGGAGATATACAAAAAAGGTGGTGGATATTTGAGAAACTAGTAAAAAGTGTGATACTATATGGGGAGGAGGCGTGGGGATGGAAGGAAAGTGAACAGTTGGAAAAGGTACAGAACGTAAATATGGGAAGGCTGGATAGAGAAACCCCGGGGTATGTGCTAGAGGAAGAGCTAAAGCTGAATAGGATAAGAATAGAAACAGGAAGAGTGGTCTATGAAGAAAAGATGGAAAGTAGAGAGGAAGGGGGAATTTTGAGATGCTTTTGGAACGAGGAGAATACGACACGGACAGGATGAAAGAAGACGTTACTACGAAAGAGGGAGATACACGAGAGAGCTGGTGGAGATGAGGAGAGAAGAGGGATACAGGATTGTAGAGGATATGGTAAGGAGAGATGAGGATGTGCAAGCGCAAGAAAGAAGGTTGAGAATAAAGAGGGGCGATATAATGGAAAATTTAGTGAACTAGAGTGGATAGAAATCCTAAAGTATCTGAGGGATCAGGTGGGAATAGAAAGTAAGAGGACGACAGCACGCTTCAGGGTGGGGAATGAGGAATGAGAAAATAAATACTGGCTGGAAGATTATGAGAGATGGTGCCGACTGTGCGGGGAGGGAAGGGATAACATAGAGCATATGTTGAGAGAATGCGGAGAGCTGCGACAGTAAAAGGGAGGGAGAATAAGGATACTTAGAGAGAGCGGATTGGGGCGGAGATGGATGGAGGAGGTGTTGGGGACGAGACGAAGAAAGAAAGGGGGTGCATAGGGGGGGGCGCGGTATAAATTAGTGTATGAATGTAAATGTATAAATTCTTGATGTGTAGCGGGAGGGAGGATTTTGTCATTGTAATTGTAATATAATACAATATAACTGATTGATTGATTGACTGTACGGTCAACACGCAATTTACTAAATCTTAGTTATACATAAGGTGAATAACTAGCCTTTTGGCAGTAACAACTACCGTTTATTACAAAAAAGACCATACTACACAGTAACTAGAGTCCATGTCATATATAAATACGATCGGATTTTACGTAGGTCCGCCCATTCGGACAGATTGTCAGTGGTGTACGGTTTCTTATATCATGTTAAAATATTGTCAAATATAAGTGACATTGAAAACAACGAATATGATGACGATGATTAATTTGATTTTATTTGCATTCATTTTTAACGTTAACTTTATTTAAAATATGTAGATTCTGCACTGACATTTTCCTTATTATCTTTTTTTTTTCTTCCATTCGAAGAACAAGAATAGAAATCTTGAAAGCGCCCTCTGGAGGTACCATTGAGAACATCCCTTGCGGCATTTTCGTTACGTTAAAAGTGCACATAATGTAACATTCGGCTTTTATAAATGTTCAACCTCACTATTATGATTGGCAGTCGTGTTTTCACATGACACGGAGTCTAACTATTGTCTTTTTCACACCGAGAATTCAGTATCGAGCCTTACGGAGTTCGCAAATATTCAACATAATTTACAACGATTAAACAGTAAAGTATAAGTCTTGTACGGCGCAGATAAAAAAGTAGAGATATACAAAAACTAATTATGTATGTAATGCATTTAATTAATTTAAAATGCATTGCCTATGCTAGCCATACTGAATTCTCGGTGTGAAAAGTACAATAGAATATAAAACTTGTCAATTTGCGCAGATTTCAGTAAATACGCTTTCGATGACAGTATCTGATGCTACAAATAATATTTCTTTATCTACAGCGATGACATATTTTGATATTTTATATTGATATTGAAATGTAGGTAAATATGTAGAAAATATTGAATGTGAACAAAGCAAAATATTGAAAAATAAAGCACACAGCTGCAAGAAATAAAACTATATGAGAACACGGTATTGGAAAATAACTACCTACATACAAGCAAGAAATTAAATCTTTTCACTCGAATTTCTACACAAATTACCTCGAGCAGTGTTTCATTCATATGGATAACATGCAAATTCTTGTTTGCTATTAATTCCTCTGTGTTTTCAGTATTACAACCCCTTTATATGCGTGTAAAGATAATAACAAAATTTCCGACTAATGTATGAAATTGTATAAATTTGATCATTATTCCCTATCTAATGTACAGTGTATTTCTAAATGAACGGTAATCATATACTTCTTAATTCTTTAAGCGTATGAGGCTCCTAATTAAACGTACATTCAACTTTTGATTAAAGGATAAACAATTTTATTAAGATAAAGCAACCAATTCATTCTTCGAGCTATCAAATAACTTGAAATTAACGAAGCTTTACCTGCATTAATAACATAAAGGAATTATTATTATTTTTGGATTACCTAAAAGGTTCATCTTTCTTTATTTACTGTAATGTAAAATTCTTAACGGTGGCTTACCGCGTTAAGACTCGGGCAGAACCCTTCTGAAGTGTCTGTGTTTATGCGAATCTTTTTTTTTGGCAAACTAACCTGTAAGAAAAACATGAACGGAACTTAAAAAAGTAAATTTCTCATATACCATTCCTTAATTACATACGTATCATATGGTAATGAAATGTAACTGTCGGAATAAAGCTCATGGAAGCTTACAACTGTTACAAGTATATAATGAAAATAGTTGAAATGAATTGGTGGTGTCGGATCCAAGTGGAGAAATTAAGTAGTTTTCTCGATCAAGCACGTACGTGGTGTGATACTGATAAGAACATTCAAAACCACGATTTCTATATAGTAAATGAAGAAGAGGGTAATCACGTGCCGACCTAAATACCTAAACGATCTCGGTGCCAATTAATCTTCAAATTTATGCCCCGAAAACTTATCTTACTTTCTTTATCCGACGAAAAATTGATAAAAATTTTCACAAGTCCCTTTTGATTTATCGAGGGCGTAATTCATTTAATCGGTAAAATCCTTATTTAAGGGCGGGAATTTGTTAGCATAAAATTAAAAAAAAAATTGTCCTTCCACGTTGCTAAAATCTTTGTAAGGAAATTAATCAGAGACTCTCAAATAAATTAATCGCATCACGTGGTGGTGATAAATTAAGAGTAGCTACAAGGCATTACATAAGAAATAAGGTAACAGGTCACATATTCTGTATTAATATTACGCCGCACCGAAGTTGTGTAAATGTGTTACGTGTAAATTCGAAGTTCAGTTGAAAACAATGCGTTTTCCATTTCGGTTATTTAATTTATTAGTTACGGAACGCTGAACACAAAAGGAGGTGAACGAATAATTACCGTAAGTAAAGTACTTTTATTTGATTTACGTACAGTATATGGGGTGAATAGGGCCTTAGGGGGGATAATTTGTAATCGGGAACACAAAAACACGTAGGGGTAGCACAAGTGTTAACAGTAATTATTGTCCTTAATTTACAACAGTAAAGCAGTACAGGAAGATCTGTAAAATTAAAAAGGAAGAAAACACAAAGAAAAAGGAAGTACTGATCAAGAATACAAGAATACAATTTAAGTACAATTTAATTTTAGCATCCATATTGCTTTAAAAACCGAAGATAGCCGATCTGAATCGCATGCGCGAAAAACCTTCAAAATTTCGAATTTCAAATGCCTGTAATTAATTTATTAATTATCAAATTGTAATCAAAAAATTGTTTTTAGAAACGTTTCAAGTGCTACTTTAAATCTGCGTCAAAATTTTTGCGATTTTTTAATTTGGGAAGCAGGAAAAAGATAATTTCAATTTTCCCATGTTAAATCCCATGGGGTACTCCTAGCGTGGGACACAAGGTATAGGGGGCCTAGAAGAAGCGATGAAAGGACGCAGGCTGGTGGAGTGGTGGTCGGGAGGCTGAAGATATGGTCCGTTGCGTATGCGAACGATCTGGTATTAGTGGCGAAAGAAGAAAAAGGAATGAGAGAAATGATGGGTACGCTAGGAAGATACCTGAAAAGAAAGGAGCTAGATATAAACATACAAAAAAGAAACATGATGGTATTTAGGAAGGGGGGTTGGAGAAGGAAAACGGAGGAGCGGAAATGGGGGGAAGAAGAGATAGACCAGGTGAAGAAGTTCAGGTACCTGGGGTACACGTTAAGGCAGGACAACAAAGAGAAGGAACATATAAAAGAAAGAGTAAGAAAAGGGAACAAACTAATAGGACAAGTGTGGAGTGTGGGAAAAGGTTGTTCGGAAGGAAAGGAAGTTACTTTTCGATAAACTGATAAAAAGTGTGGTGCTATACGGGGCGGAAGTGTGGGGGTGGAAAGAAAAAAAGGAAGTGGAGGAACTACAAGTGAAATATTATTGGAAATGGGTGCTGGGGTTGGACAGAGACATGCCGGAGTATGTGGTGAGGGAGGAAGTACAGATAGCAAAAAATAAGAGTAGAGGCAGGAGGAAGCGATCAGTGGAAGAGAGGGAAGCAAAATATTAAAAAAAGAATGCTGGAAAGAGATAAAAGAGGGAAAGTGAAATACGGACAAGAAAGTAGGGAGGAATATTATAAAAGGATAGGGTACTCGAAGAAAGAAGTAGAAAGATTAAGAGAAAGAGGGGTGTGGGTAAGGGTGGACATAGTATGAAGGGAAAGGGACGTACAAAAGCAGGAGGGATGGGCAAAAATAAAAGAGTCCAGGTATAACGAGAACTACAAGAATGTCAAGGGAGAAGGGATACCAGAATACCTGAAAGGAAGAAAGAGAATGGTGGCGAGGTTCAGATGTGGGAACGATGAGCTAGACAATAAGTATTGGAGAGAGAAAGAAGAAAGAAAGTGCAGACTGTGTGGGGAAGGGGCGGAGAAGGTGTCACATGTGCTAAGAGAATGCAGGGAGATAAGGGAAGATGAAAGGAAGGTAGAGGAAATATTAGACGAGAAAGGCAGAGGGGCGAAGTGGATGGAAGTATGGGAGAGAAGGAAGAAACTAACAGGGATGTAAATATGTAAAAATATGTAGAAATGTAGAAATGAAACAGTTATATCTCTGCACTCAATAAAAATTGGACATAATGTTAAATGAAATTTTGTAATGCAATTCGTCTATGCTACCACCTCCTAAAATATTTACTATTCCCCCTGAAACACCCTGTATACTCAGTTAACAACACAAATAATAGTATATTATACAACGAGCGTATAAGAACGAATTTTTGCGAAACGAGCCGCAGGTGAGTGAAGCAAATCGTTCGAGTGATTAACAATTATGCCCACTTTCGTAGCAACTACACAGAATATGTAACCCGAGAGCAACAGCCGTTAGGAGAATGTTCTCCATTGTTCTATTGTGGGCGGTAAAAAGAGTATTTAACATAGGTAGTTCCCTCTTGCGCGTTTGGCGCAAGGGGTGGTTTTCCAGCTAAGGGGCTACAGCTCGCAAGTTACTTGGTGCATATTTAGTAAGGTCTTAAATCGGAAGATGATTCTCAGTCGTAAAAGAATCCGTTTCTCGATTCTTTAACATAGCTACCTCTTGAGCGAAACTAGTTTTGCTTTAGGGTTGTTTTAAGGTAAGGGTTGGGAGCTCGAAAATCGAAACTACACTGGTTTAAGAGCTCCTAATTATGCCCCCATGCGTGATCGCCCGTTGTTATTTTTAACAGATTTGGGGGGGGGGGGGGGGGGGGGGGGCGAACGTTCACGTTTGTTCACGTTTCAAATGAAAATTTCTGCTAAGAGAATCGAGCTCAAAATTTGATTCTTGCGAAGTTTGAAAACTCCTAAATTCTGAGTTTCATCATTTTTTTAATCGCCGCGTGGTGAGGGGGGGGGGGGCTGAACGGAGCCCTTTTGCAGTAGATCTTAATGGAAAAATATGAGCAACTACTTATGTAATGATAAATTTAATTGAAATATAAGCGATTTACAACGCTCGAAAGCTGTAAAATCTTTACGGAGAGTAATTAAAACTCATGAAAGGAAAGATACAATAATGTTATTTGGATTCTAATTAACTGTTATTACATTTCTTTGACATTTATTAATTGGAAGAATTTAATTTATATTCAATTTGGCAGATTTACGAAATGTATTTAAAACCTGAAAAAAAAAATAATAAACTGTATTAATTATACGTTACACTAAATTGAATTTCCATTTGAATAATCCTCTTTCGTATACAGATTCAATAACGTCATTTCGGTTTGTGAAAATGTGGTTGAAATGCGTTATATTTTTTAATTGCTATTAAAATGATTGGCAGTAAAATTATTCATTTTGCGTGTTGTCGTTAATAATGGCACAGTGGGGATTATAACCCTTAATTAATTAATTAATATCTTTCTCGTTCGGATTTGTGGGATATTTTTCGATTTGTGGAATAATAAATTTATTATTGTATTTTTTTATTAAAAACGGGTAGGTACCATAACTGGGCTCGAACCCGCGGCATCTGGGCCAAGGGTAAACAATGCTTACCAATAGACCACAGTGGTAGGAATTGAGGCTTTCTTGTTTACCTTTGAATATCTGTGGCAAGTAAATAAAGTATATGATGAAGAACACATACCTATTGATATATCGATTAGTAGAGGTTACTCCAAAAAAGCCAGTACATAGTAAGAAACTAACAAAAATAATCACGGATTTTTTTGTTTTCTTTGTTTTTGTTTTGTTTTGTTTTGCGGGGCCTATATCAAATTATATATAGATAAGATATATAAGAAAAAAAAATGTGATCAATAAAGTAGGTAATAGAAATAAAATAAAACACTGCCTGCCTTTTTCTTAGAGGGGGAATGAAACAAAAACAAAAGTAAAAAAAATAGAATAGAACTTAAATTTTTTAATTCACAATTTTCTAAAAAATAAAGGTTTTATTTATTTATAAACGGGGGTACACGCTATTCTCGCGTTTTGCGTGCTTTGGGGGGAGGGGGTATCTGTGATTGTAGGTTGTAATAGCTTTTGTTTTAAAATATCACACCTTGTTGAGCTGGCTTAGTTGCTTGAAAAAATAAAAAAAATTACATTTTTGTACCTACCTTTTCAGATTTTTGACCCTGTAGGTATGTAATTTAGCAAGTTATTAAAGTAACTAAAATAAAGGATTACATTTACTTACATTTGACATAAAAATCACAAAAATGGGTTGATATTTGGTAAAGATATACGAATTCGTTCCTACCTACTTATAGTAAATTTTTACCAATTATTTAAAAAAATGTAAAATGCAAACTTTTTGGAATAGATTTGAGACCAAAAATACATAATGGCCCTTTCACAATGTTAATTACGTCTTTGCACATAGTCTTTGCCCAAAAATTAACGAAAATATAACAAATTCCGTGTGAACTTCATTAGGATAGTTTAGAATGAATTTTGAATGTAAAAGAACTCAATTTGGGCACTGGCAACTTTTTGGGAATACGAATGGCCTTAGGGAGAACGTTTTAACATTCATCTTTAACTATAGTAAAACTAAAAATACCATAAAACATAAAATGTACAAATAGAAGCTGGTCTAACGTTGCATAACATCTGTTTTATAGAAAGACCTTCTCTACCTTAAACAGTTTCAAATTTTTGTTTATTTCACTAACTAAAGGCCTCATTTACACGTATATGTACAGCAGTAAATATGGATTTTACTTCCTCTTAATTACAATATAAGTTGTATATTTAGAAGTATAGTCAAAGTATAGGTATTCTCTTTGGTATAGTGTAACGTAACAATACACTTGCCACCTACTTTCATCAATAGATATTAAGTTAAATATGTAGACAAAAAACTATATATGTTACCTACGACATCGTCCATCGTTCAAAATCTCTAAATTCGAAATAAGCACACAAACATGTACATTTCGAAAGTTACCGAAAGAAGGTATCGGGACACATAAATTAGTCTACGATGAATGCTGTTACTACTTTTTACATCATTTTAACCATGAAAATGTTAACGCGAGGCATAATAGAATCATTTTTCATCATTTAAATAACTTTTCAACTTGAAATAATTAAATTTCCATGTTATCGAGAAAAAGTTTCCGATACTTGTCATTTTGAAAATTTTCGCGAAAATACTTTCTGGCATCGTTTGAATGTTCGAAATGGGTTAAGGACCTCGGACAGACAAACTTTGCATGTTTACACAAAATTTTCACCCAACAATAAGCACAAATAGCGAATTCTATTTTACACGTAATCTCCATAAGGAAACTTTGAACGTATTTTCTAAGTAAAGAAAATATATTTAGACACAAATATCGCTTGAATAAGATGACGGACTTTTATACTAAAGTGTTTAAGACTTACTTTGAAAAAAATTAGTGCAGATATTTACGTGGTTTGCGGGGTATCTATAATTGTAGCATTAATTTGTAGGTTATAAATTTATAATAGCTTTGGTTTTAAAATATCACATCCGCATTCGTCAGCATTCGGCGACTGTCGGAAAAGTGCACAGCAACACAAACATATACACACGTCTCGGTTATTATATAGTGATTTACGTACTGTTGAAAATATTCAAACCAAAATTGGCACACAAGATACATGGACAAGCATAAGATCCATGGCAACCATAATTTTTGTACACAGCCAAAATACATTTTTCGTGAAATAAATGACAAAAATCTAGTTTGCGGCCGGACGGTAACAGAAACGAAAAAAACGTCTAGAGACATTTTTTGTTCAGAATTGAATGCTCCATCGAAAAGTATAATTCGAATATTTAATTCAGGGTCGTACTCTTTTTTATTTATCAAATTAGTAGAACGGATTACCCATATCTCGCCACTGGTTGATTTAAAAAATTGATATTCTTCAATCTTGTGGCCCTCTGTCCTTGTATCTTGCGTGCCAATTTTGGTTTGAATTATTGCCACAGTTCGGAAATAAATAAAAACTTTATTTTTTAGAAAACTTTAACGCCCTGTATCTCAGAAACAAAAAGAATTTTAGGTCCTGATCATTAAACCTGGGACACCCTGTATATATATTTTGCTGCTTTTGTACTTTTGTCATTTTTCTTTTTAACTTGTAAGCACCGTTACTACCTTTATTCTGTGGTGACAGATATTCTGTAGTCGGTGGTTACAATTTTTGAGGTTACGGGTAGCTTTGTCGTGCTTCCAGGCATAAACAAGATGTAAACTTAACAAATTTGTATTAAAGATATGTACAAGTCACGTGTAATATTTAATATGGATAATTGCTAGTTAATTAATCGGATCTGGCTTCTCTGTTTCGGTGGATCGGATTGTTCTCACTGGTGTACCTACTAATTAGCAGGAGCAGGTGTTATCGGTGGCGGTGGTACTGAAATAAAGGATTAATTGTTTGTTAACTATACCTTTTCTGGTTGGTGTCTTCTCGTATATTTTTATCCCTTGTTTTACTAGCCTATTCCACCACGTTATAAGTTGGACCATATAATCTCCCTTATGGCAATGGCACGTTTATTTGTGGAGAGTAATTAACTACCCTATGGAAGTGATGACCTGGTAGAATTATTATCAGGTAGACAGGTTGTTTGTTAAAGCAGGTACGGTGACGGAAATTAATGGTGGTATTTTCAGGACTTCAGGATAAATCTATATTTAGTTACCGGACCGTATATGAGCTCCTCGTAGCTACGGTGCTTCTAAAAGTAGCCCCGTCAACCACTCGGAGTTGTATAAAGATAAATTATATTCACTTCGGAGCTACGATAGCCCCGGCTGTGAATTGTTTGAATCGCGGTACCTCGCAGTTGCTATCGGGGCTTCGAATGTAGCCCCGCCGACAAGTACGAAGTTTGAACAAATACCAACCGGTGAACTACTACGCTCGGTGCTTTGGGAGCCCCGTCTGTTAGTAGTTAACAGGTTAAGGATGTTTAAATATATTAATGATTCGGTTTTAAGTACGGTTACGGTTATCAGGCAGGGAACGGAACTGGAACGGAACAGGACCTCAAGTTGTTGTTTTTGGTGTCGGTCTTCGGTTTTATTTGTTTTGGAACGGTAGAGGGGTATTTTGGTGGGAGGCAGCTGCGCACCTCGCATCCCCACTTGACCAGGTACCCCATCTATGGCCATATTTATTAGGCATTTTTGGGGCCTTACAGGCACCTACTTAAAATTATAAATTGGTCTCTTACAAACTTACAATGTAAAATTTAATTATAATATTGTTTTTGTGTTTTTTTTTGTTCAAGTTAAGAGAGGTTATTTAACTCTTCTTCGAGTTTAATTTTTGCACACATTGTCACTGCACTTTAATCAAGTGTAAAATGGCCATTATTGTTCGAAAAAAAAAACTACTCCAGAAATTTGTTTTGTTACCCTTATAAGTTGGAGAACTTAACACACTTGGCCCATGGATTGACATTGTGTATTTCAATTGGTCTTAGAAACGATGATTGCACTTGCCCCCCTTTGAAGGGAAAATGCAATCAGGTGCAGATCAAAATAGTAATAATAATAATAAAGAGTATTATTTTTTGTTTTGTAAATAAAATAGGACAAGGCTTAGTTTAATAACTTTCAAAAGTGCCAATTTTACTTCGTTTCCATTTTGTTCGCCCCCCCCCCCCCCCCATTACTCCACTCATCACCTTTACAAATTTGTAGCTTGATGATGACAAATATTTTGTTGAAACAGTACAATACAATTTTTTAACTTTATTTAACTTCAAAAAACTACGATAGAACTTATTAATTGATTATGGGGAAGGTATTGTGTTGATTTATTTACTAATTTAAATTCATATACAAATATATTCTTAATAACCAGTCAACTGGCATACAACTTTCCCATGTTTACTACAAGGACGTATTAAATAAAATAGTTTTTAGCATAATAACTCAAAATAAAATAGTTTTTGCGTAATAACTCAAAAAATAAAAAAAGTAATATATAGTGTGTAGTATAGTTGTAATCAGAAAACGATTTCTGATTTTCTCCTGAAATAATATACAGGGTATGTCATACATATTTATAATATTTTGTTAATTTCCCGCTAGGCCGGAAGTAAATTGGTATATTTATTACACTAAATTAAAAGAGTCGTATGTCCTCTACTTCACTATACAATTTTATTTCTTCATCTTTGTTAGCAAAAAATTATGAAGATTTTCAACTTCAAACATTCATCCTCCTTCCCCTTTGGGATATAAAGAAATAAATGTAGTACCAATAGTTTTTCATGAACTATATTTCAAAAAAAATGCTTGGAGCAGATTTGGAGAAACTCGATTTATAATTTTTGAGCAATTTTGAGCACCAATCAATTGGCCACGTTAAGTTGTTGTTCTTGATCATTTACAAGTAAAAGTTCTGACCATCCTTTGGCCAAAATTTCCAATTTTCAAATTTTAATTAAGTTAAACGGTTCTTGACCTACACCCTAAAAAGTAAAAACTTAGAGAATTACATACTATATTAGCCGCCATTTTGAATTTAGAATCAAACGAAAAAACGCGTTTAACTTGTAACCATGTCTACTAACTTTCACCAAGGGAAATTAGTTCGGGTTAAAATTTGAATGTTTAATCCAAAAATAACGCCCGTTTCATGAGAAGCTTGTTTTACCGTTGAAGTTTTTTTATGGGCCTTAGTTTTAAAATTCATCAAAATCGATCTAAGTGTAACTTCTAACTCACATTAGTAACTTGTCATTCAGAAAGTGGAACTTGTAACTTAGATTAATGAATTGTAATTCAGAAAGTGTAACTTGTGATTTAGATTAGTAACTTGAAATTTAGAAAGTGTAACTTGTAATTCAGCTTAATGAATTATAATTTAGAAGGTGTCACATATAATTCAGATTAGTAACTTGTAATTTAGAAAGTGTAACTTCTAACTTACATTAGTAACTTGTCATTCAAAAAGTGGAACTTGTAACTTAGATTAATGAATAATTGTAATTCAGAAAGTGTAACTTGTGATTTACATTAGTAACTTGAAATTTAGAAAGTGTAACTTGTAATTCAGAATAATGTATTATAATTTAGGTGTCACATATACTTCAGATTAGTAACTTGTAATTTAGAAAGTGTAACTTCTAACTCATATTAGTAACTTGTCATTCAGAAAGTGGAACTTGTAACTTAGATTAATGAATTGTAATTCAGAAAGTGTAACTTGTGATTTAGATTAGTAACTTGAAATTTAGAAAGTGTAACTTGTAATTCAGATTAATGAATTATAATTTAGAAGGTGTCACATATAATTCAGATTAGTAACTTGTAATTTAGAAAGTGTAACTTCTAACTCACATTAGTAACTTGTCATTCAGAAAGTGGAACTTGTAACTTAGATTAATGAATTGTAATTCAGAAAGTGTAACTTGTGATTTAGATTAGTAACTTGAAATTTAGAAAGTGTAACTTGTAATTCAGCTTAATGAATTATAATTTAGAAGGTGTCACATATAATTCAGATTAGTAACTTGTAATTTAGAAAGTGTAACTTCTAACTTACATTAGTAACTTGTCATTCAGAAAGTGGAATTTTTAACTTAGATCAATGAATAATTGTAATTCATAAAGTGTAACTTGTGATTTAGATTAGTAACTTGAAATTTAGAAAATGTAACTTGTAATTCAGATTAATGTATTATAATTTAGAAGGTGTCACATATAATTCAGATTAGTAACTTGTAATTTAGAAAGTGTAACTTCTAACTCACATTAGTAACTTGTCATTCAGAAAGTGGAACTTGTAACTTATATTAATGAATTGTAATTCAGAAAGTGTAACTTGTGATTTAGATTAGTAACTTGAAATTTAGAAAGTGTAACTTGTAATTCAGCTTAATGAATTATAATTTAGAAGGTGTCACATATAATTCAGATTAGTAACTTGTAATTTAGAAAGTGTAACTTCTAACTCACATTAGTAACTTGTCATTCAGAAAGTGGAACTTGTAACTTAGATTAATGAATTGTAATTCAGAAAGTGTAACTTGTGATTTAGATTAGTAACTTGAAATTTAGAAAGTGTAACTTGTAATTCAGCTTAATGAATTATAATTTAGAAGGTGTCACATATAATTCAGATTAGTAACTTGTAATTTAGAAAGTGTAACTTCTAACTTACATTAGTAACTTGTCATTCAAAAAGTGGAACTTGTAACTTAGATTAATGAATAATTGTAATTCAGAAAGTGTAACTTGTGATTTACATTAGTAACTTGAAATTTAGAAAGTGTAACTTGTAATTCAGAATAATGTATTATAATTTAGGTGTCACATATACTTCAGATTAGTAACTTGTAATTTAGAAAGTGTAACTTCTAACTCATATTAGTAACTTGTCATTCAGAAAGTGGAACTTGTAACTTAGATTAATGAATTGTAATTCAGAAAGTGTAACTTGTGATTTAGATTAGTAACTTGAAATTTAGAAAGTGTAACTTGTAATTCAGATTAATGAATTATAATTTATAAGGTGTCACATATAATTCAGATTAGTAACTTGTAATTTAGAAAGTGTAACTTCTAACTCACATTAGTAACTTGTCATTCAGAAAGTGGAACTTGTAACTTAGATTAATGAATTGTAATTCAGAAAGTGTAACTTGTGATTTAGATTAGTAACTTGAAATTTAGAAAGTGTAACTTGTAATTCAGCTTAATGAATTATAATTTAGAAGGTGTCACATATAATTCAGATTAGTAACTTGTAATTTAGAAAGTGTAACTTCTAACTTACATTAGTAACTTGTCATTCAGAAAGTGGAATTTTTAACTTAGATCAATGAATAATTGTAATTCATAAAGTGTAACTTGTGATTTAGATTAGTAACTTGAAATTTAGAAAATGTAACTTGTAATTCAGATTAATGTATTATAATTTAGAAGGTGTCACATATAATTCAGATTAGTAACTTGTAATTTAGAAAGTGTAACTTCTAACTCACATTAGTAACTTGTCATTCAGAAAGTGGAACTTGTAACTTATATTAATGAATTGTAATTCAGAAAGTGTAACTTGTGATTTAGATTAGTAACTTGAAATTTAGAAAGTGTAACTTGTAATTCAGCTTAATGAATTATAATTTAGAAGGTGTCACATATAATTCAGATTAGTAACTTGTAATTTAGAAAGTGTAACTTCTAACTCACATTAGTAACTTGTCATTCAGAAAGTGGAACTTGTAACTTAGATTAATGAATTGTAATTCAGAAAGTGTAACTTGTGATTTAGATTAGTAACTTGAAATTTAGAAAGTGTAACTTGTAATTCAGCTTAATGAATTATAATTTAGAAGGTGTCACATATAATTCAGATTAGTAACTTGTAATTTAGAAAGTGTAACTTCTAACTTACATTAGTAACTTGTCATTCAGAAAGTGGAACTTGTAACTTAGATCAATGAATAATTGTAATTCAGAAAGTGTAACTTGTGATTTAGATTAGTAACTTGAAATTTAGAAAGTGTAACTTGTAATTCAGCTTAATGAATTATAATTTAGAAGGTGTCACATATAATTCAGATTAGTAACTTGTCATTTAGAAAGTGTAACTTCTAACTTACATTAGTAACTTGTCATTCAGAAAGTGGAACTTGTAACTTAGATTAATGAATAATTGTAATTCATAAAGTGTAACTTGTGATTTAGATTAGTAACTTGAAATTTAGAAAATGTAACTTGTAATTCAGATTAATGTATTATAATTTAGAAAGTGTCACATATAATTCAGATTAGTAACTTGTAATTTAGAAAGTGTAACTTCTAACTCACATTAGTAACTTGTCATTCAGAAAGTGGAACTTGTAACTTAGATTAATGAATTGTAATTCAGAAAGTGTAACTTGTGATTTAGATTAGTAACTTGAAATTTAGAAAGTATAACTTGTAATTCAGCTTAATGAATTATAATTTAGAAGGTGTCACATATAATTCAGATTAGTAACTTGTAATTTAGAAAGTGTAACTTCTAACTTACATTAGTAACTTGTCATTCAGAAAGTGGAACTTGTAACTTAGATCAATGAATAATTGTAATTCAGAAAGTGTAACTTGTGATTTAGATTAGTAACTTGAAATTTAGAAAGTGTAACTTGTAATTCAGCTTAATGAATTATAATTTAGAAGGTGTCACATATAATTCAGATTAGTAACTTGTCATTTAGAAAGTGTAACTTCTAACTTACATTAGTAACTTGTCATTCAGAAAGTGGAACTTGTAACTTAGATTAATGAATAATTGTAATTCATAAAGTGTAACTTGTGATTTAGATTAGTAACTTGAAATTTAGAAAATGTAACTTGTAATTCAGATTAATGTATTATAATTTAGAAAGTGTCACATATAATTCAGATTAGTAACTTGTAATTTAGAAAGTGTAACTTCTAACTCACATTAGTAACTTGTCATTCAGAAAGTGGAACTTGTAACTTAGATTAATGAATTGTAATTCAGAAAGTGTAACTTGTGATTTAGATTAGTAACTTGAAATTTAGAAAGTATAACTTGTAATTCAGCTTAATGAATTATAATTTAGAAGGTGTCACATATAATTCAGATTAGTAACTTGTAATTTAGAAAGTGTAACTTCTAACTTACATTAGTAACTTGTCATTCAGAAAGTGGAACTTGTAACTTAGATTAATGAATAATTGTAATTCAGAAAGTGTAACTTGTGATTTAGATTAGTAACTTGAAATTTAGAAAGTATAACTTGTAATTCAGCTTAATGAATTATAATTTAGAAGGTGTCACATATAATTCAGATTAGTAACTTGTAATTTAGAAAGTGTAACTTCTAACTCACATTAGTAACTTGTCATTCAGAAAGTGGAACTTGTAACTTAGATTAATGAATTGTAATTCAGAAAGTGTAACTTGTGATTTAGATTAGTAACTTGAAATTTAGAAAGTATAACTTGTAATTCAGCTTAATGAATTATAATTTAGAAGGTGTCACATATAATTCAGATTAGTAACTTGTAATTTAGAAAGTGTAACTTCTAACTCACATTAGTAACTTGTCATTCAGAAAGTGGAACTTGTAACTTAGATTAATGAATTGTAATTCAGAAAGTGTAACTTGTGATTTAGATTAGTAACTTGAAATTTAGAAAGTATAACTTGTAATTCAGCTTAATGAATTATAATTTAGAAGGTGTCACATATAATTCAGATTAGTAACTTGTAATTTAGAAAGTGTAACTTCTAACTCACATTAGTAACTTGTCATTCAGAAAGTGGAACTTGTAACTTAGATTAATGAATTGTAATTCAGAAAGTGTAACTTGTGATTTAGATTAGTAACTTGAAATTTAGAAAGTATAACTTGTAATTCAGCTTAATGAATTATAATTTAGAAGGTGTCACATATAATTCAGATTAGTAACTTGTAATTTAGAAAGTGTAACTTCTAACTTACATTAGTAACTTGTCATTCAGAAAGTGGAACTTGTAACTTAGATTAATGAATAATTGTAATTCAGAAAGTGTAACTTGTGATTTAGATTAGTAACTTGAAATTTAGAAAGTATAACTTGTAATTCAGCTTAATGAATTATAATTTAGAAGGTGTCACATATAATTCAGATTAGTAACTTGTAATTTAGAAAGTGTAACTTCTAACTCACATTAGTAACTTGTCATTCAGAAAGTGGAACTTGTAACTTAGATTAATGAATTGTAATTCAGAAAGTGTAACTTGTGATTTAGATTAGTAACTTGAAATTTAGAAAGTATAACTTGTAATTCAGCTTAATGAATTATAATTTAGAAGGTGTCACATATAATTCAGATTAGTAACTTGTAATTTAGAAAGTGTAACTTCTAACTCACATTAGTAACTTGTCATTCAGAAAGTGGAACTTGTAACTTAGATTAATGAATTGTAATTCAGAAAGTGTAACTTGTGATTTAGATTAGTAACTTGAAATTTAGAAAATGTAACTTGTAATTCAGATTAATGTATTATAATTTAGAAAGTGTCACATATAATTCAGATTAGTAACTTGTAATTTAGAAAGTGTAACTTCTAACTCACATTAGTAACTTGTCATTCAGAAAGTGGAACTTGTAACTTAGATTAATGAATTGTAATTCAGAAAGTGTAACTTGTGATTTAGATTAGTAACTTGAAATTTAGAAAGTATAACTTGTAATTCAGCTTAATGAATTATAATTTAGAAGGTGTCACATATAATTCAGATTAGTAACTTGTAATTTAGAAAGTGTAACTTCTAACTTACATTAGTAACTTGTCATTCAGAAAGTGGAACTTGTAACTTAGATTAATGAATAATTGTAATTCAGAAAGTGTAACTTGTGATTTAGATTAGTAACTTGAAATTTAGAAAGTATAACTTGTAATTCAGCTTAATGAATTATAATTTAGAAGGTGTCACATATAATTCAGATTAGTAACTTGTAATTTAGAAAGTGTAACTTCTAACTCACATTAGTAACTTGTCATTCAGAAAGTGGAACTTTTAACTTAGATTAATGAATTGTAATTCAGAAAGTGTAACTTGTGATTTAGATTAGTAACTTGAAATTTAGAAAGTGTAACTTGTAATTCAGCTTAATGAATTATAATTTAGAAGGTGTCACATATAATTCAGATTAGTAACTTGTAATTTAGAAAGTGTAACTTCTAACTTACATTAGTAACTTGTCATTCAAAAAGTGGAACTTGTAACTTAGATTAATGAATAATTGTAATTCATAAAGTGTAACTTGTGATTTAGATTAGTAACTTGAAATTTAGAAAATGTAACTTGTAATTCAGATTAATGAATTGTAATTCAGAAAGTGTAACTTGTAATTTAGAAAGTGTAACTTGTAATTTAGAAAGTGTAACTTGTAATTCAGATTAATGAATTCTAATTCAGAAAGTGTAACTTGTAATTCAGATTAATGAATTGTAATTCAGAAAGTGTAACTTGTAATTCAGATTAATGAATTGTAATTTAGAAAGTGTAACTTGTAATTCAAGTTACTAATCTGAGTTACAAATTACACTATCTGAATTACAATTTATTAATATGAATTACAAGTTACACTTTCCGAATTCCAATTGACTATTCTGAATTACAAGTTACACTTTTTAAATTCAAAAAGGTATCGTAGTTTAGGCTCCACGGCCAAAACATACGCGCGCACCCACAGACAAACATTTTTCAAAGATAGTGGTGTTGGACTCAGGGGACTCAAAACGTCGAGATTCATCAAAATCTGTAGTTCGATTTTTTCTCGATTACATAACTTTCCCTATGAGTATATACAGTGTGTATATGTACTGAAAGTAAAAATTGCCGTTATATTGGGGTTTTGAGATATGTAAAACACAGCAGAGTGTTAAATACATGAACATATTGCAAATTGAATGATGAAATGAATTCGCAATTACTTGAGGGAAAGCTAATCGATTACAATCGACATTAAACCGAATTTGGAAGCGTTAGATTTAATTACGAGATCACATGGGACAAACAGACGTCGAGTTTCCTAAAATGTTACAGTTACAGTTACAGTGTACAGGTTAACGTCACATTTTCGTAATTAAGAGAACCTTGAACTGAAACTTCATACTGCACGAAAGAGGCTTATTATAAGACTTGAACAACATTTAACTGGAAAACTTCTTACTTAAAAGGACGAATATATTTCTCTGGAAACGCTTTCAGGAGTAAGTAGTTAGAAATTACACGTCAGCAACTTTTTTGGTAAATTAAAATTATACCACTCATTTTTACATTACCTTACATTTCGACGCGAAACACGAGAGAAACATGAAAATTAGCTTTCACAAAAAGCTTCTACTTACTGGACGCGTTTCGATTACATAAAAGGAAGGCGAAAGGTTCGGTCGTACAAAACGAAAAATCTTTTTACATTATCCACCTTCACGAAATTGGCGAGTCGAGGATTTCGTATTCAATTTCCATGAAGGATTTCACTCATACATGTCATCAAATGAATCGCCCTTATAAAAAAAGAGATACAATTTATGAAGGAACGTTTTCGGCAATCGTGCTTAATATTTTTCCTGAAACTTCGGTAAAATACTGTGCTACGGTATGATGCGAGGTTATTCCCTAATAACTTTTGTATAACAATATCAACCCTTGTGTTGGGCATTATTAATTTGTTTTGAGGCAGTAATATTGCAAAATAGACAGTTTAATGATTAAATACGATTATATTGAACATTCTCGTACAATACCTATTAGTACGTAACAATGTAATGTTGGGAGTTACCAACCGTGTAAAAGTTTGGCCCCCCCTCCAGGATTGTTATCAATGACCCATTGAACAATATTAGAGGGGGGGGAAAGTTGAACGGCCGCCATCTTGTCCGCCATCTTGAAAATGCCCGCGAACCTATTTTTGGCTATATCTTAGCAACCGTACGTCCAAATCGAACGTACGTAGACTCTAATTGCACAGTTTTGTATTCCTAAGATAAATTGTTATATAACCGAAATTGATAATCCTAGCGGATTTAATGTTTTTGGGCTTAAAAGCTTAAATTATGGAATATGTAAAAAAAACGCTAAAAAACATATCCCTTTTTATTTTATTATTATTAATCTTTTAGATCTCGCTTTTATGAATAAAATGCAAAAACAATCAACGAAATCCGAGCACTGGTTACGAAAATATACAAGATTTAAGCATAGGTACCGCATCTTTGCTGAGCACAATAATTGGTAGTTACAGGTCAAATTAAAAGTTTCATAAGTTTGTTCTCTACAAAATATGCGAATTAATACTAAATACATACATTAATTAAGTGTAATCAATTTTTGAAGGCTTATGCCCCATTCGCGATTCCCTCGCCCTCATAAGAGTAATGATCGCCATGACATGAATCAGATCCGAAAAACCGTACCGGTGAAGAAATCGAAAATACCCGAATTAATACAAATTTTATAAATTAATGTCGCACCTTCTCGTTTATTTAATTAATTAATTTAATTTAGGCTCTTAGGAAGAAGAGGTGAACATCAAATGACAATTATTATTATACGGATTAATTTACACAAGGACATTTGCAAAGAGCAGTGTAGTTTGCACGTCCATTGTTTGTCACACTTACGGGTTGTGACTCCACTTCCTCACTGAGAGGACGCTTTAAAAGTCTAAAAGGACGGAATTCAGTGCCTGGAAAAGGAACCCAGATACTGTAATTCAGGTCATCATCCAAATTATGGAAAATCCAATCGCAGTGGCGAAATTTGAAGTCTACAAAGTTCAAAGCTTTGAAGCCTTTCTTTATTCAAGTTTATGGAGGCGGTGCAGAATCCATTAATCAACAACGAAAGTTAATATTCTGTCACCGAAACAAAAGTTTAGAAATGATGCACACGACACAAGACGCTCTCCTATTACACTGCAAGAGAGCAGCTTACCAAGTTACCATTTAGAGCAAGGCACATTAGGCTGAGCTTCAATCCCCACATCCAATTCAACATGGGTGGAAGAAACTCGATCACAGATTCCTTCTCGTGTGGATAACAATTCCGGAAGTCAGCCCCGCTTGCATTGAGATTCTTAAATGTGGTTCCAAGCAGAATTGTGCAAACCGATGCAATTGCAGGAAAAAATCATTAAATTGCACTGCTCTTTGCAAATGTCTGCGTAAAGTGGTCCGTATAATAATAATTGTCATTTGATGGTCACCTCTTCTCCCCAAAGGCCTAAATTAAATTAATTAATTAAAAAAACGAGAAGGTGCGAAACGCATAAAACTTTTTAAAAAGATATAAAAAATGATTAATTTATAAAATTTGTATTAATTCGGGTACACTGCTCTTTGCAAATGTCCTTGTGTAAATTAATCCGTATAATAATAATTATTGTCAGTTGATGTTCACCTCTTCTTCCTAAAAGCCTAAATTAAATTAATTAATTAAATAAACGAGAAGGTTCGACACTAAAAATTATTAATTTATAAAATTTGCATTAATTCGGGTATTTTCGATTTCTTTAACGGTACGGTTTTTCGGATCTGATTCATGTCATGGCGATCATTACTCTTATGAGGGCGAGGGAATCGCGAATGGGGCATAAGCCTTCAAAAATTGATTACACTTAATTAATGTATGTATTTAGTATTAATTCGCATATTTTGTAGAGAACAAACTTATGAAATTTTTAATTTGACCTGTAACTACCAATTATTGTGCTCAGCAAAGATGCGGTACCTATTCCTAAATCTTGTATATTTTCGTAACCAGTGCTCGGATTTTGTTGATTGTTTTTGGATTTTATTCATAAAAGCGAGATCTAAAAGATTAATAACAATAAAATAAAAAGTGATATGTTTTTTAGCGTTTTTTTTACATATTCCATAATTTAAGCTTTTAAGCCCAAAAACATTAAATCCGCTAGGATTATCAATTTCGGTTATATAACAATTTATCTTAGGAATACAAAACTGTGCAATTAGAGTCTACGTACGTTCGATTTGGACGTACGGTTGCTAAGATATAGCCAAAAATAGGTTCGCGGGCATTTTCAAGATGGCGGACAAGATGGCGGCCGTTCAACTTTCCCCCCCCCCCTCTAATATTGTTCAATGGGTCATTGATAACAATCCTGGAGGGGGGGGCAAACTTTTACACGCTTGGTAACTCCCGATGAAAATTATATGGGGATTGTTACGTACTATATATAATAATTGAGATTCCTTCATTTGTGGATTTTCAGGGTTGCTGCGAGAGCACCTTGTCGCAGAATGGCGGGGGAGGAAGTTTATCCGAAGCATAACTGTTTTAAGGGGTTGAAAGGTACACAGATAGATAAGTGTGGAGGCACGCAATGCTGTAAAAATGAACTGATCTACATACAGTTATAGTCAAATGGTGACCCAAAGACATTGATCCGCATACGATTTAAAAACTAGATGTCACTGTGCAATTTCAAGTCTTGATTTATCGATTCGAATAATATTTCGAGAGGAATTTGAAAACTGGGACTATTTTGTTGAAAACGGTTGCAGATTTCTGTTTTTTTTTCTAAACACCCCCAAAAACATTAAAAAAACAAATTAGAAAAATTGAAACCTAAATAGGGAGGCCCTTGCATTTGTATCAATCAATCAATCTTTATTGTATTTTTTGAAATATACAATCTTAGTCAAAACTAATTTCAATCTAAATCTAACTCACATTTATTACATCCCTTCTCCTTCTGCTCTCTAAAACATCCACCATCCATTTTTTCCCCTTTCCATCCTCTCCCAGCACCTCTCTCCAACCTTCCTTAGCTCTACACGTTCGATATTTTCCCTTCCCTCTCTTTTCCCCCCAACCGCGTCTCTACCAGGCCCACCATATCAAAGCTTTCCAAGTAGGTCCAAAAGTCCCCACTTTTATTCTTAATTCCGGCCACATTCCAAAATAAATCCCTTAAGTTTTCTCGTTCTCCCACTTCCCCCTTTAGTTTTTTTGCGCTACTTTGTTCCCCTTCTTCTTGCCCCACATTAGCCTCCTCTTTCCTCATCCCAGTCGTACCTGTTCTCTTTTACCCATATTTTTCTGTGTCCAACCCTCAACCCTCTCCTCCTTTGCAATTTTTCTTAATTCTCCTTGTACGTCAGATCATCCTCAATGTATACATTTGAGTTTCTCAAGTTTCCCCTTTTCTTCATTACCTCGCGCTTATCATTCCAACTGCCAACTTCGCCACTACTAGTTTCTTTTCTGCACCGTTATTCACCGTCCATACTTCTTTAACGCTTACCCTCACTCCTACTTTGTCCGGTATAAACCCTTCCACTTCTTTCTCCGGTTCCGTCATTTTACTTCCTCTCATAACTATATTATTTTTTCTTCTGATTCTTTCATTTTTTCCAACTCCCTATTTATTTATACCGTCTCCCCTTTTATCTCTAACCGCTTCTCACTCCATTCTTTCTCTTTCTTCCCATACTCTTCCTTAATTTGTTTTACCTCCTCTCTCAATCTCCGTCTTTATCTCGTTCATCATGCTCTCCAGCATACTTAGTACTTTATCCATCTCCTTTCCCCTCTACTTCCGCCTCCCCTTTGTGGAGACCTCCTTGTCACCTTACTTCTCCGGATCAATTCCCGCTTTTCCTCCTCTGTCATTTCATCTTCCCTTTTCCCTCTTCAAGAAGAAATAAAAAGAAAAGTACAAATAGGCAAAAAGGCATATTACGCAAACAAAGCAATGTTAAGGGACAAGAAGTTGTCAAGACATACAAAGTTAAAGATATATCGGACCTTGATAGGGTCTGCTTTGACTTACGCTGCGAAGACACTGTGCTTATCACAGTCCGAGGCCAATAAATTGAGAGTTTTCGAGAAAAACGTATTGCGAACCATTTTTGGCCCAAGGTCTGAAAACTGAGAAACAAGGACAAGAACGAATCACAAAATATTGCAAATGTGTAGAGGAGAAGATGTGGTGAAATTTGTGAATTAACAGCGAATAAGCTGGTTGGGGAGGTTGTGGGGCGGAGATGACCTAGTGAAGAGAATAACACTGTGGAGACGAACGGGTGGCAGGGCTAGAGGGTGTCCAAGGAACAAATGGTGAGATCAGGTTACTGGAAAACCTGGGAGCTAGTGATTGGAGATCCAAAGTTCCCGACAAACAAGATTGGAGGGAGATTGTAAGAAAGGTGGCGAGATACAGAGGGTGGTGAGAAAAAAGGATAAGAAGGAAGGAGTAGGAAGTGACATGTGAAATGGATTATGTGGTGACTAATCTACCCCGTCAAACGGATTTGTAAATCGTAGAAAGGGATAGCTATAGCTATATTCTCAACGAATGTGTAGTATCCACAGTTGGGTTACCTATATTTTAGAGAGCGGAAAAGTAGTGGCAACGTCGATACTTTTGTTTGTACTGGTAGATCCATCTGGCGGGGGATTTTTATGGAATGCGGCTGACTCTTAACCTTAATTTTCAGCATCATCTGAATTCGAGCCGTCAAGTAGTTAAGATCGTTTTCACTTGTTTTAATTTTGTGACTCCATTTTAGTGCTTTCTGCAGGTGAAATCTTTTTGATTAATACGATTATATCTGTCTAATTGAATTGCATTGTGTGTTATTATAAATTGGTCTTACCCTGATTTTTGCATTGCCTCGCTTTTCAATGGGAGTATTCAATTAATTTGAATACCACATTGGAAGCGTTCGTTTATATATGTTATCGCGTGTGTGTAGTAGAACCATCTATGTATTCCATTTGCTTTCATATATAAATATGTGTTTGAACTTATGGCATTTCCGACATTTAATCTAATTATGTGTGTAGTTAGAAAAAAAATATGAAAACAAAACAAACAAAACAAAAAAATATGAATACCTAAAAACAGACAGTCGAAATGGGGAATACTCACGGCTGATCTGCCTTCGATCGTTATTATTGATTTTATTATGATTATGTGTGTAGTTAGCAATTCTTATGATGATTTCTCCTATTTATTTATGTGTTTTATGATTAATTGAGGGACATTACAAATGAGTTCAAATTGAACATAATGTGTTAAATATTTGTGGATAAACAGAAAAGGTGGCTCTATTGTACTCGAAACCGTGACTAACTGTACCCTTTGTGTATTTTTACCTGAAGTTGAACCCTTTTGTAACTTGTGTACATTTCTATCTATTTAAACTCTCTTCACCCTTTTATTTTAATATGCAATGTATTTGATTTGATTTGATTTGTTTAATTTGATTATTTATTGTACTATTTACAACTGCTGCATAAAGTATTTAAAGATGATCGAAAAGTATCAACAATGAAATTATAAATGTTTTGTCTTGATATTATTTAACAGTCTTGTTGCTATAATTTTGTATTTGATTTGATGTCATGTATGTAATTATGTCAAAGGAGGAGTTTTTTTAGTGTTTACACTTTTTCTCCTCCGAATCATCGAGTAACTGTCAATAAATGAATTATTTTGGTACAGTTAATGTTGGTTTTGTTTCTCCTTTCCGATCATAGTTCACGACCAATGTATTCGAACCTATTACACGATAGAGGGCCTGTTAGACGATCACGAGCTTCTGTCATTTTGGGGTTGGTTTGTTTTAGAGGGAAAGTTTAAATTTTGCCGGCCATGTTTAGAGATTCCCGCTCACTTTTGAAGTTTTTAACGTAAGGGGGCGAAGTTAGCTTCTTCGTAATGTTTAAGTTAGTTAGATAGGGATAGGGGGGGTACATTACAAATGTTAAGCTGTAAAATAAAAATAAATATACAAGGTGTTTCAGGAGGAATAGTAAATATTTTAGAAGATAGTAGTATACATGAATTGTAATTCAAAATTCCATCTGTTCAATTTTTATTGATTACAGAGATAGAGCTGTTAGTGTGTAAATTCAAAGGGGTAAGATCCGGGGAGCATATTTACATATCCTCCTATACAACGGCACGAGGGTGCTGAAATATGTACAATTACGTACGTACGTGACGTACTACAAAAGCTCATTGATTTAGGCAACGGATTACAGCATCCTGGTGCCGTTGTATCGGAGGATATGTAAATATGCGTCCGGGGACCTTGGTTGCCAAGAAACGCGACCACATCTACCGATCCCTCTTTCGGGGAATGTTAGGTGTAGATGATGTGTCACCTGATGACTAGAATGTGCAGGAACACCGTCATGCTGGAAGAACATACGCATTCTTGCAGCAAAGGGAATCTCTTCCAATAATGCTGAACGCTCATTTTCAAAAAAGTGTAGACAACGTTCATAACGTGAACATCAACACACCACTGTTGACAATCGATAAATACGCCCATAGTAACCCATAGCAACCGGTATACCAACACACGAAACGAAAATGCATTGAACTCATTGGTGGAATGTTTGAAAATAAATTTCCTCTCTGTATCTGTGTACTCAATAAAAATTGGACACATGTTATATGAAACTTTGTAATGCAATTCGTCTATACTACCACCTCCTAAAATATTTACTATTCCTCCTGAAACACCCTGTATATACAGGGTGAATGAGACCACCCGTATCAGTCTTTTATTTAAAGAACGGTAAGTCGTAGAGAGGTGGGGTAAAAAATGTGATTATAAAAGCCATAATAAAGAATCGAATGGTGATATCCTTATTTTTCGGAGAAGTCAGCATTCCTTCAGAAGGCCTCCAACTCCAAAATTTTAAATGGCACCATAAGTCGAAAAAGGTATTGTTTTATTACTGCCACCCCTTTTCAGTAATATATATCTCATTCACCCTGTATATAATGAACATATTAACGTTCTCATTGGAGAAACGATCCGCTGTACACGTACTGAAAACACATGTATTGTAAATATACTAGAAATTATTCTTGTAACTGAATCTCATTTCAAACTTCGTACTGTAGTCTCTCCTCAATCACGTGCATTTTTAATCCGAAGTAACGCACCCCTTACATTTATAAAGCAAGCAAGGAGTGAAAGTTACAAGAGTTACTATTTATTTTACTAAATTACTAATCTACCAAAATTCCATAAATTGTTACCAAATTTCAAAATGTAGCACACATACTTTTCAAAAGTCGAAAGCCCATAAATGTTGATTATTGATATAATTAACTGGTTTTATGAGCTATAATCGAAAATTTACTATTTTCCAATATACGGAAACTAAAAAAAAATTCTTGTTTTATATGCTAAATTTATATTACTGAAATCAAGCTGCATTACTCCTTTATTGAAAACAAAATTTGTTTTCTTGCAATTCAAAGTAAATTTTATGATTATCGCGAAAGAAAGACACACATTTCCCGGGAGAGGTAATCAACCACATCGTAAATGGATGGCGGCAAACCACAACAAAGTGATTATTCTTTTGCATTGTACAAAACCATGCGCTTCATAGCAATAGTGTACGACAACAGCTTCCCCGCGTACTGTACTTCACCGCGCGGACCAAAGCATCCATCCTTTTTTCCAAATTTCTTTTAAAAAAACCATGTATGACATTTTTTTTAAAATCATGTTAGACCACAACATAATTGGTTTATCTTTTTATATTACTGTCAATATTATTAATATCGAACTTTCAGGTAGGTACTCAGTTACACAAGATGTCGTTTTTTATTATAGCTTTAAAACTAATAAACCAATTGGCCTCAAAAGCATCTCACATCGACAAATAAGTATACATTTTTCAAATATACAAGTATCTATCACTCAGTTTTAATAATATAGCCGTAATTAATTTTTAAAGTCGAGCGCTTATACAATTTGAGTGATAATTAGCGCTTTTTTGCACATACACTGATACAGAAAATTAACGAATTATTGCACAAATCTAAAGCTGTACATCTTTTTGTAGAAATAAATGATCTTTCAAACGCACTTTGTTACATTAAATTATGATTGCTAATTACTGAGATACAAGCTTCTAAAGTCAGAAGCCTTGCATTTTTACTTCGATAGTAGTGACATTGAACTTCTGGATGCATCGACGACGCTTCATCCCTTTGGAGCTAATAGAAAAAAACAACCGAGAGCTCTAAGTGCGTATGAATATTTTACATGCCACGAACAACAAACAGATACTTGGACGCTATATCTTCATAGTAAACCTTAGTTGCCTGCATACATTGCAGTTGAAAAGCTTTCACGTTGCCTACTACCATCCATTGTACCTACATGTATGTATGTTTAAAGCTGAGCAGTACTTTTGAATTCGAAAAGTGAATTGATTTTCACATTTAGGAAAATTCTAATTTACGTGATGAAAATTCAAAGATCGTCACTGAAACTAATTCCTCCCCTAATTGAATGCAATTACGAAATGGTTTTGAACATCCATAAGGTAACTAATTTACGTAAATTAATAAAAGGGAAAGAGAAATTTCTCTCGTTGGAAACGTAAACTTATCCTTTTCCATTAATAAATCATAATACACACGTTTACATCTAGAAAATTCGTTTGAGCTTGAGAGCCATAAATTTAAAATATAAAATATAGTAGGTTCTCCAAAAAAAGGCATAAATTACACTGCAGTAGTCCATATTGAACATGTTTCAAATGTCTTATTATCAAGATACGGTACGACTCTTATTTTTCACAAGTTGTCTCGAAAGGAGAATGACATTTTATTAGATTTTCAACATGGAAAATGAGACCATCCCAAGGTCAGATATCGCCTCAAAATTATTCCGCCCCCTTCTCGTAATCCCAAGCGATAATTTCCTATACTAAATGAAAATTTGCTTAGCGTTGTTTTTACGCCATTATTCACTGCTTCATTATAATGGAGTCATTAATAAATGAAGTACTAAGACCTGAATTTTTCGTATAAATATTATGACCGAATTAATCCTCGTTCCACGTTATAGTTTTAAGAGGGCGGATTTTATTAAATATTTTAGTACGGCTTCAAAACCGACCCTCATAAAAAAAATGCTTTACGCACATCGTACCTAATCTGTAAATTTTTTGATGGCGAACGGCGGACGCTTACATTTTAAAATGCTAAATGAATTTTGACTTCATATTCATGCCGCGTGCGGAAGTCACGTTTTCCTACAACACATGAAAGCGTAGTGAGAGATGGATACTTCATGGTTTATTAATAAAACGATATAGAGGGATGCTGTATTTGCAAATACGTTCATTTTTTAGATCATAGATTGAGATTAGGCATCTTGAATCTATATGAATCATAGGGAATTTCGAAACGAAAAATTAGTCACTCAGGGCGACTTTCCCACATTTACTCGAGACTGCATTAATTTTGGTTTGCCCTGTATCTCAGAAACAAAGAATTTTATGACCTATACATATATAGGAGCAGCCCACCTTAAAATGTATTTTTCTACAAAATGTCAAAGTCCTGATCATTAAACCTGAGACACCCTGTATAATGAAAATTATTCCTTAAAAATCCCTCTACAAAAATGTTCTGATATTTGTAAAATGATCAGAAAAAAAGTTATAACGACCAATAGAAAATTTTTTCTCCGATTTTCATCGATTTTTGCTTATAACTGTTGTTATTTTTGGTTCTACGACTAAAAGTTACTGAATCAAAGTTGTAGATAATTTTATTTGCAACAAAAAATGTTTTAAAATTTTTTCTATGAGACCTATAGTTTGTCAGATAAACCAAAAAAATCATTTGTACTCCTTTTTCCAAGATGGCGGCCGTGGGACAAGGGTTGCAACCCCATAAACTTGAATTTAACTTTAAACTAATTCCTCTTGATATCTAAAAAATAAAATTGCGTCCTCTGACAAATGCATGCTAAGCCCAAAAAAATGTTACATTTTAACCGACTAAGACCATTCATTTTTAGGAGCCAAAAAATGTTTCGTAACTGTTGTCACAATGTCAAAATGGTTAGATGCCTTCTAATTTAGGATGTCAAATATATTCAGAAATATAATTATACAAACTAAATGACCAGTAAACTGGCACACAACTTTCCCGTATTAAATAAAAAAGTTCTTTACATAAATCTCAAAATAAAACAGTTCTTGCGCAATAACTCAAAAAAATAAAATAATAAATATACAGGATGCCCCAGGTTTAATGATCAGGACTTTGACATTTTGCAGAGAAACACATTTTAAGGTGGGTTGCTCCTATATACATAGGTCCTAAAATTCTTTGTTTCTCAGATACAGAGTGCGTCACAATTTTCTAAAAAATAAAGGTTTTATTTATTTAATTCCGAAATATTCAAACCAAAACTGGCACACAAGATACATGGACAGAGCATAAGATCCATGGCAACCATACTTTTGTACACAGGTAAAATACATTTTTCGTGAAATAAATGACAAAAATCTAGTTTGCGGCCGCACGGTAACAGAAACGCAAAAAAGTCTAGAGACATTTTTTGTTCAGAATTGAATGCTCCATCGAAAAGGATATTTCGAATATTTAATTCAGGGTCGTACTCTTTTTATTTATCAAATTAGTAGAACGGATTACCCATATCCCCGCCACTGGTTAATTAAAAAAATTGATATTCATCAATCTTGTGGCCCTCTGTCCTTGTATCTTGTGTGCCAATTTTGGTTTGAATTATTGCCACAGTTTGGAAATAAATAAATAAAAACTTTAATTTTTAGAAAACTTTAACGCCCTATATCTCAGAAACAAAGAATTTTAGGAACTACGTTTATAGGAGCAACCCGCCTTAAAATGTGTTTTTCTACAAAATGTTCAAAGTCCTGATCATTAAACCTGGGACACCCTGTATAGCGTGTAGTATAGTTGTAATCAGAAAATGATTTCCGATTTTCTCCTGAAATAATATACAGGATATGTCAGAAATATTTTTAATATTTTGTTAATTTCCGGATATATTTCTTGTTTTCTTGCCCTTCATTTTTCGATAGTACCTTTAATATTAATATTAGAACAAAAAGTCAAGAGACATTTCTTACTTATATATTCCTTCTTTACAACCTAAAAATATTTTGAGGCCCGCACTGCTCTCGGTTTCGTATGTACAGGATCGTACTCGATTATTTTTAATGGAACACCCTATAGATTTTTATATTTTTGAAATCCATATTCGAGTCTAGATCGAGTTTGTTTGACCTTTCACCTACTTAAGTCAACTCAATTAGCAGGAAATAAATGTTTTTTAAAAATTGTCGCCGAAATCAACAATCAGTAAAAAAATCATTGGCAGCAGAGCAACAAAATTGGAGATTATCATAAGCAAACATTTTATTTCTCGATATGCTGATTTTGAATGAAATTTGTTGCAAAAGGGCCGTACTGAATTTTTTCTAACGACCACAGAAGAAATACCAAAAGTCCACTATTTTAAATAGAACACCCATTTTGATTAAAAAAAAAACTTCAAAAAATAAAAAAATGCTTGGAGCAGATATTGAGAAAATCGATTTTTAATTTTTGGTCCATTTTGGGCACAAATAAATTTGCCCATGTTAAATTTTTGTTCTTTATCAATATTTATTATAAGTAAAAGTTCTGGCAATCCTTTGGCTACAATTTCCAATTTTTAAATTTTAATTAAGTTAAACGGTTCTTGAGCTACACCCTAAAAGTAAAAACTTGGTGAATTGCTATATTGGCCGCCATTTTGAAACAAACGAAAAACGGCGTTTTACTTGTAACCACGTCTAGTAACTTTTCACCAAGGGAAATTAGTTTGGGTTAAAATTTGCTCCCAAAATAACACCCTTAGTTTGGGCCTCTTTGGGGCGATTTTGAAGAGAAGCTTGTTTTACCCATAAAGTTTTTTTATAGACCTTAGTTTTCGTTTTCATCAAAATCGGTCTAGTAGTTTAGGCTCGCGTAGGCACCCACGCACCCACAGACAAACATTTTTCAAAGATGGTGGTTTTGGACTCAGGGGGGCTTAAAACGTCAAGATTCGTCAAAATCTCGAGTTCGATTTTTTTTTAGATTACATTACTTTCCCTAAGAGCTTTTTGCTTCACATCAAGCAAATTACGTTAAAACACAAGCTTAAAAATACCAAAAAGGCACCAAAATATTATAGTATTAGTACTCGTTTCGACAGTTAAAGATGTCATGGTCGGCTTTAGCTTAGCTTTTTGCCCTTCTGGCCCTCGAGACTACTTACTACCTCTCTAGGCCTTGACCGCAGAAATTCACGTTTCTCCTCCTTCAAAGTACTGACCGTAAATTGTGGTGCGATCTGAGCAATGAGTGTTAAACCGAACTAGGGGACAACTGTCGTTAGGAAACCCCTCAACAATATCATTCAGCATAAACTTGCATTCTATAATTCATCCTTTTATTAAAGGATAAAGAGCCACCAGATCAAAGTTCAATTAAGCTGATGCTGGCTTGTCTGATCGATTGTATTATGATTTTAAAGATTGGCACAGGCTTCCTTTGGCCAATTAACTCATTTTTCCGAACTACCGAATTATCTCATTTTAGCCTGCGCCAATAAAATAGAGCAGATTACCTAAAACGATAATTTTTCTTTATTTACTGCAATATAAAATTCTTAACTGTGGTTTACCACGTTAAGATCCATCAATTAAATCGCCAGTGTAAAAACCTGGATCGGGCGCTCTTCCAGAACAAGTCGTAAGAGTTTTGTTATTGTATAGATACCACTAATGCAATCGTACAAATAATTGAATTTTCGAATCTTCTCCTCTGATGTTACCGTTCGCTACCCCGGTCTAAGACGGATCAATTACACCCCACATTCGCAAAGTATCTCCCTTTACATTTCACGCACTTCGAAATTCTCTCAAACCATTCCGTAAATCAGGTAGTACGGATTTCCTTCAAAATGGCACTAACATGCGCTTCAAATGCATTAGCAGCTTTCTCTGATGTTGAAAAATGAATTCACCGTAATTTTTCCTTAATAGTTGGGCAAATCTGACTGCTAACTATGCAGAATGTGCTGGAGCACTGTCATGGTGCCACACTTTTTTTTTTAATCTATGTCCTGTTTATGTTACATTCATAAGACTAAAAAAAAACTTTTAACTACATTGTTGGTAACCAGTAAGTGTTTTGTTATTCTTAAGGATAAGTTCATACTTTTGATTATTGAACACAATTTTTATATTCAAATACAAATTAGTTTATCGTGCAAAAATTGTGATAATCTTTGCGCTAGGGACGATTTTTATTAACTATAAGTAGGAAAGATACAGACGTTTGTTTTAGTTAAATGATTATACAGTGAACCCACAATTTTAAATGAGGGATGATTCCTGGTTCGTAGGAGGCTACACGGGTAACAGTATTGATTTTTTTTTAATTTTGTAAAAAAGTAAATATGAACGATCGATTTAGCATCAAGTAGTGCCAACTGTAATTGTAAAACTGTAAAATAGTTTTTTCGGTCATCTAAAAGATCGCAAACGAAGGATTTTATGATAAATTTGTGAATTAACGAGTGTAAATATAAATTGTAATAAATACAAGTGAGCTACATAATAAATAAATGAACCGCACGAGAGTCGAACTGCAACAAAGCAACTGATTGAATGCATAGTTGAACCTACACGGTGAGTTAGCTTTACAAAAGGATAAATTTAAAGCTTTCTAATTTCCATTTTCCCTCACCTAGTGGGAGTATTTCAATTTGGCGACGAAATAGAGATGGAGGAAGTTGGCCTTAATAGAAATTTGAATTTCTAAAACGTTTCTCGGTACAATTGCGTCAATCATAACTCGATCGTACCTTTTTTTGAGCAGAAAACAAGATTGCATCGATATTTAACGGTACGGGGTGGAAAATTTAATCAATTTTCGTTTCACACGTTGCTTTCAAACGATTCTTTAAGGTCCCCAAAGCTATTAAATATTAAAGGGAAAACCTAACCCCGAGCACCTTCAGGTAAAATAAGCTATTGGATTGCGTCAACAGAGCGAAAACCTAAACCGAATCGCATTTACTAACGTAAATCATCGTGTTTTAATTAGCTTGTTAACTGTATCGGCTTGACCCTAATTAAAATTTTAATTATTTTATATCTAAATGGATCACGTTATTATTAAACCGTTTGTTGGTTCCTCTAATCACAGTGCCTTCAATAGGCCGACATAATAATACAATATGGTTATGCGAAGCGTGAATACCGTTGATGAAAGCTAAACTCCATTAAACTTATAATTTATTTATAATCTGGGGATTTCGCAACTTTCGGGCAAGTTCTTACCAAACGTCGAACGTTTTTGGAAGTTTACGTTAAAGTTTAGTGTTAACGTTTCGGCTTTTCGAACTGCGACTATGTTGACACAAACAGAGGAGAATTAAAAGTAATCTCGTTCACAACGATTAATTAAAAGTTAACTCTCCAAATGGGAAAGAAATACAACTCGCTAAGCGGACTAACATAAAAAAGAATTACTATAACAAAAAAATCACTTACTTGGTCTAACTTCAGGTCCAATTCCGCTCCGAATAGCTTCAGCATCTGAAAGAGAAAGAGTAAATATAAACAAAATGTAAACATACGGTATTAGTAGGATTAGTAGGGGAAGGCTGCTCTGCCAACTTTATACATCCGAACCCGGATTCGAACCGGGGACCTTAACTGACGACGCTCATTGCACGCGGAAATCGATCCGCTACGATGTTAATGTGTTAAAGTGTTCATCGATTAAAGTTGCTTTAGCTGAATAATGGCAATTGTGCTTTATTTTCCCGTAAATATTTTACTCCTGCTTTTCATTTCGTTTCGACAGCGAAGTTGTCATCATCAGCAAACAACAACTTTTATTCTGGTTTTTGGTGTTGTCAGTGTTGTTTTACTTTACACTCACACATTTCGCTTTTGAAATGATCGATCAACGACGATTGAGGTAATCGATCATTCTAATAGCTAGTGCACTCCCCCCCCCCCCCCGCCCCTGGTCATAAAGGTGTTGCACACACAGGATTAAAGTAGAAAACAGAAAAACGTAAAAAGTGATCTGCGGATGTGAAACTGAAATGAAACAACGGATACAAACAAAAAACTGTGCTACTAATAACGAGGTGTAGTAGTGTAAAAATAGCCAGGACCCCTAATAACACTGACCGTGTGCGTGAAGTCCTTGCGAGAAGTACGAAGAACTCGGCATAAGAAACGAAGGGCGACATCTTGCTAAAACCATTTTCAAAAAAGATCATTTTTCAGTTTGAATGTACGTATATCCTCATAGTAAACGTATGACCCCTGTATACATGCCAAGCAATAATGTTTTTATCGATTTATTCATATACAGGGTAGCCCATTAGTGCGAGAAAGTCCAATATTTCATTATATATCATACGGATTGAAATATATTTCAAACAAAAGTTGTAGGATATAAATCACTGCATACTTGTAAAATATTTATAAACTTACAGGGTGGCTCCGTGCTAACCTGTTTTTTTTTTTAATGGAACACCCTATATTTGATGTTATATTCCGATTGCTCTTTTAAAACGCTCTATGTCCATGTTTTTGTTTTTTGTTTTAAATGCAGCGTTCCCAAGTTATGAATTCCATTTAAAAAAACAGGTCACGATTATTCGAAGCACCCTGTATGTTTATAAATATTTTACAAATATACAATGGTTCATAAAATGGACTACCCTGTATGTACCCCCATGTTCCCATTGATTGTTTACTGATTAAATGTTACGTTTTATGTTGAGCTTTGTTTAATTTTACCCACAAATGACTTTAAGAGAAAGAAACAAACTTTCAACAATAATAACAGTTCGGCTAAAAACTTCGTAGGCTAGCACATAGAAAAAAACATTTTTTTGGCACAATTCGACTTTATTATTTAAGATAGTTGCCTTGGCGGGCGATACACCGATTCCAAACAAAATAGGCCTCTGTTTCGGCGATTACTTCTTCATCAGTGCTGAATCTCTTTCCAGCGTTTTGGAGTGGGTTCGTCTGGCCTTATCCACACAGCTGACTGCTGATTGGACTCTGGAATGTAGAGTGATGGAGGCCATGTTTCATCCATTGTCACATATCGACGCAAGAATTCATTTTTATTGCGGTTGAACAGCCTTTAAACATTGTTCCGAATCATCAACACGTTGTTGATCGATTGTGAGCTCGCCCGGCATCCACTTTGCAGAGAGCTTTTGTATTCATGCACGATATGTCCAACACGTTCCTTTTAGTCGTAGCGGTACATCGAGAAAATCGCAAATGTCTGTCAAATTGTGCGGGAAGTGTGAAATTAGGTACACTTATTAATTAGATCAAAATAAACGATTTGACCCGCAGCACCCCTATTTTCAACCCTTAGTTTTCAAAAGTGCCCCGTATTTAGTTTTTTCCATCCCCTAACGATAACTCCTTTGTTTACAACTTTTAGAAAAAAATATATTAACAAAAGTTTTAGGAATTCTTATAAGGAACATTTTATATAAGGATAAAATTTTCACAAATATCAACCCTTATCGAGATATGTGGGAAAAACTGATTTTTGCAGTTTCATTACAAAATCGGTCCTAGTTTTCTTATTTATCGTTTCTCAGAAAAATTATTCAAGTAAAAGATGTAGATATTAATATGATCAATATTTTAGATATATATAATATTTTCACAGAAAGCAACCCTTAACAAGTTATTTCGATATTTCTGAAAGAAAGCAACCCTTAAGTATGAAATCCCTCGTATCTTTTTTATTTGTAACTTATGAGGAAAAACATGTCAATAAATATTATAGAAAATTATCTTTTGGGCATTTTATGTCGGTAAGAAAATTTCTCAAAAGTCAACCCTTAACGAGATATATCGAAAAAACCAGAAACTGTCAATTTTCACATAAAATCGAGCATAACTTTTCTATATTTCACTACAGTGACATTATTGTTATATAATTCGGTAGGTATATGGATGTAGAAAATATAAGTAAGGGGTAATTTTTTTACAAAAACTCACCCTTAGCGAGATATTTTAACAAAAACAAACTTTCGGCACTTTTTAGAAAAGTTTTCGTAACTTTTCCAATTACGACGGTTAATATTATTTCTTCGCGGTTAATAATAGCCAATTACAGTGCGTTTCATGAAATCATAGTGATTTTGCACCATATCACACTGGTGCGGGAATTTTCAACGTACAAAGTGTAGGGTTTTCGCGGTAATATAATTAAAAAGAAACAATCTAATTGTACCCAAAATGCAAACATAGGTCGATTTTTATATCAAGGAAGACATATTTTGATGTTATTTTCTTAGGGGTGGTTCTCACCTCCAGCGCTTCACAGGGGGTGACATTGAAATTTCAAATAGGAAGGCGGGTCATGTGATACATCATTGGAAAGCTAATTCCTTGGCTTTTTCATTTTTGCATTTTTTTTCACTTTATTTCTATCAGTAGCTAAGTAAAATACTGAAATATTTATTTAAATACATTTGGCTTAAGTGCGCGAGCTCGTTACGTAGCGGGAATCGCGGCGTATGGTTTCGCTCGAGTGTCGCATCTCCTTTAGACATTTTACATGCGAAAATAAAAGGTAAGCACTTCAACAGCAAGTTAGTATTATCTCACCGACTCGTATTTCAGTGAGAACAACCAAATAGAAGACTAAAAAGGAGATGCGACACCCGAGCGAAACCATACGCCGCGACGAAATTTCAATGTCACCCCCTGTGAAGCGCTGGAGGTGAGAACCACCCCCAAGAAAATAACATCAAAATATGTCTTCCTTGATATAAAAATCGACCTATGTTTGCATTTTGGGTACAATTAGATTGTTTCTTTTTAATTATATTACCGCGAAAACCCTACACTTTGTACGTTGAAAATTCCCGCACCAGTGTGATATGGTGCAAAATCACTATGATTTCATGAAACGCACTGTAATTGGCTATTATTAACCGCGAAGAAATAATATTAACCATCGTAATTGAAAAAGTTACGAAAACTTTTCTAAAAAGTGCCGAAAGTTTGTTTTTGTTAAAATATCTCGCTAAGGGTGAGTTTTTGTAAAAAAATTACCCCTTACTTATATTTTCTACATCCATATACCTACCGAATTATATAACAATAATGTCACTGTAGTGAAATATAGAAAAGTTATGCTCGATTTTATGTGAAAATTGACAGTTTCTGGTTTTTTCGATATATCTCGTTAAGGGTTGACTTTTGAGAAATTTTCTTACCGACATAAAATGCCCAAAAGATAATTTTCTATAATATTTATTGACATGTTTTTCTTCATAAGTTACAAATAAAAAAGATACGAGCGATTTCATACTTAAGGGTTGCTTTCTTTCAGAAATATCGAAATAACTTGTTAAGGGTTGCTTTCTGTGAAAATATTATATATATCTAAAATATTGATCATATTAATATCTACATCTTTTACTTGAATAATTTTTCTGAGAAACGATAAACAAGAAAACTAAGACCGATTTTGTAATGAAACTGCAAAAATCAGTTTTTCCCACATATCTCGATAAGGGTTGATATTTGTGAAAATTTTATCCTTATATAAAATGTTCCTTATAAGAATTCCTAAAACTTTTGTTAATATATTTTTTTCTAAAAGTTGTAAACAAAGGAGTTATCGTTAGGGGATGGAAAAAACTAAATACGGGGCACTTCTGAAAACTAAGGGTTAAAAATAGGGGTGCTGCGGGTCAAATCGTTTATTTTGATCTAATTAATAAGTGTACCTAATTTCACACTTCCCGCACAATTTGACAGACATTTAGATGTACCGCTACGACTATTTGGTATTTTCAGATTATCAGCTATCTCGATCAACTTCACTTTACGGTCATTCAAAATTATTTTGTGGACTTTTTTATGTTTTCGTTTGTAACAGTCTCTTTTGGGCGCCCACTGCGCACATCATCTTCGGTGCTCGTTCACCACGACGAAATTTAGCAAACCACTTCTCAACGGTTGATTTTCCTGGTTCAGAGTTCGGATAATATTTATCAAGCCAATTTTTTGCTTCAACGGTATTTTTTTTTCGCTCAAAAACCAATTTTTCATCAGCGCACGAAATTCTTTTTTATCCATTGTTTTGAAAATAATAAACGTAGCTTGTCAAAGTGATGTAACCACGAACTTCATAAATAAAAATGGACTGATAATCACATGTATTCGAAATGACACCTTACAGCGTCCGCCATGATGAGCGCAGATTCAACCTGATTCAACCGCGAAAATTTGAAATCTAATTCGGATCACGTAAAAAAATACTTTTATCAGTTCATAGCTGAAATTCACACTTCAATTTGATAAAACGAATATTATAAACAACTTTATTGTCTTCTTAACTGTTAAAATCTAAAGGTATTTAAGGCTACAAATTTTCAGGTTATATCACGTTTGACACAAGAAAATAAAAATGCGATCAGCTGCTAGCACAGGTACCAACCATGACCGATCTACAACACAAATATGCAAATGTTACCAGAATGTTACTAATATTTGCGCTCATCATGGCGGATCCTTGGTGGCGTCAAAAGCGAAGAAGTAGGTATATACTATTAGCAGTCCATTTTTATTTATGAAGTTCGTGGATGTAACTCACGAACCAATCGTCCAATTGCTGTCAAATTTCGACTTGAAGGTTGCTTCCAAGATAACTAAAATATATGCTATGCCAAATTATACGTGTAAATAGAGATTTCAAAATCGAGAGCAAGCTAGAAGTAGAGAAATATACAGTAGATGTCGCTAACTGTCCAGGGACTGTTAGATCTGACAGCTGTGGTACCTATCAGTTCTGTGGGTGATAATTACAAGCTAGATATCCTATAAAAGTTGAAGGAACCAAACATTGTGGTTGAAGGTTAGGTACATACGAAATGTTTTTTAAACTTTTGTGTTTTCTCTAACGCTTAAATCAAGTTTATAACAAATTTTACCGGGCGAGAGGGGGCAACGACAAATCTGTGTTTAAAAGATTTAAAAGACAAATACACAAATTTTGCATTTTTTTCAATTTACGATTGAAATAATGACAGCTCGACAAATGTGATGACAGTTATTGGCCTACGGTGGCGCCCTCTATTGATATATTAGATATTTATTTGTCTTAATGTAAAAAAGACAAAGTTGATGGTATTTCAAAAGAGAAGAGGGAGGAGTATAAAGAAAAAGTGGTGGTGGGGAGAAGAGGAGATAGAAAGTGTGGATGAATGGAAATATCTAGGGTATGTTTTACGGTACGATAATAAGGGAATAATCAGGGAATTGGCAAAGAAGGGAAATAGACTAGTGGGGAAAGTGTGGGGAGTGGGGGAAAGAGTTTTTGGGAAGGATATGGAGAAGAGAAGATGGATTTTTGACAAGTTGGTAAAGAGCGTGCTGGTTTACGGAGCGGAGATATGGGGATGGAAGGAGTGGGAGAAAATGGAAAAATACAGGAAAAGTACTGGAGATGGACGTTGGGGTTGAATAGAGAGACGCCAGGGTATATAGTAGAGGAAGAAATAAAATTTGAAAAAATAAGAGTGCAGACAGGAAAGAGAGCGGTGAAGAATGAGGAAGAGGACAGGAAGAGAAATGAAATTGTAATGGTAAATGAGTGTATGAGAGAGATAAGAAAAGAACGGATAAGGTATGGGCAAGAGGAGAGGAGGTTGTTTTATGAGAGAGTGGGATATGCGAGGGAGGAGATAGAAAGGAGAAGAGAGGAAGGAAGGGATATGGTAGAGGAGTTAGTAGCAAGAGACAAAGATGTCCAAGGTCAGGAAAGGAGAGAGAGGATAGCTGAGGGAAGATATAATGAGGGATATATGGAGATAATGGTGGAAGGCAAGGCCGATTATATAGTGAGTGGTATGGAGTTAAAGGAAAAAAGAATGGTGGCAAGGTTCAGGTGCGGGAACGAGGAAAACGAAAGCAGATACTGGTGGGAGGACGAGAAAAGGATATGTAGAATGTGTGGGGAAGGAAGGGAAAATATATGGCATATGATGAGGGAGTGTGAGGAACTAAAGGAAGAGAAGAGAGAAAGAAAGGTGATTTTGGGAGTGAAGGGATGGAGTGGATGAAGGGGGTGCTGGAGAGTAGGGAAAGGGTAGAGAGAAGGGGACAAGTGTAGGAGATGTTTAATTTTTTTGAAATGTAAAAAGTTTGTTTTGTTTTTTGTAGGAAATAAGAATCATTTTGTTTATGTATTTAAGACAAATAAATATCTATCTATCGCCCTCTATTGAATACTTCCGAAACTTTCAACTTGCTTCGATTTTTATCAACAAATGAGCATCGAGTTTGTGTACCATATCATTTTTAGTTATCTTGGTTGGTACTAACTAAAAATCATACAGAGATAATACCAATGACGCCATCTATGTTTCAGTCTACGAACTTTTCAGCCGAACGAATACATTCCCATGTCCCTTATCTGTCTGCATAATCTTTTTCCATACATTAAAACAGTTCTTGATGTTTTTTTATAGAAACTTATTTTAAATAAGCGTTATCTGAGTAAATGTGAATTTTTCAGTCCAAATGACAGAAAAATGTGCGGTTCTAATCGGCCAAGACGAAGAATTGCAAAAACAGTATGAAGAAATTTTAAATTGTATTTTCAGTGTTTCATTTTCGATCATTACAAAATCAATGGTGGAGCGAAAATGGACAATAAAGCATAGCTAAAAGTCAATGGAGGAAGCTAAGCTTCAAGAATGGAGATGAAAAGTGTTTTGTGTACTATAGCGTACTGGGTGGTCCAAATTGGACACTTTCTTATGGAAACGCCCTTTATTTTAAGAGAAAAATGGACCAAGGTGTCTGGAGCTCAATTTTAATGATAAACTCACTGACGTAAACAGAATTCAGGTATCCTTAATCGTTTGGCCGATAGGGGGCGTTTTTCGAATTTGATGATTTCTTATTATTAAAGATAATTGATTTTGGCAAAATCTTTCTTAGAGCACTTTTTTACGCAGGATACATCGCGATAGATATACAGGGTGTTTTGTTTTTTGTGTACGACCCTAAACTACATTTTTTCATACGGACCGCCCTATTTATTTTTGGGTTTTTGAAAAGAGTGTAAAATTTGCTAAATGTTGATGTATTACTTGTTATATTTATGTTAAATATAACTATCTCTAAAAGTAAAGGGTGTTTCCATCAAAATATGTACAATTTGAACCACCCTGTAAAAAAAGGGGGCGACAGAAATGTTTGAAAAATCATTCGCCCGAACCTTCTGCTTTTAAAATGGGATAAGTTCGATTCCATTGCGCCACATTATAGATTAGGTACATATTGCAGAAAATTAGGTTTTCCTGCAAAAATTTTGAAATATATCAACTACGTTTACTTTGTATCAAAAGAAAGAGTAGATTTTCAAATATCGCTTTATCTGAACTGTTCTACATGTAACATTGGAAAATTTCAATTTAGAACGGCAAATCGTCCGTTTAATTATTATTATAATGACAGTACAGAAACGTTATCTTCATTAACAATAGTTTCTCTCGCCCTTATAGAGTGACATGTAAACACAGTTCTTCCTCCTCATTCTTTTCGAAGATTTTCTTTTAACGGACGAGACCAATGAAAACAGTCTAACTAAGGTAATGGTGGTAAAATATTTGCTATGTGGAACGATAGCGCGACTTGGCAGTAAAACAATCATTACAATAACTATTAATAGCATAGAATAGCAAAGCTTTATCTAAAGTTCATAGGATTAAGCTTTGCTAAATGAGGCTCACGACGATTATAATATTATAAATTAGCACACTAAGAAAATTGATGTTTCCATTTTATTCTACTCGTAATTGAATTCATTATCGAATATCATCCTAAGGGTTTCGCGAGGGTTTATGAAAAACTTCGTGTGGGTGACAAAATTAAATTAGGTACCTACCCGAAATGCGTGTTATAACCTAAATGATAAATTAGTAATACGGGAATTAAACTTGACGTAGGTACAACGAGAAGATAGTATTAAATCCCTTGTTACGCGCTTTGGTCGATCTCTGCACGATTTAATTCGTTGAACAATTGACATCATTAATTGATCTTTTGAACTGGAAACTGGAACGATGTCATCGCAATTACAATGACAATACTCGCATGACCTGAACTTAAATACAAGAAAGACACTTACGTACGTAAAGATATAATGTGATGAAATTGCGTTTTTTAAAAAGGGTCGCAGCTACGAAATAAGAAAGAGTTCTCTTATTCATTTGGATTTAAAAAGATTAAAATTTCCAAGAAGGAAAAAAGCACACTAAGCGACTATGTAAATAACACAATTTGATATTATATTATTAAATTTCGTTTACGCAACGTAGGAAAACCATAGGAAAGTTCGTTTTGCAAAGGTTACTGAATGCCTTAAGGCTGTTAACCTTTTTGCATTAAAATCCCTTTCAGGCGATCGCTAAACTTAATCCTTCCTCCCCGATTTCGATACTTCCATAGGTCAACACCACACAATAAAACAGCAAGAATTTTACAGAAGTACGACATTAAAACAACTTTGACAGCGGAGAGATTTGCAAATATCTTCAATTCTTCCAACACCGAAAACGATCATAGAACTGGAAAACCAGGGGAGTTTACGCAATACCCTGCGCAACGTGCGACAAGGTATATATCGGTCAAACGGACAGGAGAATAAACTTAAGACGAGAAGAACACAAGAAGGCTGTGGAGAAAAACATCATCATTACCGTCTCCACCTCATCCCATACGATAGACTTGAACAACATTAAAATGATAGGCAATGTGGAACATAAGACCAAAAATAATGATAAGAGAAAATAGACAAACAAACGAAATATGAACACTCGAGATGGCTCTCAAAGATTACAACCCACATGGAAATGGAAACTAGCACATAGTAACCGACGTCAACAAGCAACAAACACCACATCAACAGTAACAACAAGCAAAGCATTAAAGCAACAACACACAGAAAGTAAAAGTCAGAAAAAGAAAGTGGTGAAAGTGTGAAACAACGTAGATAAAAGGGTAGCAGAAGCGGAAAACGGTAGTTTTATACGAATTAGAGGCAGATTTGATAACGGCAGATGTAAATCCGCCGAAACGTCTCTGAACAGAGTCAACAAGATTCTACACGAGTCAACACCCGGAAGAACACAATTCCATTATGTCATAAACTATCTACTAATCGTAGTAAATTATATTTGAATATTTGCAAGCAATATTAATAAATTTAATAAATAAAAATAAAAAAATACCTTTGATTTTTGTATAAATTGTACTTAACAAAAGTAATATGTATTGTTTACTAAAGGCAGGTTCCGGACTCACAAAAAGGGGTTGAAGAACAGAGAAATTGGAGTAATAAAACACTTAGCCTCCCCTTTTTTTATCGGGGAGGCTGAGTGTTTTATTACTCCAATTTTTCTGAAAATTATTGTTGATAAATAACGTTAAAATAAAGTTAGATCCGAGCGGCGCAGTTTAATTGAGGCCGCACCTGATTGCTGACCGGTCCAGTCGAGTATTTGAAAGTCAAGTAAAAGATTTTACTGACGTGTTTTGTATTAAATTTTTCCGGAAGATCTAAGGTGGCGTGTTTCAGCATTTTTCCTAAAAAAGCACCCCCACCTTAGTTACTCTGGAGGGTGCTTTTCATAGGGGCAAAAAAAAAATTGAATAAAACTAATTTTGATTTGTACTGTCGAATAGAGAATTAAAAGACGTTTCAAATGAGGGGTTGCTCGACTCCCTTTCCCTATTTAAATTCTTGTGTTAGGGGCTGCTGTGGCTAGGGGGTTGACCGGACAAAGTCAAATTTGACGTCAAAAGTTGTCCCCTAAAAACAGAAAATCGACGTGTCCGAGCGTTTTTTTAAGAAACTGGTCTAAGTCTCCCAAAACAGGCGTGTTACCTTTTCAATGGGCCACCCTGTATTTTGCGTCTTGTGAAGTCTTTACAGTACTAGTACGGAATATTCAATTTTCTTGCACGTAAACAAGCAGGAAAAAAGTTGTTTCCAAGACGATTTCCGGAAATAGTTATTTACATAAAAGTCAGGAAAATCTCATATTACTGAAGAGGAGCTATATTGAAATGCGAGGTACTTTGTGTCGAGGATTTTAAAGTTCCGAGTCAAGTAAGTGATTTTACTGACGTGTTTTGTATTAAATTTTTCCGGAAATCGCAAAGACGAAATTTACAAATTTTAAAAATTTTTTTTACAAATTCCACAAAAAACAAGTTTGTCAATTTTGTTGGTAAGTATAGTTACAAACTATATTTTGCGTCTTGTAAAGTCTTTACAGTACTAATCCGGAAAATGCAATTTTCCTGCGGGTAAATAAGTAGGAAAATGTTTCCAAAACGATTTCTGGAAATGTTATTTACATAAAAGTCAGGAAAATCTCACATTACTGAAGAGGCGCTAAATTGAAATACGAAGCACAATGTGTCGAGTATTTTAAAGCTCCGAGCCACAAGTAAGAGATTTTACTGACGTGTTTAGTATTGAATTTTTCCGGAAATCGCAAAAAAGACGAAATATACAAATTTTAGAAATTGTTTTACAAATTTCGTGTAAATGAGTAGGAAAATATTTGCAAAAGGATTTCCGGAAATAGTTATTTACCTAAAAGTCAGGAATATCTCACATTATTGAAGAGGAGCTAAATTGAAATACGAGGCACAATGTGTCGAGTATTTTAAAGCTCCGAGTCAAGAAAGACTGACGTGTTTTGTATTCCATTTTTTCGGAAATATTTTGCGTCTTATAAATTTACAGTACTAGTCCGGAAAATGCAATTTCTCTACGCGTAAATAAGTAGGAAAATGTTGTTTCCAATACGATTTCCGGAAATAGTTATTTACATAAAGGTCAGGAAAATCTCGCATTACTGAAGAGGAGCTAAATTGAAATAAGAGGCACTTCGCGCCGAGTATTTTAAAGCTCCGAGTCAAGTAAGAGATTTTACTGAAGTGTTTTGTATTGAATTTTTCCGGAAATCACAAAAAGACGAAATTCACAAATGTTAGAAAATTTTATTTACAAATTCACCAAAAATCAAGTTTCTCAATTTTGTTGATAACTATATTTTGCGTCTTGTAAAGTCTTTACAGTACTAATCCGGAAAATTCAATTTTTCTGCGCGTAAATAAGCAGGAAAATGTTGTTTCCAAGACGATTTCAGGAAATAGTTATTTACATAAAGGTCAGGAAAATCTCACATTACTGTAGAGGAGTTAAATTGAAATACGAGGCACTTTGTGCCGAGAATTTTAAAGCTCCGAGTCAAGTAAGAGATTTTACTCACGTGTTTTGTATTACATTTTTCCGGAAATTGCAAAAGACAAAATTTACAAATTTTAGAATTTTTCTTTACCAATTCCACAAAAATCAAGTTTGTCCATTTTGTTGGTAACTATATTTTGCGTCTTGTAAAGTCTTTACAGTACTAATCCGGAAAATGCAATTTTCCTGCGCGTAAATAAGTAGGAAAATGTTTCCAAAACGATTTCCCGAAATAGTTATTTACATAAAAGTCAGGAAAATCTCACATTACTGAAGAGGAGCTAAATTGAAATACGAGGCACTTTGTGCCGAGAATTTTAAAGCTCCGAGTCAAGTAAGAGATTTTACTGACGTGTTTTGTATGGAATCTTTCCGGAAATTGCAAAAGACAAAATTTACAAATTTTAGAATTTTTCTTTACAAATTCCACAAAAATCAAGTTTGTCCATTTTGTTGGTAACTATATTTTGCGTCTTGTAAAGTCTTTACAGTACTAATCCGGAAAATGCAATTTTCCTGCGCGTAAATAAGTAGGAAAATGTTTCCAAAACGAATTCCCGAAATAGTTATTTACATAAAAGCGTTGAGTGAAAAGTTATAAAGAGGCGAAACTACAGTTGTTTTAACGTAGCTCCTGATGGGCCTGAGAGCTGGGTCTGATATTTGACTATCTCACTCGACGGTTCAGTACCGATACGAGTAAGAGTGAGGCAGCAATAGGGTACGCACTTTTGTATTATAGCTTCGCCTCTTTATACTTTTCACTCAACGATTAAAGGCAGGAAAATCTCACATTAGTGAACAGGAGCTAAATTGAAATACGAGGCACTTTGTGCCGAGAATTTTAAAGCTCCGAGTCAAGTAAGAGATTTTACTCACGTGTTTTGCATTAAATTTTTCCGCAAATTGCAAAAAAGACGAAATTTACAAATTTTAAAATTTTTCTTTACAAATTCCACAAAAATCGAGTTTGTCCATTTTGTTGGTAACTATATTTTGCGTCTTGTAAAGTCTTTACAGTTCTAATCCGGAAAATGCAATTTTCCTGCGCGTAAATAAGTAGGAAAATATTGTTTCCAAACAATTTCCGGAAATAGTTATTTACATAAAAGTCGGTAAAATCTCACATCACTGAAGAGGAGCTAAATTGCAATACGAGGCACTTTGTGCAGAGCATTTTAAAGCTCCGAGTCAAGTAAGAGATTTTACTGACGTGTTTTGTATTAAATTTTTCCGGAAATCGCAAAAAAGACAAACCATATTTTGCGCCTTATAAAGTCTACAGTACTAGTCCGGAAAATTCAATTTTCCTGCGCGTAAATAAGCAGGAAAATGTTGTTTCCAAGACGATTTCCGGAAATAGTTATTTACATAAAAGTCAGGAAAATGTCACATTACTGAAGAGGAGTTAAACTGAAATACAAGGCACCTTGTGTCGAGTATTTTAAAGCTCCGAGTCGTAAGAGATTTTACTGACGTGTTTTGTATTAAATCTTTCCGGAAATTTACAAATTTTAGAACAAATTTTTTACAAATTCACCAAAAATCAAGTTTGTCGGTAACTATAGTTACAAACTATATTTTGCGTCTTGTAAAGTCTTTACAGTACTAATCCGGAAAATGCAATTTTCCTGCGCGTAAATAAAAAGAAAAATGTTGATTCCAAGACGATTTCCGGAAATAGTTCTATATTGAAATGCGAGGCACTTTGTGTCGAGGATTTGAAAGCTCCGAGTCAAGTAAGAGATTTTACTGACGTGTTTTGTATTAAATTTTTCCGGAAATTTACACATTTTAGAACAAATTTTTTACAAATGCACCAAAAATCAAGTTTGTCGGTAACTATAGTTACAAACTATATTTTGCGTCTTGTAAAGTTTTTACAGTACTAATCCGGAAAATTAGTAGAAAAATGTTGTTTCCAAGACGATTTCCGGAAATAGTTATTTACATAAAAGTCAGGAAAATCTCCCATTACTGAAAAGGAGCCAAATTGAAATACGAAGAATTTTTAAGCTCCGAGTCAAGTAAGAGATTTTACTGACGTGTTTTGTATTAAATTTTTCCGGAAATCGCAAAAAAGACAAACCATATTTTGCGCCTTATAAAGTCTACAGTACTAGTCCGGAAAATTCAATTTTCCTGCGCGTAAATAAGCAGGAAAATGTTGTTTCCAAGACGATTTCCGGAAATAGTTATTTACATAAAAGTCAGGAAAATGTCACATTACTGAAGAGGAGTTAAACTGAAATACAAGGCACCTTGTGTCGAGTATTTTAAAGCTCCGAGTCGTAAGAGATTTTACTGACGTGTTTTGTATTAAATCTTTCCGGAAATTTACAAATTTTAGAACAAATTTTTTACAAATTCACCAAAAATCAAGTTTGTCGGTAACTATAGTTACAAACTATATTTTGCGTCTTGTAAAGTCTTTACAGTACTAATCCGGAAAATGCAATTTTCCTGCGCGTAAATAAAAAGAAAAATGTTGATTCCAAGACGATTTCCGGAAATAGTTCTATATTGAAATGCGAGGCACTTTGTGTCGAGGATTTGAAAGCTCCGAGTCAAGTAAGAGATTTTACTGACGTGTTTTGTATTAAATTTTTCCGGAAATTTACACATTTTAGAACAAATTTTTTACAAATGCACCAAAAATCAAGTTTGTCGGTAACTATAGTTACAAACTATATTTTGCGTCTTGTAAAGTTTTTACAGTACTAATCCGGAAAATTAGTAGAAAAATGTTGTTTCCAAGACGATTTCCGGAAATAGTTATTTACATAAAAGTCAGGAAAATCTCCCATTACTGAAAAGGAGCCAAATTGAAATACGAAGAATTTTTAAGCTCCGAGTCAAGTAAGAGATTTTACTGACGTGTTTTGTATTGAATTTTTCCGGAAATCGCAAAAAAGACGAAATATACAAATTTTACAAATTCCACAAAAACCAAGTTTGCCAATTTTGTTGATAACTATAGTTACAAACTATATTTTACGTCTTGTAAAGTCTTTACAGTACAGTAAAATCATTATTAAATAAGCAGGAAAATGTTGTTTCCAAGACGATTTCCGGAAAACAATTTTATAGTTGTAGTATCCACAGTTGGGTTACCTATATTTTAGAGATCCGACAACATGTACAAAAAGCTGAAAAGCATTGGCAACGTCGATACTTCTGTTTGTACTCTAGTTCCATTTGGCGGGGGATTTTGGTGTAAGGCGTCCTAACCTTAACTTTCAGGATCATCTGATTTGAAACCGCGAAGTAGTAAAGATCGTTTTCACTTGTTTTAATTTTGTGACTCCATTTTAGTGCTTTCTGCAGGTGAAACGTTTTTGATTAATACATTTATATCTGTCTAATTGAATTGCATTGTGTGTTGTTATAAACTGGTCTTACCCTGATTTTTGCTACCTCGCTTTTCAATGGTAGTATTCAATTAATTTGAATACCACATTGGAAGCGTTCGTTTATATATGTATTATCGCGTGTGTAGTAGATCCGTCTTATGTAATATCTATTTGTTTTCATTTTAAATATGTGTTTGAACTTATGGCATTTCCGACATTTAATCATATATGTGTGTAGTTAGAAACAAAAATATGAAAACAAAACAAACAAATGACAAAAAAATATGAATACCTTAAAAACAGACAGTCGCAATTGTGGAACACCCACGGCTGATTCTGACTTCGATATTATTATGATTATGTGTGTAGTTAGCAAATTGTATTATGATTTTTCCTATTTATTTATGTGTTTTATGATTAATTGAGGGAAATTACAAATGAGTTCAAATTGAGCATAATGTATTAAATATTTGTGGATAAACAGAAAAGGTGGCTCTATTGTACTCGAAACCGGACCTAACTGTACCCTTTGTGTATTTTTACCTGAAGTTGAACCCTTTTTGTAACTTGTAAACTTCTATCTATTTAAACTCTCATGACCCTTTTATGTTGATATGCAATGATTGCAATGTATTTTATTTGGTTTTGATTGTTTAATTTAATGTAATTTAATTTGCTTTGTCTCATCCTGTGTACATTCGTTTCTCAATAAGAGCCACACACTTGCTGGAAGCTTAAACTTAGTTGCAAACGTACTCCCTCATGTATGTAAGAGCCTTGGTGGATGAACTAATGATGTTTTTTTCTCCCGTGTCAGAGCCGATTGCTGGGCGTTTAATAGCAATTTAGCACTCGTGCTCGAAATACAACTATAGCCGTAAGCATCGCATTCCAGGGCTGCGTGTACCTTTCGAATTGGAGGGGGTTCGAATAACTAACTATTTATATGTGCTTTTACATGTCTTGTGAATGTGGTAGTTGACGAACCAGGGGGGAGTATAAGTAGTGGGTAGTTCAGTTTGGGGCCTTGAGTACCGAGTGTACAAATGTTTTGCCTTGTATTACATATATAACGGAATTTGATTATTGATTGTGCCATATAAACCATTGCTGCATAAAGTATTTAAATCTGATCGAAGAGTATCAACAATGAAATTATTGTAAATGTTTTGTCTTGCTATTATTTAACAGTCTTGTTGCTATAATTTTGTATTTGAATTGATGTCATGTATGTAATTATGTCAAAGGAGGAGTTTTTTTTAGTGCTTACACTTTTTCTCCTCCGAATCGTCGAGTAACTGTCAATAAATGAATTATTTTGGTACAGTTAATGTTGGTTTTGTTTCTCCTTCCCGATCATAGTTCACGACCAGTATATTCGAACCTATTATACGATAGAGGGCCTGCCAGACGATCACGAGCTTATGTCATTTGGGGTTGTTTTAGAGGGAAAGTTTAAATTTTGCCGGCCATGTTTAGGGATTCCCGCTCCTTTTGAAGGTTTTAACGTAAGGTGGGAAGTTAGCCGCTTCGTAAATGTTAAGTTAGATCGAGGGTATAGGGGGGTACATTACATAGTTGTGAAAAAGAGGACGTTAATTTTTTGCATTGGCTAGCTCAGCAGATCCAGGGTAAATCAACATTTTTGTGTTCGATTCCCATTTCGTTTGATCAGATTTCCTATCGGCTGAGCTAAATCAGGACAGAGATAAGTGGTTTTGTAACCGGTGAAGTTACAAAGCTTAAACTGAAATATGTATATCGTGTAATTTATTGTGCAAGTTTGAGGTTTATCTCACGGACAAATATTTTCCAAGCAGTTTTGAAAATGGAAGTTTACCTCAACCCTTACTATAAATCTTGATGATATTTTATGGTGAGATCGTGTCGGTGGCGTCCACTATCGGAATGCTCAGTGACGTGAACGAAACTTTCAAAGTAATTTATTTATACGTCTAAATGTCATCATTGAACTTTGTTAGACAACAACCGTACTTTGTTATCCCAAAAGCGTGATAAAAGAAAGTTTACGTTACTACTAGAAATTCAGTTACCAACTCTACAATTTAAAAATGCAATAGAATGGAACGTCGATAATCCATTAATACAGTTAATAAAAACAATTCTTCCCATTGGAGGAATAACGAATAAAATCGATGACAATAAATTTAGAACTATATTTAAGCTGCCAAATCAAAATTGTAATAAAATGCCTTTTACGTTAGTAATAAATTTCGGGTGAATATGTAACGCACCCCCAAGTGGTCAATATCATAACTTTTGCATGAGATGTGGGATTTATACAGTAGCCCTGACGTTCCTTACAATTTCAGGAAATGTCCAGAGATGTACCAATCCTTGCCTCGCTTATAAATCAAAAGGAAATTCAGCCAAAAAAATCTCCGGAATATGCAAAGTGCACAATGCTGCTATAATGTTTAATCAATACCCGACTCCGAGTTTACCACGTACAGCTTGAACGTTCAAAACTTATAGTGCAGTCTGAAAATTAAACTTCGTTATGAATAGATAAGTTTTATTTATACATAAGCTTCGGGACTTATCTTCTCCACACAGGATTACCGCGTTATTAAGTTTTCCTCCGAAACTTTTCACAAAGGAAATGCACTACGTAAATTAGAAACTTAAGTTTGTGGCTCAGTAGACTCAAATTAATTTTGAACAAGTGGCGTTATCTGTTGGATATTTTATGAACTTATCCACAATTCGCAGACTCGGACAGTGATTTGCCCAAAGACACGGCTCAGATCAAATTGTACGTAATTACAGACAGCGCCATCTCTGGTTACTTCACCGATAGTACGAGGGTTGTCCGTAAATTGAGGCCGTGCTCCTTGCTTCCCCCACCACTACTCCTCTGGCCGGTCCCCACTTCTCTGCGACGCTTAGCCTTGGCGTAGGGGAAATCGACGCTCCCGCCAAGTGTGAGCGTTCTGTGGTTTAAGGAGTAATTGTTTTTGCAATAAAATTATGTTTACTATGTGAAAAAGCGCTGTAGAACTTAATTTACGGACAACCCTCGTATTTTTCATGATTTATGGCCGAAATACTATTTTTGTCTTCACTTCCTTCAAACCGGTACCAAAATTTTTATAATTTTTGGGATTGTGCTACTGTCTACTAAAATCCTGGATATCGTCAACCTGGGTACACCTACAGGGGTCTCATATGGATCGGGTTACGAGGTGATGCTGGTTGCAAATAATCAAACGAAACGAATTCGGATATCTCTCTTCTTTTAGCTGTACAAACATAATTTGTGCCTTCGGAGACACTTTTGTTCTCAAACTAATTAAGCGTAAGTTTTCTAGTGCCGAGATGGTATTTTGAAAAATCCATTTTCATATTTCCAATGATAAAAGTATAGTAATTAAGCGAAAATATCTGATAAAACAACTTCTCCGGCAAGCTCTGTAATATCTAGTGGAACTTTTGCTTCATTTCTAATTAGAAGTTAATTGCACAAACTTCTACAAGTTCAGTCTCGAATGTAAAGAATTAATCTAATTAAAGCAAAGCAACCCGTTTATTAGAAAACGAGGACGCCTCATTACCTTATCTTTATTTATAAACTTATTAAACAAGATTTATTATTTTTACTTACTGTATGGCTGCGGTCTGGAACCATAATGAGGTTCTTGTAAAAGTGGTTGTGGTCTACCATTCACGTTTTCTTTTGCTGAAACAAAAGGATTAATTAGATTTTATGTAATTTTGCGCAAATTAAGACTGAATTTATGTAAATTGTTTGGGATTAAAAGCTTCAATTGCACGCTCCTTTCATTAATAAATATTTTCATGGGCAGAATAACCTTTGACACAAAATATAATGAATGACGCTTTCAAAGTTGTAAGTCAAAAGCGTAGAATTTGAAATTTTGAGGAACTCGATATAATCTTTCGGCGCTTTGTCATTTCAAAATTTAACAAAGAAAATTCACCTATAGACTCGCTTATTTGATATAGTAATTGATAAGCTACATTTAAACCTGTATCAGTCATTTTACGAACTTTTACTTAGAGAAGGTATTTGATTATGAACACTTGTGATCTTCATTGATTTGTAAAAATTAAGTGTAAAACTTGGGAGGAGGACCCTTTAAGCTGTTCAAATATGGATCATATTGACTACACGAACATATAAGATAAATAGTAGGCGAGAGCAACAAAAAATTGTGATAACTACAGAGGAGTAGCAGTTATGAGATCTACGAGTAGAAAACAAAAGAAGTTAATACGAAAATAAATCGAGCAAAATATTGTCATATAAATCAAAAGTTTAGCCTAAAAGTTGACTCACTTGAGATCAAACAATTAGCAAATTGGGTTTTAAATATGTTCAAAATGGCACTGTGCTCGTATATTTATCCCTCATAAGCAAGGAACGCGTTATACTAGCGAACCAAGCAAAGCCTGAAGATATTCCACTGAAGTGTAAAACAAGTGGTCGCCAACGACGCCAGGAATATCAAAGACGAATGAAATGGTTTTCAAATCAAACTGGACGAAGTAAAAAAGTTACTACTGTACTTGCACTGCTATGCTTATATCTCGAATTTCAGAAATAATAAAAATTGGTAATTGTTTAGAATTCGGGACCACGCACCGAACCTTCAACTCAACTTTTTCCCTATCAGAGAGTATTACCAGACAACTAAGAAAAGCTATAACATAACGGGCGCAAGTCACTAATTTGTTTAAAAATTCAATAAATAGATAGATAATAGCAAAATGTCAAAACTTGGCGGATTTGTCCATAGGTGGAGATGTAATAAAAATTGATGGATATTTACCAGGCAATACTATTGAGAATGCATGTCCTCACCGTGGATCAATAATTTCAAGAAATATTTATGGTGCGCATGTTTGTCTTACAAAAAGCGTTCCACTGCCACATTTCCCTGCACCGTCTTAAAGTCATATTTCTTTTGTATCCTGCTTTTTCCAAAGCAATCATGGATTATGCAAGTTGTATTAACATTTATGTGGAGTACAGCGACTCTTACAGGTTATTCGCAAGTATATAAGGCCAGGTAAATGCCACTCTTTTACTTATGTAGAGCTAATTTTTTTCGAAAGCTGCTCCTTGATCTGTGCTTAGGTTGTGAAGAGGATTCAATTCGCTAAAACCTTTTCTGTTACACACGTGTTTTTATATATTGAGTACTACTTTACTGTCACAGCGGAGAATCCCATGGCCATAGCCAGTAAGATAAAAATCTTACTCCTTTACTATTTGAAATTAATTACTGGCTGGGACTTGCAATGTCCAAATGCATTACAATAGATTACCCACATGTTATTTATGCGTTCAGATGTACAGCGTGATTCAAAAAGAATACCACAAGTTTAAAAATCTATAACTCTGCAGAGAAGAAAATGAGAGTTAAGCACCATCTGTCGTCGAATTAAGGAGACTCTAAAGTTTTATTTAGTTGCTCAAATGTTCGCTGTTGACGAGGCGTTAGCGTCAGTTGATGCTTAGATGGCGACCGCGCAAGAGAAAGTTTTTTGTGTATTGAATATTTGCGAATTTGTTCTCGTGATAAAAACTGTTTTCAATACTCTTTATAATCATGTATAACACAAGGTTCTATGTTGACTAAATACAGATTTTTAAACTTGTGGTATTCTTTTTGAATCACGCTGTATAATAAATCTTTTGACTATTCTACAATTCCTTGACTTATCGAATGTGTGTTTACCGTATTGAGTACTGTTTTGCTATTTTTTTCATATGTATTTTTTAATAACAAACTCATACCTAAACGCCACCTATTGAACAGTAGACTAACTGTACAACTAAGTGCTCAACAAAAAATTTTGTTTTAAAAAAGGGCAGTTCACCGCGAATTTTTTCATTCTTTCTATAAGGGATTCGTAAAAATTAGGAGGATCCGGCTTCTAAAAATTTCGTTAAACTCCTGTATCGCTAACTTAAGCCGGGAGTTTTCCTAACCCCAACATTGTGCAATAAACTGAAAGGAGGACAAACTAATATATTTGTGGTATCGGGTACTTACCAAACAGAAAAATAAAAAAAAAATACTTAAATCTTTGCCGACGACACACACACACAGGTTCAATTTTTTTATACGCGGTAACCAAAATCTTCTTCCGTACCTACTTGCCCTCCGTCCTCTTTCTATCATTTTCCTTCTCTTTCGTTTCTAGTTCCAGTGGCGTAACCGTCGTTTCTGTACCGTACGATTTTTTTTCTACCAAAACGGAGACTCCAAAAATGTTGATGTGTAAAACTATTGCGAGTCATTTGTCGATTATTGAAAAATGTCATTAATCCGAAAAAATGGTATCAATCCAATGAAATGGGAGTAAGTCAAAAATGATTAAAGATAGGTATAGGAACATGTAATACCAAAATATACCCATTTTCATTCTCTATCAAATGCGATACTTAGTAAGAAAAAGGTTGTTTCATTAAAAAAAAAGAGTTTTGTTTTTGAATTTCTTGAAATTTGGAACCCTATAGGTGAGGTCGTACCTAACTTAAAACGAAAGAAAGCCCTATTCTTCCTCTGCGCGCTGCCGAAAACTCGATTGCCATAACTACACCGGCTTTATAGTAATTAAGGTATCTAGGGCGTTATGAACTAAATAACGCCTAAGGTCGACAGTGTATATCCCTCGGGCCGCCCGTGGTGCCTTCTTTACTTTATGTCATACTTGCAAGAAGTTGATTAAGATGATTAAAACAGATGATAACAATAAAATCAGTATAGATAGACTCACATTTAACATCCTTGACCGTATGTATAGTGATGACTGATGAGGCATAATTTTACATTTGCGGGCGTTATAAAAAATAACGCCCGTTGTTATCTAAAATACGGTTGTCATGTAAAGATGCGTTATTTAGTCATTAATGTTTCTTGTTTCAGAGTTGTTATGATGAAATAATAAGGTAGTATGACATAAAAGTAATGAACGCTCATCCGCCTTAAATTGTAGATATTGACATGTGGGTATCAAAAGAATTCAGGTAGAATCCAAAAAGTACAAATTTTCTAATTAAACATATAATTAAAGCTCCCCAAACGCTAGACTTGGGATTTGCAAGTGCTACTAATTTACGGTTGCTAGTTTTTTTTTTATTATAATTAAATTAGATTTGAAACGAAATGTACCAATGGAACGAATAAATTTGTGATGTTTTATTGCTAAAGTAATAAAAAGTGAACAATTTCAATTGTCACGAATTGCACCGCGTGTCACAGAAACATTTACAGAGTTTCACGCCACACGCTTGTTGAGATACACTAAATATATTGTGTAAAACAATATAACAGAATCGACCTGAATGGCTGAATCGATAACAAAATTGAAGTGATTTCCTTTTAAGGATCATTAAGTTCAAAATAGTAGTTGACGTGGATAACGGAATGCATTTAATAAGAGAGAAAAAAAGTTTAACAAAAGAAAATCGATCATCTCTTTTACCTTCAATAGCCGCTTCGTTTAGTAAGATGAAAAGGGAATGTTTTTAAGTTTCTTTTGACGCGAAATCATCACCGCAGGAGAAAAAAAGTATATAACAAAAACAAAGATTGAGTTGTGCAAGAATTTTTGAATGGCATTGATTAAAGGAGCTTTTCAGGTGTGGAGAAAATAATTGAAATAGAAAATCGCTCTCGTTCCAATCTCATCAGACACAGTTGACTTAAATAAAAAAAAATTGACAACTCTTTTATTAATTGCTCTAGAAACTTTGATAAATTGCGAGAAATTTTAGAAGTTTGATAAAAAATTACGTTCATTTTTATTGAGTAAAAAACATTTTCAAGATTGATAACATACTAAAGTTACAAATGTAAACCAATTTAGTATCATCTGAAAATGCGCACCTTGCGGCACTTTAAGTTTATATATTTTTCAATAATTTACATCATTGGGCCGTAAAATTTTAATTACTTAATTATAAAATTAGTACCGTTTCCTTTACGTCACAGGCCGGTTCCTGATAGGCTTAAAAGTCGAGTTATCTATTTGGTATTAACTTACTTCATCTTTTTATTTCTTATCGACAATAATTTTAGCAAATTGTCTCCCTTGTTATATTCTAAATTTCTAACAATCAATTAAATATTGCAGCTTGTATCTTCAGAGTGATAGGAATCAAGGATTTGGTTATGTTCCGGAATTTATACGATTCTTTTTCGCTCACCGTCTCAATCCTGATTGGTTCTCAAGCAGTTTGGCTTTGTTCTGCTAAAGATAGTCAATTTTTTTTGGTATGTAAGTAGAGGCGTGTGATTAAACATTTCACACAAGGAACATTTACAGCAAGAAGAAGACTTCTTAATTGAGACATTACAACGAAACGGTTATCAAAAACGGTGCAGTGCATTTTGAAAACCATTCAACGAGCTGAACAGTCGAGAAGGAAGCAAAGGGACACCAAGAAAGAACATAAGTACTTTAAAGTCAACTGTCGTGGAGTACGCATGGGTGGAAGACCAGCATAGGCTTGCGTTTGAAGACACGAAGTACTGGCACAAGATCCGAACTACCTCTCTCGAATAATTAGAGAGGCGATAGAAGTCTAGAACTATCCACTGAACATGAAGAGGGAGGACGGGTTCAGATTTAGTAGGGCATGGACGCCAGTTATTCATAAAGACTGAAAAATTGGGAGAAAGTGAAAGTTCAAAAAGCGAGATTAGCGAAAAAGAACCATATATAAAGCCTTCATTCCCAGCATTCTGAAGATGCAAGCTGCAACGTCTTACGAAACGTCACATTCAGCAGTCAGGGCTGGAAAACCTGGACTTAACAGCTCACCACAACCGGGGGCTAAGGGACGGATAATTATCCCAAAAAAAGGTAAAAGACAAAGCAAGTCTTCCAACGCAGGTTGTGGAACAAATATACGACACGGTATAAGCCGAAAATAGTTTGAGGAACCGTGAATTATTTATTAAGGCCAGATTATTGCTTTATCCAATTTAATATTTTCAAATGTAAAATTGGAAAATAAACATAAATTAATGGAGTACCAAAAGGGTTTAAAGGCTACGTGGTCACTGTATAAGTGACAGTAAATGTAATAAATGAAATTATAAAAATGGAATCGATGGACAAGAAGATGAATGGGCAGGGGAGGAAATTGTTGGGCTTACGTGAAGAGAGAGAGTGAAGAATTCTGAATGGAAATATGGAGGAGGGAGGGAGAGGAGAGTACACATATAGTACATCTAAGTGAGATGGGTGAATCGGTCATAGATTATGTGGATTTTTAAATTAGGAGAGTGCAAGTTGTATAGAAAAGTTTAGAGTATGTGATGAGGAGGAATCTGACCATAAACCATTAGAGGTATCTTTGAGAGAGAACCTAGACGTAGGAGAAAAAGTCGAGGAGGTGGAAGAGAAATGGAGAGAGAAGAAGGTATGGACAGTGGAAAGTATTGAAAAATAAAGGGAAGAGATGGAGGATGCAGAATGTGAAGCGAAGAAAGTGAGGATGGAATTGAAAGAGTTAGTGGAAAAAATGGAAGAGAGAGTGGAAAAGAAGAGGTAAAGGAAGAAAAGGGAAGTGGGGGTGGTGGAACGGGAGGTGCGAATGGGCAAAGAAGGAAGGGGAAGGAGGAAATGGAAGAGAGGAGAAAATGGACATTGCGGAATATAAGAGGTTGAAAAGAAAATATAAGGAAGTATGTAGAAGGAGAAAGGAGGAGTATAAATATGAAGTAGAGGAGGAAATAAGGGGGTTAATAAAGAACGAAAAAGAGATATGGAGAAACAGGAAAAGAGGGAAATGCGAAAGAAGGGAGATTCGGTTGGATGAAGAGGAGTGTATGGAGGTGATGGAAGGAGAGATGGAGAAGCCGGAAAAGATAGAAGAAGCATTGAAAAGGGTGAAGTTAAGAAAAGCGCAAGGATCGGGCGGAACACAAGGGAAAGGATAAGAGGAATATTGAGTATGGAGAGGAATGATTTCCAGAGGAGGTGAAGGAAGCGAAGATAGTTCCGATATATTGGGGGGGGGGGGGGGGGGGGCAAAAATATTGAGGTGTGAGTATCACGAATGCGTGGTATAAGATATACGTGGAGGTGTTGATAAGGAGGCTAAAGAAGGAAATTGAGGAAAGGAAGTTAATGCAGGACTGGGAGGAGGATTTCAAGGAACGAAGGCGGACGGTGGGCAACATTTATATTCTAAAGCCAATGGTGTACAAAGTGCTGGAAAGAAAAGGAAGGAAGGTGTATGGTTTGTGTATGGACATTAAGGCAACATTTGATAATGTAAATAGGACAAAAAATAGATTTGGTGATGGCGATAGCAGAAGTGTATGAGGAAACAAGGTGCACGACGAGAGCGAGGGAAGGGAAAGGTGAAAAAAGGGTTGAGGCAGGGATACCCGTTGAGTCCGAGTCTTTTCTTATTATACATTGGAGATTTAAAAGAGGAGTTACGGAGACATCAAAGGGGAGGGGTGGTAATAGGGAGGATAAAAGTGTGGGTGTTAGCGTATGCGGACGACGTGATAATAATGGCGTATATTGAGAAGGAAATGAGGGGGTTAATTGGCGTGGTGAAGGGATATTTAGGAAGAAAGGACTTAAGTCCAAATGTGGGAAAGACTAAAGTAATGATGTTTCAAAAACAAGAGGAAGAGGAGTAAAGGAAAAGTGGGGGGGGGGGGGGGGAAGGTAAAGAGGAGATGAATGGAAATATCTGGGTTAAGTATGTATTAATATATGAAAATAAGGACGAGGCGCATATAAGAGAATTGGCAAATAAAGGGAATATACTAGTAGGGAGAGTGTGGGGAGTGGGGGAGAGTTTTTGGGAAGGATATGGAAAAGAGAAGGTGGAGTTTTGACAAGCTAGTAGGGAGTATGATGGGGTACGGAGTAGAGATATGGGGGTGGAAGGAATGGGAAAAATTGGAGAGAGTTCAGGAAAAATACTGGAGATGGACGTTGGGGTTATATAGAGAAAAAACCTGAGAAAATAAGAGTTCAGACAGGAAAGAGAACGGTGAAGTATGGGGAAGAGGTCAGGAAGAGGAATGAAATTGTAATGGTGAATAAGTGCATGAGAGAGAGATGAGGACAAAATGGATAAGGTATGGACAGGAGGAGAGGAAAATGTTTTATGAGAGAGTGGGTTATCCGAGAGAGGAGATAGAAAGAAGAAGGGAGGAAGGAAGGGTTGATAAAAAGAGATAAAAGGATGTGCAAGGCCAGAAAAGGAGAGAGAGGCGAGGAGTGGCGAGATTTAGGTGCGAGAAAATAGATATTGATGGGAGGACGAGAAAAGGATTTGTAGAATGTGCAGGAGGGGAGGATTAAACTTATTGTTATTGTTATTACCATAGGAAAAATGTAACCTTTTCTTAAGCCCCTGTATCTTTTACAAAAATTAAACTATTGCAATAAATAAAAAAGGAAATTGTAAAGAAACGATGTGTCTTAATAACAAAATAAGAAATTACAATGTGGAACAACTCTGACACTCCACACGTGGTTTTAAAGTTAGAGTAATAAGACACACCTTGTGCCACCCTGTATAAAATGATTTCATACACTGTGTTCGTAAAGTATGGAACAAATTCATTTTTAGCTAAACAGACCATTTTAAGAAATAATCCCGAAACACGTCAATTTTTGATTTTAATTTACTGTATTTTAAAATAATAATTTAATATACAGGGTGAATTTCTTTCGAGTAATGACGTCACCGCCATTTTTTTTAAATGGAACATCCCCATATTGTTTCAATTTTCGGATTATTCTAGCTGAGCTGATTCCAAAAATGTATCACATGTTGATTCGAATTGGTACAGGGTGGACAAAAATACAATAGTTTTGTGTGTGCTCAAGTAACACATAATATTCTTTATTAGTTAAATTAACAATATTATCAAAAATACTTGTTGTCTAGCGGCAATTGGTTTAAAGGTAACACCATGTAGTTTGTTACATTTTTAGATTAATAAAAATGAGCTGTTTCCAAACATGTTTGGTACACAAAACTATTTATTTTTGTCCACCCTGTACCAATTGGAATCAACATGTGATACATTTTTGGAATCAGCTCAGCTAGAGTAATCCGAAAATTGAAACAAAATGGGGATGTTCCATTTAAAAAAATGGCGGTGACGTCATTACTCGAAAGAAATTCACCTTGTATATTAGATTATTATTTTAAAATACGGTAAATTAAAATCAAAAATCGACGTGTTTCAGGATTATTTCTTAAAATAGTCTGTTTAGCTAAAAATGAATTTGTTCCATACTTTACGGACACAGTGTATAAATTTACCTACAATATGAAAACAAAATTAATCAAATCGAATTTAAAATAACAAATTTATTAATGAGCAAACTTCATCAATTTTTTGAGTGGATCGATTATTTTGCCGGTGATAAATTACCTTGATTATTGGTAGCTGTCATACTTTTCATCCCTCGCCTTTGATAACATGTAATTCAATTCCATAATGTGTACATTTAAACAATGTGGATAGTGATTCAACTTTGTTCACAGAATAATTGAAAATAATTATACATATCATCCCCCTTTCACATCAAACGTTACAGATCCGATAATAAATTATTATGTTCCATTAAATTCTCTATGTAGGTGTAATCCGTTTCTAAATTGAGTACTAATTAATCAAAGATCAGCGTTTCGTTACATTGTGCATAACTTTCAACCTAAGAATTACGTTATTATTACCATAAACCTGCTTCGCTCCGAGAAGCAACGGAATTTCAGTAGAGAAATTGAGATAAATGCTCCCTGTAAATTCCAATTTGCTCCAATTAGACAATATTTCGACGAAACAATTACATCTTAAATATTGAACCTTTCTACACTATTTAATAATCTCATACAACGTTGCACTGCGATAATTACATTAAATTCAACTTTATTTAATATGAGTTCGATAGTGTAAGTCTGAATCTTTTTTGGGCTCTGATCTGGATGAAAATTCGTAAAAGGTAGGAAAATGGTGCACAAACTCCCACCTCGAATAAAAAAGTTCAATTACCGTCCCACTTGTAGTGCAACTGTGCAAAAAACTATATTCCAATTCCAGAATTGTAATGGTGAGAAATAAATATTCTCTATGAAGCTCCGCAAGGATCAGTACATGGACAGTTTCTATTTATCGTATACTGTAGAGATAAATTTTATGACAGTGCATCTCTCTTAAAATACGCCCCACCCCCCACCCCCTTGTGTTAACGAAAACGCCTAAGCTCGGACGATGAATTCAAAACCTTTCCCTTCAACCCCTAAAGTAAACATAGAAAAGTCTCGAAGAGAGGAAGGAAGCGGTTTCCAAAAGGGTTAAGAAATTAATAGAAAATGAACGGACTGATTATAATATTTATACATACAGAGTGGCCCAACGAAAAGGTAACAGACGGGTTTCTGGCCAGAGGGAATTTTTTTTGAGAAACGCAAAAACACGTCAGTTTTTATATCAAGGGGGACAACTTTCGCCATGATTTTCAACCTGAAGTTATTTCATCCCTTAGCGCTGTGAGAACAACCCCTAAAATTTAAATAGGGATGATGGGGCAAGTGATACGTCATTTGAAAGGTTTTTCTGTCCTGAATTCAGTGCACTAGTTTTTTTTATATTTTTTTTATTTTTAACCAAAAAAATTGAAGTTCCAAAATGGAAAATGAGGAAAGAGATTGAGGCATTTAAAAACTCAAAAAAGCTCGGACAGGTCAATTGTTTTTTTCTTAGAGAAGCTAGGTACTTTTACTGCTATTTGACAACATTGTTTCACCCCTTGGGTACAGGGTAAACAACCCTTAAATTTTTAAATAAAAACAAGGGTTAATTTTTTCTTGTGCTAATTAATAAACCAAGTTTATGAAAATTCAACCTTATTTTAATAAATGTTCGAAGTGCTTGCCTTCAGCTTCCATGCAATAGTACAAATTTTCATTAAATCGTTCCCATACATTTTGCAACATTTGAGGAGTGATCAGGCGACATTCAGTGGAAAAAACTTGACTCTTTACATGACACCATAAAAAAAATCTAATGGGGTGAGATCAGGAGGAACGATTTAATCAAAAACTGTATAATTACATGGAAGCTGAAGGCAGACACTTCGAACATTTATTAAAATAAGGGTTGAATGTTTGCCAAATAGCAGTAAAAGTACCTATAGCTTCTCTAAGAAAAAAACAATTGACCTGTCCGAGCTTTTTTGAGTTTTTAAATGCCTCAATCTCTTTCCTCATTTTCCATTTTGGAACTTCAATTTTTTTGGTTAAAAATAAAAAAAATAAAAAAAAAACTAGTGCAATGAATTCAGGACAGAAAGACCTTTCAAATGACGTATCACTTGCCCAATCATCCCTATTTAAATTTTAGGGGTTGTTCTCACAGCGCTAAGGGATGAAATCACTTCAGGTTGAAAATCGTGGCGAAAGTTGTCCCCCTTGATATAAAAATGGACGTGTTTTTGCGTTTCCCAAAAAAAAATTCCCTCTGGCCAGAAACCCGTCTGTTACCTTTTCGTTGGGCCACCCTGTATATTCCATGTACAGTATGTCCACATTTCGATGAGATTAAATGCGTAACTCTCTAATAATACAGCTAGCGACTTGTAGTTTCCGCTTTCCTGTGCTCGTTTTTGGAGACAAAATCGATGACGTAAACAAATTTTTAGTTTTAAGATACAGGGAGAAATTGAAAATTGCTCAATTTGGCGAAAAGATATTTTCATTCTGCAAACACTTTCTTAAGACACTTTTTTCAAAGGATCAGATCCCAGATTTGCACTCCGGTGTTTCGGTTTCTAGATAACATCATCATGTCAAAACAGTTAAATACGAAGCTGGATTTGTTTTTTATTACTTTTGGATACTTTTTAATTTTAGAAAAATAGAAAGACAAAAATTACGATATTTTTACATTTAGCCTGTCAAAAATCCATCAAACATGTTTTTTTTCAGTTTATTTTTACTACGGTCCCGGTTATAATATGAATGAACGAAATTCCAATACTGAAATGATATTGGCTTGGGAGCAACAAGAACGGTTTGGAATTAGGGTAGTTTTCTTTGTTTTCAATACCAACGTAAGATATATTATTTATCAAGGCACGCTTACTGCCCCCTCATGGTAACATAGTGTGAAGAGGGATTTGCTGATACAGGATCATATAATTAGGAGATAGACAGAACTATGACAAACTAGTACAAAGTGGTCTAAGCGGACCACTGTAACGAATTTTTGCCGTTACCGACGGACAGATGGACAGACGACGCAAAATTTTACGAATCATATGCAAAAAACTCGAAGTTGATAGTCTCACCGTTCTACTTCTCAAGGGGCAAACGATACATAATAACATTTCTTAAGGATCCTCAGAACCTCTATGGTTTTGTGCTGTTGTCCGTCCGTCCGTCAGTGTGCGCGACCAATCGACTACTTGATTTAAAATGAAGACAATATTTCCCATAATTTTTTATTCGTACATAGGTTGTGTTACGGCAAGAATTGTGAATTGTAACAAAAATTTATCGATCGGTATTGCACCAGTAAGCTCAGTTATATGGGCGATGGGCGTGGATCAGAATTGGTGAGAAAAAGTGAGTTATCAGTAATGTAAGCAAAGTGAGTAGCGAATACTAAATAGAGAAAAAGGGCGCCACGCAAGTTCTGTAGGTAATAGCTAAAATTGAGAGTATGAACTGCGAAGATAGTCTCAATTCGGAGATAAGTAACGTAGTAACCTGTAAGAAAAAGTATGGTAATGGAACAATAATGCAAATAAAAGCAATTTGACGAGCGTATAATAAGGACTCAGTCAATAATATATATATATAAATGATTATAAAGTAAGGTAATTGTTCAAAATAAAATAACTAAATGGTAGTAATTGGATAGTAATCCACAAAAATAATAATAATGTTAATGATCACTCAAAGGTGATAAGCTAATTAGTGATCCGCTTTACCTTTTGCAAGTAGCGTAGCAAAACTACTAGTAATGAATTTACGTTAACGACAATAAGCAATATTTCAAGTATACGATGCAATCGTAGCGAACAAAAGTAAGTAAGTAGTAATAAAAATATGTACCTGTGTTCGGTGGAGATCCTTTGCAAAGGCTCTGCCGAAGCGAAGCAATCTAAATAAAGAAAGTTAGTACACGTGGACAGACAATGGGTCGGTCCCAAGTACGAGAATACTTAATTACTCACGATTCCCTTGAAGGATCGGATACTGAGTATATATTTTAGCAAAAGAGTTTGAAGTTATCAATAAGTAAAGTTAAGGTAAAAGGGGATAGCTAATCTAATGTAATGTACAAGTTAATTAACGCAAACAAAATAATATCTACGTTGAAGTAAAATAACAGTAGTAAATGAAAAGCAAATTTAGCTAGGATGAGGTATTTCAACAATGTATGACGTCACAAAATATTTAAGTTAAGTAAGTATAAAACAATTTAGTGAAGTAAATAATTTCGGAACGGTAACGTATTTATAAATTCAAATATCTAAAGTTACTGAGTTTAAAGGAAAATAGCGGTAAAATAAGTTATCAGGAAGCGGTGAATGAGTACAGATAAATGAAGTTGTCTTCACAGAAATTGAGAAGATGGCGGCGAGCTGTCAAAGCAGGATCGATGCCAACGGCTCAAGATGATCACGACCATGTGGTAATGCGTAGAACTATTCTCGAACTTGAACGCTAGGAAAATTAGGAGAAATTAGAGACGAGAAGTTGAAGGAAAGCATGCGATTTTGACGAGAATAACGAGAATAAGTACATACCCAATGAGTTTAATCACTGACGTTAAGAACACTTTGACGAATTCTTCAATGCGACACCATTAATTTGTATAATAACCGTAAATATTACGTCGGCGGCGGTTGAAATAAGCAGTAGATTTCGCTCGCAACCAATTAGTTAAGAAATTCCACTTAAAACCGTTTTAAATAACGAACAGGTAGAGATAATTGTGGAAATTTCCAAGCACAAAAGATGGATGGTCTGCACTGTTTCAAGAACTCGAAGCAAAAGACGCTTTTACCAGTAAGAAAACTAACAGGCTTAAGAATTAAAAAAAGAGATAGTAGAGCGCGAATGACGTTAAAAGGAGAGAGATGAATAGCACGCTAAAAACGCGGTTCGAAGCTACGCATTCCTCCAACCAATCAAGAAATTACGAATTATGTTCGAAAGCGGACGCCTTTCGCCACCTAGTGGACAACCAAAGTACGGTCGATAATATCGAATATAGATAGTCCCAACCATAGAGTAAATACACATAACAGTTGTTATAGGCATCGTTGAAAAGAGAAAAAAAAAACCATTTAATTGTGTAAAAACCCAATATGGCGTCCATTTAAAATACTATTAATATCTTGGAAACCGCCATCTTGAATTTTATTTTTAAGTGTGCTCGTCGAAGTAAGTAACTTTGATCTGAAACTTTTTCCATATCATTTATAATTACGGAGATATTTTAGAAATCGGTGATTTTTGGTTTTTTTAAAATAATTTCGAAACTGTTCGGAAATTGATATGTTTCTCAACGGAATCGAACTCGGCCCACAAAATGGCAATGGCACAATATTACCCAGTTAACCAAATCTCTATCTTTAATAATAAAAAAGATACCCATACTATCCTACCCTATTTGGGACACACTGTATATGGACGTAAATGTTATAAATAGACGTTTTTAAGTGTAACTAATGATGATTAATTACCCGAAACGTGTGACTCTATTACATTTTGGATGGAAGACATTGAAAAACTAAGATCGTCAAAAAATATTTACTTTAAGCTGAATTTAAAAGGAGGCAAGAGTTTGTATACAGGCTGTCTCACGATAACCACCCGTTAGAATATTTCAGAGATTACTGAATTTTGAAAATTTGCGCACTCTGCAAGTTCTATAATATTACCTTGAAACATTTTTCATGAATAAACATTAAATTTAGAATATCTACATTTGAATGTGTTGTTGTTTTCCAATTTTTAAATAAATAGTATTCAATTCAACCGTGACTAATCTCGTTAGACTGACAACAAATAACTGGTGATAGACTAGTCGTTTGTTTTCCAGAATTTCACAGCCATCTTCGCAAGAAATTGAATGTTGATTTCACAAAAAAAACTAGAAGAGATAGGTATAGGGAACCATGGTAATTGTGCATCAGATTATGGAGAACCATAAGGTGTTCCATTTAAAAAAAACCAACTTATGATGATTTGAAATGAACTAAACTCAGTATTAAATTTCCACCACCCTGTATGGAATTAAGCCATTTTGAAAGTATGGATGGAAAGCTTAGGGGTCTCGTGTGAATATGGTTCCTTTATCTTTCTTGTTGTAGAATTCGCATGGTTTTAAGTTAGATAGTGTTTATTTTAATTTTTTTTAAATTAAATATTTCGGAAACGGTTACTTTTAGGAATAGGAAAACTTTTACTTAGAATCTAAAATCGAAATAATATATAGGATGTTACATTTAAAATAACAAAGATGGTGTCATTTCCGGAAAAAGCGGAAGTATTACGCAATCGCTCGTGAAGAGGCAAAACCGAATTGCCCAAATTTTCAAAATTCAGATCTAAAGTAATCTATGAAATATTCTAATGGGTGGTCACCGTATATTGATCAGTGTTGATGTTGATTTTAGGAGATGTAAATTGTAAAATTCGCTGCCGGAAAACTCATCCCATGAAAAGTTCGTTTCCAGGAAAACTGACCTCGAGGGAAATTCGTACCCGGAAAACCTACAATGGAAGTGTACCATCGTCTTATTTTCTGTATTATCCTGTAATAATTAAGGAATCTATTGACGAGCTTGTTCATAGAATAACTGTCATAAATATTCAATTTTGAAATTCCATTAATTTCTGCAGCAGCTCTTAACTTTTCTACAAAGAACCCAATTTTTATACAAGAAGAATGACAATACTTAATTCCAAAAAAAATGCCGCACTGCATTCTCTTCACGTACACGAACACTGCTCGTTGGAAAGAATTATGTCCGTACATTATTCAATGCAACAAAATCACAGAAAACATCAATATTCTAAAACCAAGTCCAGATATTTTCTTCTGTGGGGGGAAATGAAAATTTTTGGAAAATTTGCATGCGAATGAACGGGTGTCCTGTCCGTCCGTAAAAAATTCGCATTAAAGTAGATATACTTTAATCTCATGCATTAAAGTAGACATGAGATTTTTCGAAGCGCATGTATTAAAGTAGATATACATGTAGTACATGTATATCTACTTTAATGTCATGTCTACTTTAATGCATGAGATTAAAGTACGAGTATATCTACTTTAATCCGAATTTGTTACGTCAAGCACTACAGTAGCAGATGTTTACTGATATGTAATTTTTCAAATACCAAGGCGCGAAACGCTGAAGAACCGACACGCGCGAAGCCTTCTGGTGTTCTTATAAATATAAAATTTGGTTGAATTTTGTTTATTATTTTGACTACAAAGAGTCTATTACAAAAAAATCCGCACTCCAATGCATTAAAAATTGTTGTCCTTTGTTGGAGCAAAGAAAACGCATTTTCGAGAAAATGACACTATCCAAACAATCTGCAGATACTACAAAAACATAAAATACCAAAAAAAGCTGCGAAGAACAAAGAGGAGGAATGACGAAACTAAAAATATCTTCTTTTAGTTTTTTCTTGGGAGACGAGTTTTCATGGGTGCGAATTTTTCTTCGCGGCAAGTTTTCGTTGAAGACGACTGTTGACGGCGGTTAATTTTTATGGTAACCCCTCCATAAGTAATTACCAGCACCGGTTTATACATTACGAACGTGCGTAGGGCCCGGACAAATCTAAAGTTTTAAGTTTATTAATTATATAGGTACTATGAGACTAAAATTTATTACTGGTCATGTATTTTAAAAGAGTTTATTGTAGATTGAACATTTCCTCGTCGCTTTCTAAGTAAATAACCTTTGAACTTAATTATGCCGACACAAGGGGGATTTGTGAATCAGGTGCGTAACTATCAGCCCCGCGGAACCCGGAGCTGTGATCTATGGGATGATCTATGCAAATTGTTGTGAGTGTGGGTGGTGATGGTGGGGGGCCCAACCTTACTTAGTGCGTACTACTAAATGACATGTAAAATCGGCACTGGTAATTACATAGCCATAGGAAAAAAACTCATTCGTCCATTGACCTTATGATGATTTTTTAATTAAAATCGATCGCCATATTAGAAATAATAAGAAACAAATAACAAACTAATATAATGCATTAATTTATCTCCAATGGGAGATGTAACTTATTCGTCTTCAATCACGTTCGGCATATTTGACATAAAAACCCGACAAAATTATACGTTCCGAGCTCGACCTTCGCTATTTTGTCAATTTCTCACGTAAAATATTCTCGACGCGATCCAGTAAAATATTTTTTATAACCCTCCCCATAAAATTTAAAAAGACTAAATGGTCCATATATTCGACAAGTTAAGTCGCCCAAAAAAATATATTCGTTAGAGCTTGAGGTGACAAATTACAGTCGGAGCACAAAGATAAACTACAGTAGTAATCGATGTGGAAAAAAAAAGTTTCTCGTACGATTTTGTCTCGTTTCCACCAAAAAAAAACTTCATTTTGTTTTCAATTATAGAAAGGGTGTTGCAAGGGTTCTCTTTAAACACATCCCGTATCCCTATAATTCCTTTAAACTCTTCTTTACAAACACACAAAAAATAATGAAAACAGTGGGGAGACGTTGAGCAAATCCAAATTACAAAGATAATAATTTACATTTGTGTATCAGGCTGAAATTTTTACTTCCTACTTTGATCTGAATTTATGGCGCGCATAAAGTGTTCACGAGATTTAATTTATCTGGGAATGTCACACGAGGGGTTTTTATACGTGGAGGAGGCTTAAAATTAAAGTGCGGAGTACCTTCTTTGTCCCTATTTTTTTACAATTTCCCGTGGATATGTTACCATAAAGTTCGTCAAGAGAGAATATAATTTCCGATTTGCACACACACAAAAGGGTCAACCTTTTCTAACGAATTTATCTTGGCCGTTTACTAAATATAGAAAATTGGTGCCCATTGTCTTCCCTTACATATTATAAACTATTATAGAAGACAAAAATGGGCGAAAGGTAACGATTATTTATTATAATTTTAACAAAATGCCCATTGGTCTTTTTAAAAAACATATACGCTCGGGATAATAGTATGGGGGGAGGTATCAAAATACTGTTATTTCATGATAAATCGATTGTAGTCATTACACGGGAACGATATAAAACTTTTATACGAATATAGGCGTAGGGAATTTGTTTTTTTACTGCTATTGTTTACGAGATTCATTAAAATGGCCCTTTTATTTGAAATACCTACATCGATAGATGCTCACGCTTCCATAAAGTTTCGACCATCCCCTTTCGATTACTAAACATACTAATTACAAATGATTTCCAAGTCTCACATTGGTATTTCTGACCAAACGCACTCCTGCCCTTACTGTTTTTGTTCGCTCCCAATTTGGGAGCGTAACAAGTTTAAGACGGTTACCCTGTAATCTAAACTTCGATCTTTTAATCAGTCAAATAGTAAAGGGTAAGGTCGATGCCAATGCTAAGTCAAAAAGACACTAAAAAAGTAAGTAAATCAATACCGATCGTAGCGCCGAGTCGTAGGTGGCGACCTTGAGAACTAGATTGCAAATTTTCTATGGGCGAACTTTGTACTCTGATGAAAGGCGAAGTAAATAGATGTGGGCGGATTATGAAACATATTCGAGAATTATTCAAAATATACTGAAATCGGATACCCGAACCCTGCAATAGTGATGCAGAAAGAAGATTGGGAGACACTTCCCAAATGGAAAACTTACCTACAAATGAAATTTATCCGACCTCAAGAGAGATGGAACGTTGAATTGATTGATCAAAGGTTAACGAAGAGGAAGATTTTGAATGGTCCCAACCTTTGGAATCGCTTAATAAGGAGCTAACACCTATATGGGAGAGGGAAAAGTGCTGACGTATTATTTATTTTTTGGCCGACTCTGGCGCCATCTACTCTTGTTTAATATTGACAAAAATTCAAAATATTGCTGCAACGGCCATTTTGTGTACTATAGCTTTAGGTTAGGGTATGGTAACAAGACGTTCTTTCCGATTATTTTGAAACTCTACCTAACAAAGTCAACAAAAGGTATTTAGAAAAGATTAAATATATTAATAATGTAGACCCATATAAGATAGATTTTGAGGAAGTTCATGGAGAAGGGGAGCATAAAGGTGTGGGTTTGGTTTTCAAAATTTACCCCCAACGGAATTTGATCATCTTTACATGTACTTAATCAAAGGTACACCGCCTTATCCAGAAGAAGATCGTAAAAATTACAAGAGTTTGTTGGCCTATAACCAACTCGTTAATCAGGCGGAGGTTCCCAATCTTTTTCGGTTTGTGACTCCCTAAATAATCGTTTTTTTCCGCGGCGCCCCCTTAATACATTAGAACAAAAAGTACAACAAACGTCTCTATTTGATGACATTTTGGAAGATGATGGAGATAAAGTTACGAGGATGATTTCATAAATAATGCACAGTTTGGCAACACCGCTGACTGAATGACGCGACGGAAGCAGTTATTCCGTCACTTGCAGTTCAAGGTTTGAGGAAGAACCCAGAACATCGACAGATGAACGAAGTGTGAAACTGTATTATCGTGGGTTCATTCAAAACCTGAACCGAAAAATGGACAAAACCCGACCTCAGTTGCTCGAGCCTGGGCTACTCATTCTCCACGACAACGCTCGCCCACACACGGCCAATGTCGTAAGATAAAAGTTGCACGAATACGGTTGGAAAGTGCTACAACATGCACCCTACACTCCTGGCATGAGTCCACCAAACTTCGACTTATTCCCAAAATTGAAAAAAACCTCTGCGAGGACGTCGTTTTTCAACTTTCTGCAGCCGTTACCCGAACCATTCGCCAGATGAACAAAAAAGGGGTATTTGATGGAATTGTAAAGCTTCCCAGACGTTGGGAGTCGGTAATTGAAAAGAATGGAGAATAATTGTAAAGAGATTTTGTCAAAAAATTAACATGTAAGTAAATAAAAAAGACTGTGCATTATTTATGAAATGATCCTCGTAGATCAAATCGAGTTCCAGATTGGACCGTGTCAATCTTGAACAAAAAGTCAACGTTTCGACCAGTTTCGTAAGCGACTTCATCAGGACAATAACAAAACATAACTGAATATTAAGGAAAATGTTGAAACGAAACGTGGGTTTTTTTCAACATTGAGTACGGCCCAACCCCAGAAATAGATTTTATTTTACTTATTTTGGCCGTGAAGGCCTAGAGATGTTACACTGTTTACCAACTTTTATGAATTTCTGTGAAAATTATATAATTTTTGTATTCAAAGCTCATTAGAATGCAATTAAGCTGAAAACAAAATTAAGATTATTAAAAAAATAATTATATTAATAAAATTGAGTAGAACTGTTCCAATATTTTGGATTTCCACATTGGACAAGCACAATACTTGACAGGTTCTATGCTCTAATTAGAATTTTTTAACGAATTAGATATTCCTATCAATTTCGACAATTCAAAAACTGAACCTCGAAATTAAAAATTGAAAAAAAGTCAAAATGTTACTGAATGTTATTAATAATTTTTTTTAAATAACATTCACGGATTTAAGAACAACTAACTTCATTCTAAGAATTTTCTTAATAAAATATTTAATCACTTGCAAAAAAGTACCAAACAAAAATGAATTTCAAAAAAGTGGGGGAAAAAAATTAAAAATCTTGCTAAATATATGGTAAATGTAGAAAATAAACATTTATCAAAATTGGGTTGTCGCACTTAAGAGAAAATATTAATTTTGACAATTGTCACACGCCATGTGACATCATGTAGGCCATTTATAGTTTTTGGACAGGGACAGTGGTCGTCACATCACCAAAAATTGGTGTTCGAAAGCTACTGAAGTTCAGAATTTCTTGCGTTTCCCAGTTAACTTAATAAAAAACGTGATATGGTCAAACAGTAGCTACGCAAAGATAATGGGAGCCCGATAAGACTCACTGATCCCCCCCCCCCACAGTTAATGGACTGCCAAAATCGTCATGCACAGAGATCCAGCAGCTACGTTATGGAAAACAATAATTGAACCTATAAAATGGCCGATCCATGGATATTCCCATACAATACAGGGTGTTCCAACGCTCAGGGGGTGGAAGATTACGTCTATACTGTCGACATCTTTGTGTATATACAGAATGGCCCATTTTCGAGCACTATATCAAATTTTTTTAAAAATGGAACTTATGTTTTTATATTTGAATTATCTGTTAGCAAGATATTAGTATAAGATACTATGGACTAAAGGTTCAGATTCAGATTGCCTCGACATATACGGGGTGGCCCATTTTGCACAATGTAATTTTTCTTAAATGGGACACCCTGGATTTTATTACAGATTTGAATAGCATTTTCTACGAGCTTTCAATAGGTACTCCTAACAATTTTGGAATGATAAAGTTGAAAAATGTACAATTTTGATACTTATTTACAAAAAAAGCCATTTAGATAGACATCCAAGACCTGAAGTGTAGGGAACAATTTGAAGACACAAAAAATGTCAAATACAAATTTTATCATTTATTTAAAATTTAAAACTCAAAATTCACCCATTGTCGGCCTGACTAACGTTTTTACGGAATTTGGAAATTTACGGAAATTTGGAATAAAGATTGTTCAAAGCGTCTGAAAGGATCCCTAATATTTCATGGGGGTGAACCCAAGAAATATTAGGGTTCCTTTTCAAAAAATTATGCAAGACAATGAGTTATGTTATACAGTGTGTCCACGGATTGAGTTCACTATAGGTGTAAATAACAAAAAATTTTGGAATTTCAAAAGGTTTTTTTCAGATACTGCCCTGCTTCATTGGAAATGAATTTCGATCATATTTTTAATTTTTTTAATTCAGTGGTGGAGCAAAAACTATTTTATTTGCAGGTAAGTACCTTTTTTTGTGTATCATATAGCAAAATTTTACTAAGAAAAGCTGTTCAGAATCGAAAAACTACAACATTTGAAAATAATCGCCACAATAAATTAATGAAAGCGTTATTTTTCTGTATTGGCTCAAACAGATCTAACCCCTAAAAAGACGGGAAATACTACGATTCTGAACAACGATGTGGACAAACCAACCCACCTTTTCCAATATCGATTCGATCCAGACTAAAATTTAGTAATTCCGTCGATTCGACGTCTAATTGTATAAAACTAACAATGTTCAATTACATTCAATGTGTAACTTGTACGCTCTCCAAATTGGTGGTTTTTCGTAACTTGAACACACATTTTAATTAAATTCGCATCGTGCATATAACGTATCTAACCTTGTATCTCACCTGTGCCAAATTACTACACTCAGCACATTCCCAATTTATGGCAAAAAGTTTTGAGGACGTAATCCCTCATTCACGTTTTTAATTAAACGCTCGTCCGTGTGTGCCGAAACGCCGTATTTCAAAGGAATTTATATTGATACACTCGAGACTTGCTTTTTATATGAAACTAAATCGAGTACTTTTCATGTTAAGAAGTAGAGAGTTGACTCTATTGAAACTTTCCGAAAATATATATTGTTGTTTTTCTTATCATTTTATTTGATAGATAAAAAAAGGTTCGATTGCAACCACTTGCTTTCCTAAAAATCTTCTTGTGTCGCGATATTTCTATGATGAATCAAATCGTTTTATTTCGATTGAAAAAGAAGTGGCGGTGAGGAGGGGGCGCTTTAGGGGCCGTGAGAAGGGGGCCAACTAATATCTCAAACGCATACTAAATTACCCCAAAGTTTTTAAGGTCGTGCCAATTTATAAAAATGTCAAGTTCTTCGGTCGAGCTAATCATAAAGTTTTTCAAACTTATCGTGGGGGTTGAATACATATATTGTTATAACGGCGAGTTAATAAATCCCGACGAATCTTTTGAATATAAGTTTTATCTACTTTGACCTTAATACTCTAGATTTGCATATAGCGTTCTTATTTGAGTTTCGAAACGATTTCAAAGAAATCTTTCGGGAGTAAGACGGTAAGAACGATAAAACTAAAGATGGCGTACCCGCAAAATTATTATTTATGTGATTGTGTTGTTTTCGTATATTTGTACTTGGATCATTTAAGCTGAAAGCGCATTATCACGCGAGTTCGTGTCTAGGTTTGTGGTTATAATTTTGTTTTTAACGTAATTGAATAATGGGGCAGAAACGAGCATGCAATATCATTCTCTATTTTTGATTCACACTAATAGGCATTCCGGACATAGTTTGTAATTACTTTCATTAATATTACAGTTTGTTCCGAGCAAATCTAATCAAAATATCCAACAAAGTTTAATGATGTTAATATTATTTTGATTTCAAATTCAAAAGGCATTATTTTATTTCGTATAATAACAATGTTCTAATAGTCAGCTGGTATTTTCAAAATTTTAAAAGATTCTACTACAAAGTAAAGTCAACACATATCTACATCCCAAAACACAGTTGTCATCAGTTTTCCGCCCGAGAAACTCTACTTTCTAGTGATAAGACAAAAAAGCAAAAAGTCTCTGTTTTTTGTTGTCATAGGTTTCAATCTGGTGCAGGCAATCTTCTCGAATCTAGAGTATAAATGACCATGAAACTACTGAAAATAATAGTTTCGTTACGTAAACAGACACTTTCACTCGTCGGATTGATATTCAAATGTAGCTTCAACTTTTTCAAACGTCAAACGTCAATTTTTCTTCAAACGTCAAACGTCAATTTTTCTTCAAACGTCCAAACGTCAATAAAAAGTTACATCCGGTGCAGGCAAAGTAAAAAAAGGTTAAAATGTCATCTTTTATTAACGTTTGAAGACAATAGCTATTTATGATATGAGTGTTAAAAGTAGTGTTTTATTTTGTGAGTGGAAAGTTTGCGAAACGAGCGAAGCGAGTGGAGCAATTTCACGAACAAAATAAAAGTTACTTTTAACACAAATATTATACAAAATTTTTTGTATAACTGTTCTATTTTGATAGCGAAATAGAAAAATTTAATACATATTTCTATAAACTGATAATTTGCTGTGAAGTGGGTGTGTTAGATGACGCCGTATTACCTTAGTTACCAACAAACAATATTGGTTAATACAGCTGTATTATTGGCCAGTGTTAAAATAGCTATTTATGTATCAAGTACGCAAAATGATGTTCTAGCGGATGAGTCGTGTTTGTCGGACGAGGCGTTAGCCGAGTCCGAAAACTTCGACGAATCCGCTAGAGCATTTTGCGTACGTGATGCATACAATATTTTTTTGCAGGAATTCTCTAAACTATCAAATTAATTTCATAAACATTTATTTTGACGCGTACAGAACAGTTGTAAACGTCAAAAAATTTAGGTTTGACATAGTTGCTGTGGCAACAACAGATAAATACGTTTTAGCGTACTAGTACTCTAAAGATTTATTTTGCGGACTATTTACAGTCCGCAAAACATTCATTTTAGAGAATGAATGAAAAAAATATTTTTTCTAAAAGTATTTTTAACACGCTACTCTGTAAACGTCGTCTTTTAACACTCTTGACAGCCGTTAAAACTGTCACTTTTAATGACAGTTGTACAAAAAATAAATATATAGTGTGTAGTGGTAGTTGTAATCAGAAAACGATTTCTGATTTTCTCCTGAAATAATATACAGGATTTATATCATAGATATTTTTAATGTTTTGTTAATTTCTGGCTATTGTACTTTTCACACCGAGAATTCAGTATGGCTAGCATAGGCAATGCATTTTAAATGAGAGAAACCCGGACAGCGTTGCCGTCACTGGCATATTAGTGACAGGGTCGGCTCGCTCCAAAGAGCACATGGATACCCCGCAGATGTTATTTATAATTATTGTAACTATGTACATACCTACATCTATGTTCTTTTACAGTCAAGTTTTACATTAGTGTAATAAAGATCTATTATTAGTATTTTTGCCACAAGAATAACATTTCTCTCTCCGAATGCTTAATCGCTCAGCCGCTCTGCCCATCGAGCGAAAATCTCAAGCCTCGTCTTGGTTTAAACAGATTTAGCCAAGAAACCACAGACCCAGGCTACTTTTTAAAATGGCAACGTCTCGTCATCCATGCTATCTATTCCTTTCCGAATAAATGAATTTTTTTAAATCAGAGAGTGGTGCAATTATTACTTCCTGGAATCATATTATATTCTGAAATCGTTCTTTGGTCTTTCAGCCCAAAAATGTTATAGGATGAAAATGCTAAAAAAATTAGAACTTCCAAGGCCTTTTGAGAAAGATTTATTAAAATAATGGGTCTTCGTGTTCGATTTCAAGATTCTACGTATGGCAGCCTCGACCAAGAGTAGATTGAAAATAGTGGGAAAATTCGCAATGAAGGCCAATTCGTGTTTGGATGAGGTGGAAGATCCATAAATTGTGATCAACTAGAAATGATTCACATCACCAATCTTAATCAACCGCTGACCATTATAAGTAAGAATGCAGGAAGTTGTAAGGATGAGATTTTTGATTTGGAATTCAACTCAGAATTAGACCTGGGAACTAGTAAATTAGTATATAAATGTATTAGTTTAATACAGCGTGAAGCGCAAGCGAGGTAAATTTATTTGCGGCCCAAAGATCCAAAAATTAATAATAATAGTTTTGTTCGTGCCCCCTCTTCTTACAGTACCCTCAACACTTGAATGAACATCATTTTATACATCACGAGTGACATTTTCAAAGATCCAAAAATTAAGAATAATAGTTTTGTTCGTAACCCCTCTTCTTACAGCACCCTCTACACTTGAATGAACATCATTTTATACACCACGAGTGACATTTTCAAAGATCCAAAAATTAATAATAATAGTTATGTTCGTGCCCCCTCTTCTTACAGTACCCTCAACACTTGAATAAACATCATTTTATACATCACGAGTGACATTTTCAAAGATCCAAAAATTAAGAATAATAGTTTTGTTCGTAACCCCTCTTCTTACAGCACCCTCTACACTTGAATGAACATCATTTTATACACCACGAGTGACATTTTCAAAGATCCAAAAATTAATAATAATAGTTATGTTCGTGCCCCCTCTTCTTACAGTACCCTCAACACTTGAATAAACATCATTTTATACATCACGAGTGACATTTTCAAAGATCCAAAAATTAAGAATAATAGTTTTGTTCGTAACCCCTCTTCTTACAGTATCCTCTACACTTGAATGAACATCATTTTATACATCACGAGTGACATTTTCAAAGATCCAAAAATTAATAATAATAGTTTTGTTCGTGCCCCCTTTTCTTACAGTACCCTCAACACTTGAATGAACATTAATTTATATATCACGAGTGGGATTTTCAAAGATCCAAAAATTAATAACAATAGTTATGTTGGTACCCCCTCTTCTTACAGTACCCTAAACACTTGAATGAACACCATTTTATACATCACGAGTGACATTTTCAAAGATCCAAAAATTAATAATAATAGTTATGTTCGTGCCCCCTCTTCTTACAGTACCCTAAACACTTGAATAAACATCATTTTATACATCACGAGTGACATTTTCAAAGATCCAAAAATTAAGAATAATAGTTTTGTTCGTAACCCCTCTTCTTACAGTACCCTCAACACTTGAATGAACATCATTTTATACATCACGAGTGACATTTTCAAAGATCCAAAAATTAATAATAATAGTTTTGTTCGTGCCCCCTTTTCTTACAGTACCCTCAACACTTGAATGAACATTAATTTATATATCACGAGTGGGATTTTCAAAGATCCAAAAATTAATAACAATAGTTATGTTGGTACCCCCTCTTCTTACAGTACCCTAAACACTTGAATGAACACCATTTTATACATCACGAGTGACATTTTCAAAGATCCAAAAATTAATAATAATAGTTATGTTCGTGCCCCCTCTTCTTACAGTACCCTAAACACTTGAATAAACATCATTTTATACATCACGAGTGACATTTTCAAAGATCCAAAAATTAAGAATAATAGTTTTGTTCGTAACCCCTCTTCTTACAGTACCCTCAACACTTGAATGAACATTAATTTATATATCACGAGTGGGATTTTCAAAGATCCAAAAATTAATAATAATAGTTATGTTCGTGCCCCCTCTTCTTACAGTACCCTAAACACTTGAATAAACATCATTTTATACATCACGAGTGACATTTTCAAAGATCCAAAAATTAAGAATACCTAATAGTTTTGTTCGTAACCCCTCTTCTTACAGTATCCTCTACACTTGAATGAACATCATTTTATACATCACGAGTGACATTTTCAAAGATCCAAAAATTAATAATAATAGTTTTGTTCGTGCCCCCTTTTCTTACAGTACCCTCAACACTTGAATGAACATTAATTTATATATCACGAGTGGGATTTTCAAAGATCCAAAAATTAATAACAATAGTTATGTTGGTACCCCCTCTTCTTACAGTACCCTAAACACTTGAATAAACATCATTTTATACATCACGAGTGACATTTTCAAAGATCCAAAAATTAATAATAATAGTTATGTTCGTAACCCCTCTTCTTACAGTACCCTCTACACTTGAATGAACATTATTTTATACATCACGAGTGGCATTTTCAAAGATCCAAAAATTAAGAATAATAGTTATGTTGGCGCCCCCTCTTCTTGCAGTACCCTCAACACTTGAATGAACATTAATTTATGCATCACGAGTGACATTTTCAAAGATCCAAAAATTAATAATAATAGTTCTGTCAAAATCGGCCAAGTAATCCACAAACCATCGTCTTTGTTCGTATTACTCACGTCCCTCATGCATCTTAAGACCACCTCCTTGTCAAAATTCTTCCGACATTATTCCTGTGAATGATTTCACTTCCCAGTGTAAAAACGGGAAATTAATTCCTTTGGTATCCCACACTTTCAGCCGTCCCTCAACCTCAAACCCTCAATATGTTATGAAAAAACCTCCGAACTGACCTAAATATATTAATTACAATTTAAAAAAAAAAAACAAAGAAGTACCAGTACTTAAATTTCGCTGCCTTCAATAACTTTTTTAAATTTTTACATGTGGACTAAATAAGAAAACATTGCCACGTGATCTTAGCTCGAAATGAAAATTAAAAATATGTATGTTCGGAGAACGCAATTGCAATGAACAATTTTTGAAAAAGTCTGACCTTATTCTATAACTGTACAGCTGCAAAAACCTTAATCAGGGAAAATGTCACGTGACTGCCCTGTCGTGTAACTTCAGTTGATTGGGTCACATGTTTTTGGCTTATACGTAAATGTCTCGGAACTGGATTTATTCAATGTGATTGTAATCGGATTTTCAACCCCTAAATTGGAAACCGCCTCATATTATATTTAGCAAATTTATAGGCTCTACGTTCTGGAATTGGGGCAAGTCAATTAATTACAAATTTTATTAATTTTAATCAGTTTCATTGCTGTCTTTATTCAAGTGAAAGAAAAACTCTTTTCGGAAGCGGGGATCGAACCCGAAACCTTCAGATTGAGAGTTTCACGTCTTATCGTGTACGCTACCGAAGAAAGCTTTTCTTTTCGCTTTCTTTGGCGGCTCCATGCCTCGAGTACGCTTTGCAACACCATCTGTGGATGGCTGGCTGAATTCGCCCGCGCAGCGCTCTAATTGGCTAGCTTTAGCTGCGGATAATTCAGAAACGGCACGACTTTTACTAGATTTTTTTGTATTTATTTCGTTAGTGCAACGTCCCCAATACTGCCCTTATCCGCCGATCAGTGAATTTCTGACCACCCTGTATATAATAATATAATATAAACACAAATACCATGTCAAAGAAATTCTTCGCCCGTAAACCCTGTATCCTGCTGTGAATCTTTTACATAACAGCTGTAGGCAATCTATTCCTTCTTAAGGGGATGTGGCAAAATATGTGGCATATATTTGAATTTTTAAAATAGGGAATGAAATTCCTGGCGAGAATAATGTAGGTAAAAAGTCACTGTAACCTCGGACTTTATATTGGAATGTAAATGGCAGTAAATGGGAAATCTGGTGATTAAAAGTCCTGAAGGTTTTTTTGTAGCTCTTCCCCCCCCCCCCCCCCCCCCCGTCATCAATGAAGACCCAAAGCTAATCATAAATTATGTGAACATTATTGGTTTGGTCGGAAAGCCGTGAAGCTAATGAGAAGTTACCTGGAAGATAGGAAACAATGTGTGCTACTATCCAATCAGTTGTCTTCTTCTCGAATTTGCAGCACTGGTGTCCCCCAAGGTTCGGTATTGGGACCGCTTTTGTTTTCTATATACACTTGCTGCCTAGCTATTGGCATAAAAACATGTAAAGTGCATATGTATGCTGATGATACCCAGGTGTACCACTCATTTGTGCCTGCCTCCGCCATGCATTCCATGGAAAGCATAAATCTAGACTTGGAAGCTCTCTACTCCGCTTCCATGAACCACTGCTTAACTCTTAATCCTAATAAATCTGCGGTATTACTATTTGGTAATCAAACCAGTGTGAATAGCTTCAAAGAGTTTGCGAAATTCTATATTAATAATATTTCAATTCCAATTGTGGATAGTGCAAAGAATTTAGGAGTGGTCATGGATGGAAGACTACGATTTCGTCCACATATTCGTAATTGTATTCAAAGAGCTTATTTAAATTTAAAATTGCTTTACCCTCATCGTCAGTACTTGAGTACTAAAATTAAGGCTATGTTATGCGAATCTATGGTGCTTTCGCACTTTTCGTATTGCTCGCCGGTCTTTGGACCTTGTTTAGACGTCGATACTATTAAACGAATGCAGCGTGTGCAAAACTCCTGTGTAAGATTTATTTATGGAATAAGTAGATATCAGCATATTTCTCACAAATTAACTTCACTAAAATGGCTTAATATGAATAACAGGCTAAAACTTCAAATTGCATGTCATTATCATAAAATTATCACCACGAAAACACCGTCATATCTCTTTAACAAAATTTCATTTAGGAAACAAGTACACGAACGATCACTACGGTATTTAGATTACGTCATTACACCGCCCGTTCACAAGACATCATTGTTTGAACGGTCTTATAGTTATAACATCTCAAAAGTGTACAACGCTATACCATTACACTTTAAGTCACTCAATCTGCAACGTTTTCGGCGTCAAATGTACCACAAGCTGTTGCTTGATCAAAATTCTTATAATTCCCGTACAAAGTGATATTCCTGTTCTCTTCTTTCTCTACTAATAAAAATACCTATCCCCTATAATATACTTATTGTTCTTTTTATTTTTTGTTTTTTGTTTTTTGTGTATATAAAAGGGTTGAATAAGTCAAGGCTTGAGTGGAAGAGCAGAGTTCAGGTTACCCTGAACAACTGAACTCCGCCTTGAGATTTTTCAACACTGTAGAATTGGATTGGTTGCCTGGTAACTAAGTACTATAAGCATAAGATGTATTCTGCTGTGTTGTAAATAAAGCTGCTATTATTATTATTATTATTATTATTATTAACGTAATTATCGTTGAACCACGAAGCGGAAGGCCTTAATCTTCAACCGATGAAAATGTCGACAGAATCCGGGATCATGTGCGTTTAGATAGTCGGTTGACAGTCAGAATGATCGGTGAAGAGCTGAATTTCACTCACACCACCGTTCATCAAATTTTGACCAATGAATGATGAATTATGAGAAAAATCTACGCAAAAATGGTTCCTTTCGCAAGACCAAAAGGACATGAAGAGGGAAAGGTGTCTTGACTTTTTAGAATCGATTCAAAATGATCCCCAAGTTCTGGTGACGAGTCTTGGATGTTTGAGTACGACCCGGAAGCCAAGCGCCAGAGCATGGAGTGGCACACTTCAACCTCCCCAACGCCCAAAAAAGGGAAGAATGAGCTAGTCGAAGGTCAAATGCATGCCGATTTGCTTTTTCGATATCCAAGGAATCACCCACAAAGAGTTTGTGCTTCAAGAGAGGTTCTTCGAAAAACTTCGAAAAAGGGTCATTCGTGTGAGATCAAGAACAACTTGGTGTTTCATCACGATAATTCGCAGCAATATTAATAAGCGACTTTTTCGGCAGTAAAAACATACCTCTGGCTCCTCAGTCTCCTTATTCGCATGACTTGAGTCCTAGTGATTTCTTTCTCTTCTCGAGATTGAAAAATCACCCAGGGGAATGAATTTGGGACACTCGACTGTAACCGATCAGCTGAAGGCTATTCCAATATCCGAGTTCCAACCGTCTCCAGCGGTGTGTGACTTCCCAACGAAGATATTTTGAGAGGGACAATATTGAATTGTAATTCTATTCGAATAAAAAAATTGAAAAAATCAGTACCATTTCTTAATTATATTATATTAATCGTTAATATAACATAATAGTAGGATGATCATTAAATGGAGGGACTTAAGACAGGCCACCCACAATAAGTTTATTTTACCGAAAAGAATATTATTTTAGTGAAAGGTGAGGAAGGTTGAGGGGGTTTTGAAATAACAAAGGGCTGTCCTCTCAGCCCGAGTCTTTTCGCGGTCTATATTGAAGGGATGGTGGAAAGAATAAGAGACAGAGAGGGGGGGGGGGGTCGGAGGCTACAAAGTGTGGGCGATGCCTTACGCTGATGACATAGTAGTAGTAGTGGCAAGGACGGAGAGGAAAATGAGGGATATGTTGGTGACAACGAAGGACTATCGGGAAAAACGAGATGTGAAGGTAGGTAAATGTGGGAAAGACAAAGAACGTAGTGTTTCAGAAGGGTAGAGGAAGAAAGGGAAAGGAGAACATAGAAAGTGCGGGGGAAGTGAAATACCCACGATATAAAATGTCATATAACAATAACGTGAGAGAATGTGCAAAAAAAAGGGGTGTAAAGTGTTGGGACAGGTGTGGGATCTAGGAGAAAGAACATTCGGGATATGAGGGTGGAGGGAAGGGAAATCTTGGAAAGGATGCAGGATAGATATTGGAGGTCGGTGTTATGGAGAGGGAGGCGACGTCTGCATATATCGTGTAAGAAGAAGTAAAGGGAGAAAAGATCAGGGTGCAGGCGGGAAAGCTAGCGATGAAGTATGAGGAGAGGCAGAGGAGGGAAGATATTGCAGAGCTGTTGGAAAGAGGTGAAGGATAGGGTACGGACAAGACGAAAGAAAGAGGTATTATGAAAGGGTGGGTTACGCAACAGAGGAAGTAAGAAGGGGAAGAGAACGAGGATAGAGGGTGAGCATAAGGGAAGACATTGGAGAAAAGGATAAAGATGTGCAAAGGCAAGAAAGAAGGAGCAAGAATCTGGCAAGGAAGGTATAATAGGAGGTATGAGAAGATTATGGCAGAGGGAGTGCCGGAGTACCTAAGGGAAGTATTGAGTAAGAAGAAGAAGAGGATGGTGGCAAGATATAGATGCGGGAACGAGGAAAGGGAAAATAAGTATTGGTGGGAAGACGATAAAAGAATATTTAGGTTATGTAGAACGGGGCGGGAGAGTATTACGCACAAGTTAAAAGAATGTGAAGAGCTGAGGGAAGTGGGAAGAGAACGAGGATAGAGGGTGAGCATAAGGGAAGACATTGGAGAAAAGGATAAAGATGTGCAAAGGCAAGAAAGAAGGAGCAAGAATCTGGCAAGGAAGGTATAATAGGAGGTATGAGAAGATTATGGCAGAGGGAGTGCCGGAGTACCTAAGGGAAGTATTGAGTAAGAAGAAGAAGAGGATGGTGGCAAGATATAGATGCGGGAACGAGGAAAGGGAAAATAAGTATTGGTGGGAAGACGATAAAAGAATATTTAGGTTATGTAGAACGGGGCGGGAGAGTATTACGCACAAGTTAAAAGAATGTGAAGAGCTGAGGGAAGTGGAAAGAGAATGGAGAGAGATTTTAGGGCAGAAAGGGGAAGGACTAAGCTGAATGGAAGAGGTAGGGGAGAGAGGAAGAATGATGCTAGGAGAAGAGGGTTAGGTTTAATATGTAAATGTATAAATGTTATAAATCTGGGGTAAATGTTAAGTGGTAAGAACAAGATCCTTTGTTGAAATATCTATTATTCAGGATAAATAAATATAATTGTAATTGTAATTATCTTCCTGCCTTAAGTTTAAATTTTCATAAAAATATTCCAATTATTACCCGAGTTAATTAAGTTCAAACATGGAAAAACAAGAAGAAAAAGTAACTTTAACATCCCCAGAAATTCGAACATTAATTGCCTACAATTTCAAAAAAGGATTCTGACCATCAGATTGTTTGCAGGAAATTAATGAAGTGGTTGGTCAAAGATAACAGTGGTACCAATATTTAAGAATGGGTCGAACATCACTGGACCAGGAAGAAAGTATAGGCCGTCCAACTGAAGTTCTCACTGGAGAAATTGTTGAAAAATCATAAGTGAAAATCCTAGATCTACAGTGAGACAAATAGCCGAAGAATTGAGGATTTCTTACGGGTCAGCCCATAAAATTGTAAGAAATGACCTAAAGATGAGACACGTTTGTGTTAAGTGGGTATCACATCTCCTCAATGAAAGCCAAATGGAAGCTCGAATGAAAGCATGCCAAGAAAACCTGAAAATGTTTCGAAAATTGGGACCAAATGGTATTAGCCGATTCCTGACAGGTGACGAGACTTGGGTTTACTTTTATGATAATTTAACTTCCAAGGAAACCAAATTATGGGCGTTTGAAGATTTTACCCAAGAGACATGTTCGAAAGATAATGTACCCGGTATTTTTTCGGTCAACCTGTTTAGGCAAAGTTGTCAAATTAGAAATGGGTGAAAAGGTCAACGCTAATTCGTGCACCACTTTTTGGCTACCGAAAGTCTTCCAGGCTGTCCAGGAAAGACGCCAAATCCATACCATTATCTTTCATCACAGCATCAGCAATATCAAAATTTCTGGAAGAAAGCCAGATCACTTTGATGACTCACCCGGCCTATTCTCCTGACTTGGCTCCCTGTGATTTTTGGCTGTTTAGAAATCTGAAGAAATTTCTACGAGGAAAAAGATTTTCAATTGGAGAAGAAGCATTTCCCAAAATGGATGGCTACAAGTATCTGCAAAGTAGCAAGAAAGAATGGAAAGGTGCATTCAAGTCATGGGAGACTACTTTCACATAATTTCTTTTATTAATTAACTAGAGCCGCCCCCTCCATTTAATGATCGTCCCAGTATTTTATTTGTAAATCAGTCACTCCAAGAAATCAAGTTTCAACGAGAACAAGAAAATTGAAATTTGAAAAAAAAAAGTTATGAGTTGGAAAATGGAAGAAAAAAAGACTTTTCGAGTTGTTTAAATGAGTTTATCCATCTAAATGTAGCGTATGTAATTAAATATGTCAGACTTTTACATTTCAACTCTGTAATCGAGCTAGACGCAAACAGCTTGAAGTTAAAACTCCGATACCAAAAGTTTTTGCTGTATCCTTCGAGCCTTAACAAAAAGTTTCTGCATTTGAATACATTTACTAAAACAATTCAGAGGATAAATTTGTTTTAAAATTGCAATCCTAATTTTTGCCTGAACCATTTTATAACTAAAAGGAAGAAGTGTCCGCCATTTTACTGACGGCTTGAATACAAAATGGTAGTTTATAACCAATTTACGATGCAAAAACGCCACATAATCTATTGATTTTGGCAAATTATGATTGAATGAACGTAAAAGCTTTTAGGTTTATTTTGAATATACTCGGTAATGCGCGAAAATTGACGTTCAAAGTTTGTTTAGCACTCAATTAAGTTGCAAGTAATATGCTTACATACGCACGTCGTCAGTGCCCTCTTGACAGATTTAGATGAGTTATTTTTATTTCGCTTACGTAACCACAATTTGAAATAGTAAGAAAATTTATGACCGAAGCGCGTCGCAAATGATTGATTTTTTGGAAATTCGTTGTTAATTAATCTGTCACTCTTTGCACTAAAAAAAAATAATATTTATAGATGAAGCTACAACTTTATTATCCTTTTCTCAAACGTGGACCCATAAATTTTATGAAGTGATTACAAACGAATACCAATTTTTTTATTAGTACTTCAAAATTCAATTAAATTCAAGAGCGAAATCTAGAAATAGAAACGCTATAAAACGTAATTAGCTTCGGAGCCGCAAAGAAAGAAAAAAAAAGGACGCGTGCAAATTCTGTTCTTTTACCGAGTTTTCTTCCCCAACAAAAGCGATGATTAATGGGGGCATCTTAAAGTATTGTTTTCGCTACAAATTTGCACAAACGTTGACATTCGTAGTTGTGGGGTGGGGGGGGGGATAAAATAAATACTATCTCTTTACGCTCCAAATAACTGGACCAAGTTCGGTCCACTTGACGATAAAAATCCATTAGAGATGTATAAGGAAATGGGCAATTAAATTTTATAACCGTAACCGCAAATATTGATTAATCCGAAAAAAAGCCATTACGGCACTCGTTCGTCGGCTAATTTAACTTTTGTAATCTCATTTACCGAACGCCACTCACGCTATTCAAAAAGTACAAAACATTTATTGAAATACAATACAGGGTGGGAGGCAAACCTCTGTCCTTGTTCTATAACTTTTATTGCATAATACTTACAGATTTATTTGAAAGGTTGTCAAAAGTAAATATTTTAAAATTATTTTCATATATACAGGGTGTCTCACTGCTCCGTAATCGGTCGATAATTCAATGAGGGTTGAAGATACAGAAAAAGTTTCAAATAAAGGTTGTTTTGATTTGAGTTGCACATCTTTTAAAAATATTCTTATACAAGTATGTCACTTTTTTTTAAATGGCACACCCCGTATTTTTTTCTCTTCATGTATCGACCAACGATATTTATATCACGCCTGAAACTTTTTTTGATGTTGGATGTGCGGTTGCCAAGTTATTAATTATTATGTCAAAATTTTGTATAATTCAAGGTCGGACTATAATATTCATAACTAAGTTATTCTTCAAAAAAGGAAAAATTTATTCGATGGGAAATATTACCCTAATGTCGCGTTACTCTACAAAAAAAACTAAGTGATTAAATGTATACCGAGTGTTTAAAATGAGAATTCAAAATTTGTGAACTTTAAGTAGAATTTATACGAATATTTTAAATGGAACACCCTGTATTTTTATTTACCATCATATTCTCGACAAAAAACCCTATTTAACGGTGTATTATTTCCTGGTATTATTTTTTGTACTTTTGTTAATATTTACGATTTTTAAAATTTCACGAAAAAAAATTTGTTAAAATTAATTTCAGTTCCACCCACATTGAATTATCGACCGAGTACGGAGCAGTGGGACACTCTGTATAGGGTGGTCCAACACTAAGGTAGACAAACGACTTACTTTTTTCAAATGAAATGACTAAACTTTTTTACATTTTAAGAACCTCTGAAGTCAGTGTTATATTGCCCATATATATTTTTTTTACACTTCCACTCGTAATAAATAAAAACAACTTACAACCTCCCCTTAGACATTGAAATTTAATGGTACAAACTTAGATGAAAATGAGATAAATTGTTATAAGTACCTACTTTCGTACTGAAACACTAGCCAATTGATAAAAACTAGTGGGTAAAATGACTTAAATGACTAGGTGGTTTGGCTACCTCGTTTTTCTTCCCATAGTAACGTAGGTGCACACCACTTAATCAGGAGGGTAAACAATTGGATGAAACCATCCCGTTTCTTAACTTTATAAAACCAACATTTTTCAGTTAATGATTCCTTAATGACTCAAAACCATTCCCCATAGAACATTTAATAATTGACGTAAAATTGTAAAGTTATAAAGTTGTAAAACTACATGTTTCGGCAAACAATTCCATCCTCAGGCTACTAAAATATACAGGGTGTTTCAGACCACCCGTACCGCCCAAATATCTCGCGAAATACAAAAGGTATTGAAAAAAGCAAAAATACGTCTAAAAAATTCTTTAAGACTCTATTATTTGATAGTAATAGGATGCCCCCACTCCCACCCCCGGAGGGTGGAGAGGTGGGGAACTTCGTAATCTTCTTAAATAGCACTCCCCAGTTAATTATTCAGATTTCAATTCTGAGTTAACAAATAGGAACTTTTTGTTTGAAACATTTTTTGAAGTTCGTGACAGATGGCGCTATGATCGCCGAAAGAAGTTTTTCCGATTACCTATGTTAATTTGATGTCAGTTTTGTTAAGTGACAATCAAAAATGTTAATTCTTTGTAAAAGGGAAGAGGGGGGACTTTATTTACCCCCCCCCCCCCCACACCGCCACTTTACCGCTAATTTTCTATTTAAACGTATATCGAATGTCAATGTGATCTTTACTCGTGAAATCAAAGTATTTCAAATTTTTTTCTCTATTTTCCATCAAAGACAAAAAAAATTTACAAAATTTAACTCTTCAATCGTGGTATAATTGAACAGTTGTTTAAATCCAAAATGGTTGCGTTCTCCCATCCTAGGTTATGGTCCGTAGGGGTGAAGTGGCGGTGTGGGGAGGGGGGGGTGTAAATAAAGCTCCCCTTCTTCCCTTTTACAAAGCATTAACATTTTTGATTGTCACTTAACACAACTGACATCAAAGTAGCATAGGTAATCGGAAAAACTTCTTTCGGCGATTATAGCGCCATCTGTCACGAACTTCAAAAAACGTTTCAAACAAAAAGTTCCTATTTGTTAACGCAGAATTGAAATCTGAATAATAAACTGGGGGGTGCTATTTAAGATTACGAAGTTCCCCACCTCTCCACCCACTGGGGGTGGGAGTGGAGACATCCTATTATTATCAAACAATAGAGTCTTAAAAAAAATTTTAGACCTATTTTTTCTTTTTTCAATGCGTTTTGTATTTCGCGACATATTTGGGCGGTACGGGTGGTCTGAAACACCCTGTATAAACAACATCGTACATTAAGCGTTAAACTAAGATATAGTTACGTTAAGATTAAAATTAAACGGGAGAGAAAAATTGCACGTTACATTATAAAATTTGTAACAAAATTATTAAGTTGACGTTCAAAACTCCATCACACAAGGAGTTGGAACCAGCAAATATATCAAACGGTGAAATGAATTAAAAAATTAAAAGGGGAAGAACCATACTGAAAAATTAAGGTTACGAGCGACCAACAATAAGATCGAAAGGATACTTACGGGAAAAAACTACATACGCAAAGACATAATTATAACATTAAATTAAATTAAATGAAAACATACCGCCTACCACCATTTGTGGGGCTATAAGTATGTAAAATAGTATATTAAAGTATAAGTGGATAAACAGATCTTTAAAACACGCGCGAGTTTTCAAGCACGACGGCGCAGCCGGAGTGCTTGAAATGGAGCAAGTGTTTTAAAGACCTGTTTATCCACGAATACTTTACGCTATTTTTTTTATTGGTTGACTTTGAAATCTGGGTATTAAAATTGAAATAAGAACTAATGATGTGAAATGGTTGAATTCCTAATATGAAATCAGTATACCTTTCGTTGCCATAGAAATGAGAAAAACGGAAATTAATTTGCAATCTGTCATTTTATTTGACGTAACAAAGTACTCCTGCCAGATCAATAACCAATAAGAATTCACGTTTTTCAAATTGATGATGATGCCATGGCAACTTTAAAACACGCGCGTTTTTGGAAGCGTGATTTAAATACGCTGGGGCGTGGTTTAAAAGGCTAAAATATGACACCAATAAAAAAAGGTAGATTTAAAGGAGACCACCATGCAACGTAACAGGTGTCAAGAGAATGAATGGGAAAGCAACGGCCAGCAGATGTGAGAAACCAAATAAAGGAGTAGGGACCTGTAATGAAGGTAAGGAAGTACTAGGGAGTTATGAAAAGGAAAATCACTGTAATACAAGAACGTTTTTGTTAATACATATTTAAAATTTCATTAAGAGAAAAATTCGGATTACGGTTATAATTGAGAATAATTTCTTTAGTTTCAAGTAAATCAAGCTTTTTCCCTTTGTCACAAACATGAAGGATATCAAAATGGGTTTTAGGATCAAATGAGTGACCAGACTCTAAAATATGAATGGCAAAAGAGTAGGAAGAGATATTATTTTTCTTGATGCAATTAAAATGTTTCGCAAACCGAGTTTTAAACTTTCTCCCGGTCTGTCCAATATAAAACGCGGAGCAAATACCACACTCTAACTTGTACACGCCCGATTTATCAAGAGTGTCTATATGATCTTTGCTGTGTACTAAGTAACTTTATAAGTTGTGCTTCGAGGAGAAAGAAATATTAATATTATGGTTTTTGAAAAACTTTTTGAAAAAAAATGAAGAAGGGGACCTATAAAGGGTAAGGAAAAGTATCTCTGTGAAGCAGCGTGGGAAATGGGAGCCAAGGTAGGGTAGTACAATTTTGTCTGTTGAAATTCTGAAGGAATTGGTTATAAAGTCTCAATATCAACTGAGTGGGATATATATATTGAAGTTTGGGGTACTTAAAGGCAAGGAGAAGAGTCTGTTGAAGAAGAAACGGAAGGAAGCAAGTTTGTGGAATAAGGGGTGGAAGGAACTGTAAGGGATGACATGATCGGTGATGGTGGGCTTTCTACAAATGGCAATCTCGAGGGAATGGTCCAATCTCTGAATGGTGAGAGCTTTATCCTTTTCAATTTCTACCGTGAACTTAATACAAGGGTGCAGATTATTAAGGATATTGAAACAGTGGGTTAAGTCCTGATGGGAACCTTTGAAGATCACAAAAATGTCGTCCACAAAATCATACGCCTCTTTAAGAATTCGCCACCGTCTTAGATTTAATCCTGAAATTTTGAAATTTACAAAGCTAAAGGACATAACTTTTTTTTTACTAAGTTTTGATTTTTTATATGGTATAGGGTGGTCAAAAAATAATTTTAAACTCACAATTTTTCCAAAGAATTTTTTTCGGTTTTTTCAAATGGAACACCCTGTATACTGTGAAGGCATGCAGGTTCATTACACCAGAGATGCTTAGAAATATTAGTCAATCAATCAATAAAAGAATAAATTTGTGCATTAGGGAAAATGGTCACCATTTTGAGCATCTTATGTAAAATTTTAATTTTAAAATAGACACTTTAAACCGAACGTTTTTCGGGACTCATCCTATAGTAAGTTTAAAAATGTCGCCGTCTATTATTTTAGATGGATTAAAAAAATGTTTTATGTCAATTTACCAGTAAATGACGAAAGATAGGTATAGCAAAGTTACAGGGTGTTCCATTTGAAAAAACCGTTGCAAAAGTTGTGAATTTAAATTTATTTTTTGACCACCCTGTACAAAATATAAATTCAAAACTTGCTCAAAAAAGAAGTGGACTCCTTTAGCTTTGTAAATTTCAAAATTCCACCATTAAATCTGAGACGAAGGGCAATACAACAGTGACTACAGAGGTTCTAAAAATGTAAAAAAAGTTAGGTCATTTCATTTGAAAAAAAGTATAAGTCGTTTGTCTACCCTGTATACATAAAAATAATTTTAAAATGCTTGCTTTTGACCACCTTTCAAATAAATCTGTAAGTTTTATACAATAAGAGAGGTTTGCCCCACCCTGTATAGTATTAAAGTCAACGTTAGGAAGTCATTTACAGTACCATTTTCGTTTTAACACGGTCGATTTGCTCACCCGCCATTTCACATTTGAAAATGTTAATGCGCGAGTAATTTCGTTTTATTTCTAGAGACGCAACGGCAGATAGTTTTAATTCTCCTCAGTCGGGTGTACTTACTGCAAAATCGTGACACATTTTCTCGTTGTTAGGAAATTCGAGAGTCTAGTGAGTGGTGAGAAATTTGGCTTGATTATAGCCCGTAATTTGAGAAAGTCCATTAAACAATACTTAATAGCGACGCGGACGACGGAGTGGTAGTGGTGAAATTGCTCTACACTCAAAGGGATCAATACTAAAAGAAATTTCAATAACTTCTAATATATTTTTCCTACTCTTTATTTTATACTCGTTTAGGAGAAAAAAACGATGGAGGGTGAGGCGAATTTCAATTAGAAACTTTTTGGATGAAGTAATATAATTTTCATGCCAACGTCTATTCTCTTTCGTGAAAAATGAGTTCTATCGACGCCGAAGTTCACGAGGATCACTTTAAATCTCGTGATTAGAATACACGATCAAAGCGTCTAGACTAAGTAGACAGACCGACGCTAATGAGAGGTCGCCCAAATTTGTCACCTACCTCTAAACCAATTGTTATGTTATGTTTAAAATAGTTCCGTTTTATACAACTAGGTACTGAAAGGGTTCATATTCAACTAAAAATTAACAATTTAGAATGGAAATCTCTGCATTCGTCTGTAAAATTGTTAGTTCACAAGCTGTCAACCACTCAAAAAGGGCCGATGTGTCTGTCACTTTCCGGGCTACGTTATGACGCGAGAGGTCATTTTGGAGCATTTATAGAAGACTATAGGCTACAGTGGATGGGTTGAGACTGCGTCCTTGGGACGAGATTACGACGGCTCATTTAGCATAAGCCTAGGCCGTAGTTTTTGAGACAGGAACATTCCGCCTGATGGATTACTCGGGGAGTCATTTTGGAGCATTTCTAGAAGACTATAGGCTACACTGGCTACAGTGAATGGGTTGAAACTGAGTCCTTGGGACGAGATTACGACCTAGGCCGCAGTTTTTGAAACAGGAACGTTCCGCCTGATGGATTACTCGGTGAGCCATTTTGGAGCATTTCTAGAAGACTATATGCTACAGTGAATGGGTTGAGACTGAGTCCTTGGGACGAGATTACGAAACTCATTCAACAGACTCGCAATACCGTGAAATACAGCTCCATGAAAATGTCACATCTGACCATGAGTACTTTTCTAAAAAGTTCATATATTTTTCCAGTACTGAAAACCGGAATTATGATGTTAGTGAGGTTAAAATCCAATGCTAGGGATCCTAGGTGGGTGCCCTAAGCAGATTGAGACCAAACTTTGTATGACAACTCCTTCGGCCATTTGAGGACGCTATACAATACCAATACCACCCAGGGTGGGATTTAGAGCACTTTGAATTTTCCATAGGTATCCTACAATAGATGTAAGTAACTTAAAACCATTTTTTAAATAATTTTTGGACGTTTTTTGCACAGTATGAATAGTTTTATTAATAACTAGCTTTTACCCGCGACTTCATCCGCGTAGACTTCAGTTACAATGGTAATTACTCTAAATCAGTCCCTGGAAAGTACCGTACGCCCGTCCTTGTGTTTCCATTTACATCTGCGCCAATTTTGATTCAAATCGGTCAAGCGAGTTTAACCCTACGCCTTTCTTAACTTCTAATCGAAAGTCCAACTTAAAAAATGACGGATTTCAATACAAAGTTTCATTCTCTATTTTAATCCCATAGGGGTTGAACTTCAGAAAATCATGAAACACGTCTGTATTAATTTCTAACCGAAAGGCCATAGGTATACCAATTTTTATTAATGTAACTTCAAAAAATGAATGATTTCCATACAAAGTTTCATCCCCTATTTTAACCCCATAGGGCATAGAAGTTGAACTTCGGAAAATCCTGAAACACGTCTGTATTAATTTCTAACCGAAAGGCCATAGGTATACCAATTTTTATCGATTTAACTTCAAAAAATGACTGATTTCTATACAAAGTTTCATCCCCTATTTTAACCCCATAGGGATTGAACTTCGGAAAATCCTGAAAAAGGTCTGTTTTAATGTCTAACCGAAAGGCTATATACCAATTTTTATTGATTTAACTTAAAAAATGACGAATTACCATATAAACCTTCATCCCCTATTTAACGCCCTTAGGGGTTGAATTTCGAAAAATCCTGAAACACGTCTGTCTTAATTTCTAACCGAAAGGCCATATAGCAATTTTTATGAATTTAACTTAAAATACAAACTTTCATCCCCTATTTTACGCCCTTAGGGATTGAATTTTGAAATCTCCTGCCTTATCTCTTGTGTACATCATGAAAGGAACCTCTGTGTCAAATTTCAGCCATCTAGATCCACGGGTATGGGCTGGGAGTTGATATGTCAGTCATGACCTTTAATTTTATATACAGGGTGTCTACGGCTGAGGGAGAATACACACAAAACCGTTTTTTTTTTTAGTACTACCTCATCCAAATTCGATCACCGCATGACTCAACTGGGCTAACAATGAACAATTCGACATAAAAAAAAATTCGTTTTGTAAAGCCAGTAAATGAGGTTTTGTTGTTTGTTTTTAAACATTATTGTTTATGATTTTATTCTGCCTTTTACAATTTAACTAACATGATAGTAAATAACAGAAGAATTAATTCAATTAAATAAACAATTGGAAATTAAGTAACATTAAGAGCACCAGATAATAATTTTTGTTATTGTACGAACTATTCATAAGTTATCTTAATTTTCAAAAACCGATTTCGTGTGTATTCTCCCTATGTCCCACTCAGCCGTGGACACCCTGTATAGAGATAATTATCATAATACAATCAATTTTCATTATTTTTGGCCAATTCAAGTAAAGTTAAATGGTGGCCATTAAACTAAAATGACATGTATGTACTATATTGTAATATAATATGGAAAATTCAAAGTGCGCTAAATCCCGCCCTGAGTGGTGTTGGTCTCTAATTTTTTGCAAAGTTTGGTCCCGATCGACTTAGGACACCCACCTAGGATTCCTCGTTAAGTCTAAGTAATTAATATGTGGAAATTCGCAGTTCCTATAGTGAGGGGCCCTATCCATTGAGCCGGTTATGTGATAGTTACCACTTTTGCAACTATATACAGAGTTGCTCATTAGTGTGTTTAAGTACAATATAGGGTTTATTAAATAAAACTGAAAGAATTTATTTTATAAAAAGTGGTAAAGTAGCAAAAGATGCACATTTTAAAAATAACTTGAATTATACACGGTGATGCCCACATTTGAGATCATTTTTTTTCAATTAAACACCCTGTATATCCTATATCCTGTATAATGAATAATTAAAAATAACTCGGAAATAATTGGGTTTGGGCAAAGGACGTTACGATATTAACAAAAATGAAGCACAATTAACGCGCCATTTCAAAAATGGAATAATATACGGAGTGTTCCATTTGAAAAAATTCAGTAAACGCTCTTCGAAAATCGCCGATTTGACTGCATCGTATAATAAAATTAATGTTTGATTATTTTGCAGGTTCAACACATCCCTTGGCTACACGGTGTTTCATTAAACAAAAATTATCTCGAATGTGCCCTGCTTTAGGGCATCACCCTGTATAATTCAAATTATTTTTCAAATGTGCGTCTTTTGTTACTGTACCACTTTTCATAAAATAAGTTCTCTAAGGTTTATTTAATAAAACCTGTATTGGACTTTGACACACTAATGAGCAACCCTGTATAGTGTTCGATATGTCGAATTAAATGAATATTCGGTATCCTGATCCCGGTTAAAGAAGGCAAAATTAGCCTCTAGTAAATTTTTTTTCCTTTAACATTAAAATATAACATTTAGGCCGGGCGCAAAATGAAACACAGCTTGGTGAGGTGACGCAGCGTGAGTCATGGTGAGTTTTTGTGAACCTACATAAAAATAGTCAATGCGCATATTACTTCGCAGCGGGATGTGACGCAGCTTTGGCTTAACGTGATCCTGCGGAATGCAGTGTAGCTGCCGTAGTTTTCGTTCTAAAATCACGGTGAGTGTTAAAGAAACATGGAAGAAAAACTGTGGTGTAGCCTACTGCGAAGTCGTCTCTCGTGACTCACTTGCCGTGACTCACGCTGCGTCTGGATTACTAAAACATCATCCCTAAAGCAGACAGGGAACTCACCAAATGCAACTGCAAGTAAGAGTACTCGCTCTTTTCAAAAACCCCAAAATATACAGGGTGGTCCGTATGAAAAAATGTAGTTTAGGATGATACGCAAAAAACCAAACACCCTGTATAAAGACTGTCTATCGCGATGGATTCTACGTAAAAAAGTGCTCTAAGAAAGATTTTGCCAAAATCAATTATCTTTTGTAAGAAAGTTATGGAGCATTAAATAAATCGGCTAAAATCGCGAAACGCCCTCTAGCGACCAAACGATTAAAGATAGCTGAATTCTGTTTGCGCCACGTTAAAATTAAGCTCCTGGCACCTAGGTCTAATTTTTGTCTATCTTTTAAAATAAAGGGCGTTTCCATAAGAAAGTGTCCAATTTGGACCACCCAGTACAAATACGAAGAGACAAATTTCTGATTATCTTACATAAATTAAATTTATATAAATCCTTAAAGATTATTTTTACCTAATGTCAATTTAAACGAACTATGTGCAGGCATTAAATATTATACGCGACATGAGAGAAAAGGATTAATGTAATTTTGAAATATATACGGGATTTAGCTGCTCGTGGTTGGACCTTTTTTGTTTACACAAAGCTAAAACCCGTAAAGTATTTGTAAATTAATTACGGATTAAAGTACAAACGTAATTTTCAATTCTCTCTTTTGTCTTTGTTTTATTTAAACCGAAAATGGGGTGCCCCTTTAATCAGCTGTTCGTACAAGTAGTTATTGCGAAATTTCTGGCGGTCTCTCTGGACACAATTTGTCTGAAGCAATGAAAACATGCATTTTAGAGATCGTGCGAGATCTCCCTTTTAGTAGAATATTCAGAAGAGGAGATTGCGTGTACATAATGCAATGCCGTAAACACATTCCTACCGAGTCTGAGCTAAGCCCCACAGCATCGGAATTATGCATAGAAACACACGGTCGCGAACAGTTGTTTACGTTCCCAAACGACATCCCGCATTAAAAATAACGCCCCACCGACGCGACGCGCGGCGTACTTCGGTTACCTATTGTTTATTTTTGAATCAAAATGAGAATGTAAGCGTCACCCCAACTGTATCAGTTATGTAAAGCAAATTTTTATAATAGAACGGCTGTCGCTTTTTTTCCCAAAATATTGTAGAGATTTAAAACACTTCACCTTGGCTAGTTTGCTGTCATTCCTACATGGTCCAGACAAATTAGGCTAAAAATATCTTTACTTATTTCGAATTTCGAAAAGTTTCACCCCCCTCTCCCGTAACCTGTTTTCTATAAAATCTATAGAGTTCCTCGAGCCTCCAAAATTCGTTTAGTAACGATCGTTCACGGAGTGGGGGCAACCTTTTACGTATTTCTGAGATCAGTTCCTTGTTCGCAGAAGAGGAAAGATACGTGCATTTGGCTATCAACATTCTTTCCAATGCGAAGCAACTTAGCAAGACAGATAGTCCGCAAAATGAAGAATTAGACACATGGAAATGTGTCAAAAGCTTCTCTTCCAATACGCTAAGGTTTCAAGAACAGACTTTTGCCCATGGAATAATTTTTCCGATTCCACTCTTGCTAACCCATCACTTTATTCGTTGCCTTCCACTCCATTGTGTCCAGGCACGCAGATTAGGCTTACTCTGTTCTGGTCAGTTAGGATGCGTGGGACATTTAGGCATCCATTTCCAAATTTGACCATAACTTTACCTCCTGAAAAGTTTTTAAGGATGCCTGATATTTCTATGATATTCTTTTGTTGATGAATTTGATGGTTTCTTCCATATGACCGATATGGCTGAAGTGACAGATTTTGAAGAAAAATAGCGGGGGCTCGCCCATCAAACCGTAACAATAGTCCAAAAACGCCTCTTGGCCCAACATATCCGAGTTTAGCCTACTTCGCGGTCCCACCCAACCGTATCACGGTCCCTTCAGATCCACCATCGTTATGGTACTGGACAATTTAAGTTTAAGACGATCCAAAGAGTCTTGGCCTTCGACTTGACACGGTCACCAAGGTGAGAAAGAACGCCGCGCCGTTAAGATAGAGTAGAGCAGAGGGACCAAAATTCCCATAAAGTCCTAGCAAAACCTGACCTCATCGCAAAATTCAAGGATAAAAGCCCATCCCGCAAGTTCATCGGAGATGCGTTTGCTGACCACTGAAGTTTTTGATGACGAAACAAGCTGAGAGATTACATAATACAAATAGTATTATTGTTTGTTGCTTCCTTTAATTTTATTTTCAGAATTGGGCGAAAAAACAAAAAAATTCAAACTAAGGTTAGTATCCCGGAAACTATTACCTTTAGATATAGGACATGTTTAACAAAAATCAAAGCTAACTTAATAATTAATCAGTTCATTCATGAAAAAATATACAGGGTATTCTATTTAAAATAGTCGACTTTTGACAGTTATTCTGTGGTCGTTAGAAAAAATTGCAACAAACTTCGTTCAAAATCAGGATATCGAGAAATAAAATGCTCTTTTGGTTATTATAGTCTCAAATTTTGTTGCTCTCTTGCCAATGATTGAATAGTAATGATTTTTTTACTGATTGTTGACTTCGGCGACGATTTTTAAAAAACATTTATTTTCTCCTAAAAAAAAGGTAATCTACAAAAAAGTTAAATTAGCCTTTTTGTCTAAAATAATTAGAGAAGCAAGGATTTTACCACTGAAATCTCTATGGTGCATCGGCCAATTCTACACCCTGTAGTAAGTGAGGTTCAAATAACCTATTTTTGACCCCAGACTATGTGTAATTTATGACCAATCTTTTCGAGGCACCCTGCATATTGGAAAACATAGATATACCAGAAGGTTTTCGCGTGCGCGGCAGTTCTTCGGCGTTTCGCGCCTTGATATCAGTAAACATCTGCCACTGTAGTGACTGAGCTGTCTTTGCCGTTGTATTTGAAAAAGTACACAAGTTCGAAGCGCATGCATTAAAGTAGATATACATGTAGTATATGTATATCTACTTTAATCTCAAGTCTACTTTAATGCATGAGATTAAAGTATATCTACTTTAATGCGAATTTGTTACGGACGGAAGGGACACCCGTTCATTCGCAATTATTATATATGATGATTGCCACATTTCATCATCCTCTGGCCAACAAACGATTGAAGAAAGCACTTTGGACTGGCAGTTTGCGGGGACACATTTAATTTTTTGGTCTCTAGCGGTGTTCTTCCCATCAACCAAGTACTTAGGTACGGACGAAGCAAAGAAGTGGAAACGTCGTCGCTTATCGAGGAATGTCGGACGTCACAGAATTGTCCTTTGAAACCGAAACATTAACAATAGAAAAGCGCTGATCCACTGGTCCAAAGCACCCCCGTTCAACCCCCCCCCCCCCCACGCGAGAATTGAAAAAATGATAGCTCTGAAGTAGAAGCGATTTATGAGCTTTCAAAATCCGCAAGAATAAAATTTTGAGCTCGGTCCCCTTACCAGGAATTTCCATTTGAACGGGGGGGGGGCCTGAGGGAACGTTCACTCAGCCCCCCACCTCTTAAAAACAGCAACGGGAGAAAAGGCGCATAATTAGGAGCTCTTTAACTAGTGTAGTTTCGATTTTCGAGCTCCACCCCTTACCTTAAAACAACCCCAAAACTAGTTTAATAATATATGTTAAATAATAGAGAAACGGATCATTTTATGACTGTGTATTATTTTCCTATTTAGGAGCTTTCGAAATACGTATTAACTGACTTTCGAGTTGCAGCCCCTTAGCAGGAAAACCACCCCTTCTGCCAAACACGCAAAAGGGAACTATGTTAAAGAACCAAGAAAAGGATCATTTTATGACGGTGAATCATCTTGAGATTTAGGAGCTCTCGAAATATGTAACAGTTCATTTCCACGTTGCAACCCCTTATCAGGAAACGCCCCCTTGTGCCAAACGCGCTAGAGGGAACTATATTAAATAATAGAGAAACGGATCATTTTATGACTGCGTATTATTTTCCTATTTAGGAGCTTTCGAAATACGTATTCACTGACGTTCGAGTTGCAGCCCCTTAGCAGGAAAACCACCCCTTCTGCCAAACACGCAAGAGGGAACTATGTTAAAGAACCAAGAAAAGGATCATTTTATGACGGTGAATCATCTTGAGATTTAGGAGCCCTCGAAATATGTAACAGTTCATTTCCACGTTGCAACCCCTTATCAGGAAACGCTCCCTTGTGCCAAACGCGCTAGAGGGAACTATGTTAAATAATAGAGAAACGGATCATTTTATGACTGTGTCCGATTTAGGAGCTTGCGAAATATGTATACACTGACTTTGAGAAGGGGCCGCAACCCGAAAGTCAGTCTATACATATTTAGTAAGTTCCTAAATCGAAAGATGATTCGCCGTCATAAATTGATCCGTTCCTCTTGCGTGTGTGCTACAAGGGTTGGTTTTCCTGCTAAGGGGTTGCAACTCGAAAGTAAGTTTATACAAATTTAGTAAGCTCCTAAATGGGAAGATGATTCACAGTCATAAAATGATCCTTTTCTCGGTTCTTTAACATAGTTCCCTCTTGGGTGTTTGGCAGAAGGGGCTGTTTTCCTGCTAAGGGGATGCAACTCGAACGTCAGTGAATACGTATTTCGAAAGCTCCTAAATCGGAAGATAATACAGTGATAAAATGATCCGTTTCTCCATTATTTAACATAGTTCCCTCATGTGTTTTTGGCACTAGGGGTGGATTTGCCGCTAAAGAGTTGCCACTTGGAAATGAAGTGTTACATATTTTTGTAGCCTAATAATACTGGAACTACATGCATTAAAGATATTATAGATTTAATGGTATTTTCTATGAGTTCTAGTTTTGGGGTTGTTTTAAGGTAAAGGATGGAGCTCGAAAATCGAAACTACACTAGTTTAAGAGCTCATAATTATGCGCCTATGCGCGATCCCCCGTTGCTGTACGAGGGTGTCCAAAGCCTCCTTGCCAAGGCGCTCAAAATTGTGAAGCTAAACTGAAAGGGTAATAAATTTTTAACCCAGGATCACTTGTACTCCTCCCGACACCGAACCGTCCTCCTAGCTTGATCTATCCCCTACTTTTCGCATTCTTTCACATTTTCGAAAGATCAATAATCACAATACCAAAGGAGAAAAATATTGGGGGGCGCGTTATGCAAATCCTTATAGCAATTGATAAGCGTGTTAGATGATTGCGTTTATCGTGAACAAGAAAAATCACCACACTTCCTGTACGGAAAGGTGTGATAAACTAAAAGAAGTTCGCGCGATTACGATACGAATCTCAAAATCCATCAAAGAACAGCGTCGTATTATAAATCGTGCGTTTCGAGCACCGAACTTACGCAAATAAAATTTTCTCCTCTCATCTCACAGACCCGCAATAAAAGTTTTCCGACGCGGAAATGGTTAAGGAGGCGCCATTTAGTAGATTATAAATGGTAAATGTGTTAGTAAAATTTTATTTTAAAGTAGCAAAAGAGGTAAGTTAAATGAAAACTGCATGCAAACGCCTGTCGTCGTGTACGAATCTCGTCAGATCGTTTTACTACACTCGCCTTAAGCTCTCGAGCGTAAAGCTCCCGAAGGAAATACACGCGATCGGTAGTCCAACAATATACCTATATATTTTCCTCAAAAAATGTTTTCAGGAGAACATCGAGACTCGAGTTATTTAAGGTTTGAAGCTTAAATCCGACTTAGTACCGTAAAGTGATTTATCTATTTTTACGTAGCGTCTAGACAATGACCAAAAGCTTCGCCAGCGACAACACATTTTTGATTTATTTTATGATCACGTGAAAAGAAGTGCAACTTTGCCGTATAAATCCGTTCATGCAAAGAACGGTGTGACGTATTTCAAAAATATATTTCAGCTAGAGAAAAATTTTGCCGCTGGTATCAAATATCCTTTCTGATTTGTGAGATTTAAGGAAGCTAAAAGTTTAAATTGAACATTCTCGCAATCTCTCACTCTTTCGCTCGACATGGTGCACAATCGAGATAAACTGACGCTCTACATAGTCTTAAAATGTAATTGACTCTATGATAGAGCAAGTAAGATTGTTAGTCTTCCAGTTGATATATGATGTCATGTCACAGTATTTATTGCACACATGACTTCGCAACTGTATATCGAAAGGGATTTTGAGACAGTAAGCTTTAAAAAGATACCACCATGCTTCTTTTTAGGGGTCGTAAAAGAGATATACGACTGAAAGGCATATGAAGTCGCTACGCTCTTATTTAACAGGCTGTAGATTGTAATCTGTTACTGTACAAAACTTTACTCGAAGCTCTAAGAGCTTTCGATCAATACTACGACCAATTAGATGCATCCATGACCTTTCCCCTGTTGCATTTTAGTTTTATTACATACGTAAATACGTTGCCGGATTTAAAAAGACTTTTTTGTACATTAAAAGTGACAGTTCTAACGGCTGTCAAGAGTGTTAAAAGATGACGTTTACAGAGTAGCGTGTCAAAATACCTTTAACACTAGTGTTAAAAATATTTGTAAAACTAGCCAATAGTAGTTGTTTGTCTTGTAGTAGTAGTAATTGTTAAAACGTCAAAAAATAATTAACTGACAAGAGACGTCAAAATGACAGTTTATGGAAATATGTATTAATTTTTCTATTTTATTATCAAAATAGAACAGTTATACAAAAAACTTTGTATAATATTTGTGTTAAAAGTACTATTTTATTTTGTTCGTGAAATTGCTCCACTCGCTTCGCTCGTTTCGCAAACTTTTCACTCACAAAATAAAATAGTACTTTTAACACTCATATCATAAATAGCTATTGCGCAGAGTAATTGATCAAACCGACTGTGCCAATAAGTTATACCTATGGCTATATTCACAACGCCAATAGAAGTTAACGCTTGGAATGTTCTCAATATACTCTTGATTTATGAATGGCTCTCGATATTAGTGTTAATATAACCGCAATTGTAACACAACTGTTACATTAATAAATTGTAAATGTTGTTTATTTCGTAACATCATCTCCGCTTAATATACCCCGGCACTTCTATTACAAATTAAACTTTAGCCATCATTAATCAAGCAGAATTGCAACGCTTCCTTTCCCACGTTAAACGTAATTAAAATTTTCCAAAATTCAATATCTCGACGACTTTTAGGAGGAAGTCTGCGGAATAAATTTAATAATAATCTATCGGTTTTTGTGTTGCGGTTTCGGCCAGCTGACGGATTTGATTTCTAAACGTGATGGAATTTCTTATTGTACGGTTCAGTAAGTTCTCTGATTTTAAAATTTAATCTTGGTGTTGGCGATCGTCGCGATTTTGAGATTTATGGAGTGCCCAAAAGGTTCGATATAACAAACTTAAAAATGGAAAACAGACAAGTTTCGCGCAGAATTACGACCTGGTGTGGGTTTTGTGTAGCAAGGCTCCAGAAGTGCACACACCAATTTTCAGCTCACCACTATTTTCTGTGTGCTGATTGTGTTTTGAAAATGCTTATGTTTTACTAAATCAATGTTGCTGAATTTGAAAAAATTAAAATTTTCAGTCGTTTGGGCTGTGCATGAGCTGAAAGTCAGAAAATAGCGCGCAAAAAACAGCTTTTGGATGACAGGCCGCCTAGGCCGAACCGCGCAAGGTATTTGAGAAATTTTTTCTGGATTTTGCAACTTACCAACTTCCTATTCACACACACTACACACTTTCTCTAACACGGCTCTCGACTGCTAGAGAGAGCGCGCTTGACCCTTGGGTCGCTAGTGTTCTATTTTATCAATATTTACGCATTTGTTCATATTATAAAACAAGCTTAATCAATCAATTTTCGTCGACCACAAGAATTGTCACTCTAAGCCCAAGAATTATTTTTTCGACCCCAGTATTTTAATTATTTAGGTCCCAAGATTTCTGATCCCAGGAATTATTATATGAGCCCCCTAAAATTATTATTTTAACCCACAGAATCATTCCTTTGGCCCCAAGATTTTATTCATTTTACCCCAAGATTTTACTAATTTTACCCCAAGGTTTTGACATTTTTACCTAAGATTTCCATTTTCACACCACCCTTAAGTTGTATGCCGAAGGTTTTAGAGACTTACTAAATAAAATACGCAAGGAGTTTCTAGGTATAAGCTTCTATGTAGCCATTGTACATTTTTTTTAGTTTCAAATACTATATAGTATCATATTCCCGTTTTTGTATCAATTGAAAAAAAATATACTAAACCTACCTCTAACCTAAGGGCCTGAGTGGCAATATACGTTTAGGGTGGCATTTTTTTTTTAATTTCAAATACTTCTATAAAATAAGTAAATAAATAAAATCTTGGGGTAAAATAAATAAAATAATGGGGTGAAATGAATAAAAACTTTGGGTAAAATGAATAAAATCATGGGGTAAAATGAATAAAATCTTGGGGCCAAAAGAATAATTATGTGGGCTAAATTAATCATTTTAGGGGCTAATATAATAATTATTGGGAACAAAAATCTTGGGACCAAAATAATTAAAAAGCTAAGGTAGAAAAAATAATTCTTGAGGTAAAAATAATAATTCTTGGGGTGAGAATGACAATTCCTAGGATACATTAAATAATATTTCCTATAAAATGTATTCGCAATATATCACACGATATTACTTTGTTAGACGTTTCTTTGGAATAAACAAAGATTATTATACGAGAATTTAAGCAAAATTAAAGAAAATTAGAAGAAATTGTGGAAAACAACGATTCAAGATGCAAATTAAGAGAAAAAAGGCAAAGACAAATCAAAGTCGTGTTTGGAGGAGAATTTTAGCAAAATTAAAGAAAATTAGAAGAAATTGTGGAAAACAAAGATTCAAGATACAAATTAAGAGAAAAAAGGCAAAGACAAATCAAAGTCATCTTTGGAGGAGAATTAAAGTAAAATTAAAGAAAATTAGAAGAAATTATGGAAAACAACCATTCAAGATACAAATTAAGAGAAAAAAGGTAAAGATAAATAATAGTTGTCTTTTTCATTTAACACTTCGTTTATATGCGGTAGCTTATTGGGAGGGAAAGTGCTGCTTCGATTTGAAGAAGAAATTTGTCTGAGAAATCCGCTGTGAATCCATTGTAGATGTTTATTGTGTGTGATCGCATTAGAAATACAGTTTGTCGTCTGTTGTGGACACAAAAAAGCAGATAAATGTTTTGTACACAATTAATAAACGAAGAAATTCACAGAAATATAGGGAAATGCATGAAATATGATGAAACTGATGAAAACTGATCGGAAACACGCAAGAAGTGAAGTAAATTGTAACAAAAACACTGCTTTCGAATGTGGAAAAACCGAAAAACTCTGGTGAACACTATTCGAATGTAAACAAAACAAACACACATGGTTTTCTTATGTATTTCCTGCTATTTTCACGAAAATAGAACACTAACGACCCAAGCGCTCTCTCTCTAGCAGCCGAGAGCGGTGTTAGAGAAAGTATGTAGTGTATGTGAATAGGTAAGCTGCAAAACCCAGAATTTTTTTTTCAAATACCTTGCGTAGTTCGGCCTAAGCGGCCTGTCGTCCAAAAGCTGTTTCTTACGCTATTTTCTGACTTTCAGCGTATGCGCAGCCCAAACGGCCGAAAATTTCAAAAAAAAATAGAGCTGAAAATTAGTGTGTGCACTTCTGAAGCCTTACTATACAAAACCCACACCAGGTCGTAATGCTGCGCGAAACTTGCCTGTTTTCCGGCATGTCTAACGTGTATTTTACACATAGGGAAAGTAATGTAATCGAAAAAAAAATCGAACTTGAGATTTTAATGAATCCCGCCGAGTCCAAAACCGCCATCTTTGAAAAATGTTTGTCTGTGGATGCGTGCATACGTTATAACTGTGGAGCCTAAACTACTTTTGTTTATTAAAATTAATTAATATAAAAACAAGTATCAAACGGCGCAAATTCTTATAGAATTTTAATTTCAACCAACTTCAAATCTGTAACTAATTATGGCATATACTATATACAATATATATGTATATAACTACCCCCTCTCCCCACCTCAGACACAACCACGCCAGATTCTGATGAGTCATTGTTTTTCTTTCCGCCCTTAAGGGAGATGGGAGTGGAGAGGATGACGGACAATTTGTAAATCACGAAAAAATGTTAGAGGAAAAAAAATAAAGAGATTGTTTTTCTGCGGACGTGCAATTTTCCCCCTTTCCACCCCCAAAAAAGGGGTTGCAGTTGGGGGTGAAATTTGCAATTTGAGTATCGTTTTTTATGGAGAATCCAAAAGTAATAAAAAATAGGTGTTCCCATTTAAGTTTTGAAAACTCACCCCCGCTCCACCCCACAGGAGGGGCGAGGGTGATGTTTACTCAATAGGTTTCAACAAATAAAGGAAACGAATTTTTTTCTTTTTGTAATTGGACGTGTCGTTCTCGAGATATTAAAGGGTGTATATTTTGACTTTAATGGCGTCCCGACGGCGAACGGGTGATCCGATCAAAAAATTTACCAGCGATTTGGAATCAGTGAAGAATTTCCTATAAGATGACACCACTTCCAGCTTTCTAAACCCTGTAACATCGACCAACGCACAGACACACAGACATCCGGACGAATTTAGTAACCAACTTTTTGAAGTTGGTTGACTAGGGCCCAAACTAGAGGCGTTATTTTGAAAGCAAACATTCAAGTTTTAACCCAAACTAATTTCCCTTAGTGAAAAGTTAGCAGACAATGGTTACAAGTAAAACGCCGTTTTTCGTTTGTTTCTAAATTCAAAATGGCGACCAATACAACAATTCTCCCAGTTTTTACTTTTTAGGGTCTAGCCCAAGAACCGTTTAACTTAATTAAAATTTGAAAATTCTAGCCAAAGGATGGCCGGAACTTGTACTTATAATTGATAAAGAACAAAAATTTAACGTGGCCAATTTGTCAAAAATTAAAAATCGATTTTCTCAAAATCTGCTCCAAGCATTTTTTTTTATTATTTGAAATGTTACTCATACAGTTCATGTAAAACTATTGGCACCACATTTATTTCTTTATTTCGCGTAGGAGATAATGTTTGAAGTTGAAAATTTTTAAAATTCATAACTTTTTTACTAACAAAGATGAAAGAGTAAAGCTGTACAATGAAGTAGAGGACATGATACCAATTTACTTCCGGCTGTGATGTACAGTGCCGGTTTTACATGTGATTTAGTAGTACGCACTAAGTAACATTGGGCCCCCCACCATGACCACCCACCCTCAAACAATTTGCATACATAGCAAAACTTCGAATTTGATACAAGCCAATCTATTTTTTTTTCTCTACCTCCGTTGCTTTTGAGACGATAAAAATGAGAATCATTCAGACTAATATATTTTAAATAGCTTCATAAGATGAAAACGGGAAGTCTGAATTCTCAAGAAGCTTACAATACAATAAATACGGCGCATCTGTCTTTATTTATGGTTGGTACGAGTACAAACAACACCGCACGTAAACGAAGTGTAGGCCGGACATTATGGCAATAAGAATTTTGTTCCATAATTGGAATGTTTCACATTATTGTTAACTTGCTGGAAAATAAAATTTACATTTTGCAATTTTTTTGAAATACGTTTTCAGCAATTTAAGAGGAATGTTTACGGAAATACAAATATTAGTGCCGTAACATCCGGGTCCCATAGATCACAGGCCCGGGTTCCGAGCGGCTGATAGTTACCATGATAGTTACGCCCCTGATTCACAAACCCCTCTTGTGTCGGCATAATTAAGTACAAAAGTTATTTAGGTACTTAGAAAGGGACGAGGAAATGTTCAATCTGCAATAAACTCTTTTAAAATATATGACCAATAAATTTTAGTCTCAAACGTGTTAAAGGGTGTCTTCTTATTATTATACCTTCTTTTGAGATTTTAACTTTCCTGTTATTTAAGATTGTTGTATTTTACAGTATTTATTCTGAAGGGAAGTCGTGAGTGAAATAAATACACCTTAATTCCTTAATATTAAATGCATTGATTGATACATATCATTAATAAACTTAAAACTTTAGATTTGTCCGGGCCCTACGCACGTCCGGGTCCTACGCACGTGCGTAGTGTGCGTAATGTATAAACTGGCACTGGTGATGTATCGCCTTTGGAAGCTCGATTTTAAACGTTTCCCGCCGTAATTGGTCAGTTTTTAAAATTGTTTCGAAGTGATGGTTACGCCACTGCCCATTATTTATATTTCTGTTTTTGCTGATGATACCGAAATGTGCAGATGCTGAAGAATTAGGGTAGCAAGGGGAAAAGTAGTTGGTGTGTAAGTGAATGCAACACCGTCACCAGAAAATCTAAGTACCTATATTTTATTTATTTGTAATAACGAACTGTTTAATTAGGTAAGGTGAATGTTGAATTAACATTTGTACGTGTTCCTTTTCTTTGTAGGTCTTTTACGTTACAAATTTTGATTTCATACATTGTATTACCCTTGTTATTACTTAGGGTAACGATACATTTTGACAACTTTGTTGCACAGCTTGCCGTGATTTGACTCATGGAATTTGGTTTTGTGGGGGTGTAATACATTCATTGTTTTGTTACTTACTTGTATAACCATAGCCTAATGATTGATTATTAATTGCTTATGCCATTGACTCTGAAACGTAGCATATTTGGTTTTCGAGTTACGGGTACCTAAACCACCATACCCTCCTTGCATAATTGCTACTGGAAACGATTACAATGACGGGTTGGGCTCGTGAGTCTCTTTTGGCTCCTTCATCCGGCGGTAAGCGTGTTCAGTTGTTTCTTGAATGTGAATTTCTGGAACCCAACTCCTCTATTCGAAAATGTTGTCTAGTCGGGTTATACCAGCAAAAGGTGAAAATAACCTGGATTTGGGGGAGGGGGGGGGGTGTCCATAATATGTAATTGTACTAAAGCGATCTGGTTCCTTATTAGTCTACTGCCCAGGATTTGACCTGTACGTGGGGTTAAAGTGTAAAAATATTGATAATAGTGTAGCTATGGAGCCCAGTTCGACATACCCTGTATATTATTTCAGAATAAAATCCGAAATGGTTTTATGATTACAACTATACCTCACACTATATATTTCTATTTTTTTTTCTATCCGGAAATTAACAAAATATTAAAAATGTTTATCACACCCTGTATATTATTTCAGAGGAAAATCAGAAATGGTTTTCTGAGTACAACTATACTACACACTATATTATATTATTTTTTTTTAATTTGTTGAGTTATTACGCAAAAAACTATTTTATTTAATACGTCATTGTAGTTGTTAAAAATTATAACCACGTTTTGTATTTCGCGCGGCTGCGCGCGTTGTATTTTAATTAAGTCAGCTGCGAACCACCACGCATGAATGTTCCTTTTTTAGTGTTAGTGAATAAATGTTAATAAGTTCGTTGCCGTATTTAATTTTAAACAATTTCTGGTCCTTCCACGCCGATTGATATGATAACCGCGATACAATAACAGCCACAAGTTATATTAGTGAAGAAGCTTACAACGTACTAATCGACAAAAGCTACTCCACATCTGGACAAACACAAATAAAACAGGTATAATCCTTTGTTTATCCTAGTTTAGTCCTTCTATTTCCTTTAATTTAATATTTGTCACAATCGCAATGTCACAAGAAGCCATTGAAACTTTAATTCGAAAACGAGCAGCTTTAAAGGGGAAATTAACCTCCTTTAAAAACTTTCTACAACCGCTTATCAGCAAGGCCACCCAAGGTTCACCCGATGTTTACAAATTTACGCAAAGACTTGCTGAATTTGAGTTTTTACAATTGCAAATTCGTTTAAGCTCATTTGAAGAGTTATTAACAAAATATGACGCGATCCACTCAGAAATCGTAATTACAGATGTGGAAACCAACTTACAAAATCATTGCGATGATTGTAGTATATTTGAAAACCAATACTTTGAAATCTTGACCAGCGCCAGAGCTTTAGCCCTACACAATCAGCCTCTGGTACGAGAAACGTCAGCGGTTTCAAGCCGCACTTCTGCATCTGAGCGTTCCATTTCCATGCCTGTTTTAGTTCCGCAGGCGATTCCGTGTCCGTTAAATAATACGGCACCACTGGTTGAAGTCGCTCAAATTTCGGCGCCAAAAAATTTAAATACTTCGAATCTTGTTACTCAAGAAGTTACTACGCCACAAAACAATTTATTACAACAGCCTGTCTTTGAAACTCGTGCGAGCATGGTAAAATTGCCCACCTTGCAAATGAAAACCTACAACGGGGATCCGCAAACATTTTTAAGTTTCTTCGAAGGGTTTAAATCACTAGTACATAACAACGAAACATTCGACGATGTTACAAGGTTTCTATACTTGAAATCCGTTCTGGGCACTGAACCGTCAAGGGTTATAGAATCGTTGGACATTATTCCTGCCAACTATCATATTGCATTAACACTACTAGAAAAGCGTTATAAGAACACTAGGTTCCTAATACATTCTCATATTAAAGATATTGTCGAATTCCCCAAAATAGTCAAGGAGTCAGCTGCGTCCTTAAGGCAACTAGCAGACTCCATCCAAGCCCACCTAAGAGCTTTAGAATCTCTAGGTGAACCTATAACCTCATGTGCTAGCTTCGTTCAGTACTTAATTGCCGATAAACTTGATTATAACACTAAAAGGGAGTGGGAGACCGAAATCATTAAGCTTGATAATACGCCTTCCACCTCTGCTTTAATTGAATTCATTGAAAAAAGAGCTAGGTTACTCGAAAAGGTCGAAAGGCCATCAAAGGCGTCTGACTATGCTCAATGCAGTCAATCGCACCAGTTCAAGCAATCTAAATTCCAACACAACAAGCAATCATTTGCACACGTCGCAGCCAAACCTGATCAAGATTCAGACCGTTGTCCTAATTGCAAAGGCCAGCATAGAATCGTACATTGCAAAGCGTTTCTAGACATGTCACCTCGCGATCGATTTGCGAAAATCAAAGAGTCCAATTTATGCACCAACTGTTTACGTGCAAATCATTTTGTTTCCAATTGTAAATCTGGAAACTGCAAGGAATGTGGAAGACGACATTCAACGCTTCTTCACGTTCCAGATTCGAGACCATCAAATCCCAATCAAGGTTCATCCAACCCTCTAGTTAACGACAACGATCCGCACGCTTCAACCTCAAGTCTAACCTCTCTTTTGATGTCAAAATGTAATTTCATTCAACTTCTACCGACAGCTACAGTCTACATTGAGGATTTCAGCGGAAAACAACACCAGTGTGTGGCACTTCTTGACTCAGCTTCAATGAGATCTTATATGACCATCTCAATGTGCTCAAAACTAAAATTGCCTACTACAAAGGCAAACCTTTCTATTGCTGGCATTGGCCAATCCAAGGTCAAGGTTGCTGATTCGGCACTCGCGAAAATCAATTCAATCCATAGTGATTTTACTGCAACGCTGTCTGTCTTGTTGCTTCAAAATATTGCTGGAGACTTTCCCTCTGTACCGTCGAATACAAACAGTTTGGAAATACCTGATGATATAGTTCTAGCCAATCCAAATTATCGAGACAGAACAAGAGTTGATTTGCTTTTGGGAGTCGACATTTTTTGGCAAATATTATTGCCCGAACAACCCCTCACTACCAAATATCCATATCTGTGGAACACCCACCTTGGCTATGTAGTTACGGGACAATTTGCGTATAACGATCGGTCTGTTGACACCTGTTGTTATCTTAGCACACTTGACTTATCTCGTCAGCTATCTAAATTTTGGGAACTTGAAACTGTTCCCTCTACCAAGCTTCTATCGTCAGAAGAAAGGCAATGTGAATCTCATTTTACCAAAACTTATACTCGTGATAAACAAGGTCGTTTCACAGTATCGATCCCGTTAAATTCTTGTCCTAGCATTTTGGGCGATTCAAAACAAAATGCACTTAGACAATTTATGTCTTTGGAACGAAGGCTTGAACGCAACCCCAAACTTAAAACGATGTACGTCGATTTCATGGTAGAATATGAGAACTTGGGACATATGAAGAAAGTAACACATTCCGACAACGCTGAATATCAATACTTTATTCCCCATCATGCGGTTTACAAGGAGCATAGCATTACAACAAAGCTACGAGTCGTCTTCAATTGCAGTAGCCCGACTACCTCTGGCATCTCGTTTAACGACATTCAGCTCAATGGCCCAGTATTGCAAAATGAACTTTTTTCGATACTATTGAGATTTAGACGTTACAAATACATTCTCACGAGTGATTGTGCAAAGATGTATCGTTCAGTTTTCATCGAAACAGAGCAGCGTCCGCTACAAAGAATATTTTGGAGAATGGACCCATCGTTGCCCTTAGAAATCTACGAGCTCTGCACGGTCACCTACGGAGAAAAGGCCTCTAGTTTTCTCGCCATTAGATGCTTGTTTGAGCTTGCTAACGAATGCGAAAATGATTATCCTGAAATCTCAAAAATAATTCGAAACGACATGTACTGTGACGACTTACTTACTAGCTGCGAGAGCTTAGAAAACGCTAAGCATATTTGCTCAAATATTACTAAAATTCTACAAGCAGGCGGTTTCACATTACGCAAATGGAATTCTAACCACCCCGAGGCTCTTAACTGCATCCAAGGAACCGATATTCCTAATAATATTTTAGATTTTGGTCCCACCAAAAACACAAAGGCTCTAGGCTTATTATTCAACAGCTTCACTGATCAACTATTCTTCGAGATCATAAAATTTGATAGTCTTTACAAGATTGTTACAAAGCGAACTGTTTTGTCATATATTTCCGCAATATTCGACCCTTTAGGCTTACTTAACCCTTCTACGGTGATAGCGAAACTTTTTATGCAACAATTATGGCTCAAGACCTCCAATTGGGATCAAATTTTGTCCCCTGAGTTAGAGTCCCAGTGGATGTCATTTTGCAAGGATATATTTCAACTGAACAGCCTACGTATTTCAAGGCAAGTAATTTGTACTTTCGCTACGCGAGTTGAAATGCATGCCTTCTCAGATGGTAGTAAATCTGCATACGGCACATGTGTATACTTACGGTCGGTGAATGAACACAATCAGATCACAGTCGAACTCTTATGCTCTAAAACACGAGTAGCTCCTCTCAAATCTATTACGATACCAAAATTGGAGCTATGCGGTGCCTTGATGATGGCGCAATTAGTGGAAAAAATAAAAAATTCTCTCGATATTAATATTGACTCTATAACTTGCTGGACAGACTCTACAATAGTTCTATCTTGGATTAACACAGAACCTCATTTGTTGGAGACCTTCATTTCAAACAGAGTTTCACAAATCCAGTCCATTGATTGCTCAGTATCATGGAAACACACTCCAACAGATCTGAACCCTGCAGACCTGGTCACGCGAGGCATATCAGCCTCCAAGTTACTCACGCTTACCCTTTGGTGGCACGGCCCTGCATTCCTAACTCTACCAATGTCTACCCACGACTCTCAAAACATCGAAACCCAACAAACAGAGATTATTCATGACAAAGTGTCCTCTACTGCCTCATGTGTAACCGTTACATCTTTTCAATCCTTCATTCAATATGAAAATTATTCCAACATGAACAAACTTACACGAGTCGCTGCTTACTGCTTGAGATTCATAAAAAACTGCAGATCTCAAAGGGCAGTCCGTGCATGCAACGCACTAACTTTTAATGAATGTCGAGATTCGTTTTTATTGCTAGCTCGCCTTGCACAAATGGAATCATTCACAAAGGAAATTGAACTACTCTCAAAGAATAAGCCCTTGCCAAAAGGCAGCACTCTAACGAAACTGGATCCATTTTATGATACAAGCGACAAGACTTTGAGAGTGGGAGGTAGGCTTAAAAACACTGCCTATTCGCATGACAAGATACACCCTATTATAATATCATCAAAACACACTTTCTCAAAATTACTTTTTCGCTCTGAACATGAGAGGCTATGCCATGCTGGTCCTTCACATTTGCTTAGCTCCATACGAGAGCAGTTTTGGCCTATAAATGGTCGTAACCTAGCAAAGAAAATTGTCTTTTCATGCTTAATTTGCTTCAAAGCCAAACCGAGAGATATCAACAATCTCTTAGGTAATCTACCTGTCGACAGAGTAACTCCCCGATTTCCGTTTTCTATCGTGGGGACAGACTACTGTGGTCCATTTATCATCAAGGACAAGCCTGGTCGCGGCTGGAAACCCATCAAGTGCTACGTTTGCCTATTTGTATGTTTTTGCACAAGGGCCATCCATCTCGAACCAGTGACTGACTTAACCAGCGAATCATTCATATCATGCCTGAGACGTTTTGCTGCGCGTCGAGGAACTCCTTCTAAAATTTACTCCGATAATGGCCGCACTTACTGCGGCGCAAAATCTTTATTAGATGAATTAGGCAAATTTTTATTGGACAATTGCGAATTATTGGAACAATCATCTTCTGCTCAAGGTCTAAACTGGATTTTCCTGCCCCCATACTCTCCTAGTTTGGGCGGACTTTGGGAAGCCGGAATAAAGTCAACGAAATTTCACTTAAAAAGGGTAGCTGGCAATGCCACTTTATCATTCGAGCACTTCTTAACCATCTTAGTACAAGTCGAAGGAATTCTTAATTCCCGACCTCTGTCTCCTCTCTCCTCTCACCAAAATGACCTTCTACCGTTAACCCCTGGACACTTCCTAATTGGACGTCCCATTACAACCATTCCAGACCCAGACCTAACACACATTAAAGAAAGTAGGCTTTCTATATATCAAAGAACCCAGCAAATCGTACAACACTTCTGGAATAGATGGTCTAAGGAGTATATCTCTGAACTTCAAGTCCGTACGCGTTGGCAAGAAAGAAAATCCAATATAGAGGAAGGAGCACTGGTTCTATTGAAGGACAACAACTTACCGCCAACTAAGTGGAAACTTGCGCGCGTGATTAGTGCAATAGTTGGAAGTGATGGTGTTGTGCGTGTTGTGCGCTTGCGTACTGAAAATAGTGAAACATCTAGATCCATTTCAAAGATCTGCCCTCTTCCAATTGAAAATATCAATTAAATGTCTTCGATTTTTATATTCATATTTTTCATGTAGGTACTTAGTATTAGTTGTAGGTTAGGTACTATATGCTTTACTCTTATCCTTGTTACTTGCATGTACATGTATAATTTAATGTGAACTATAGTTGAAAGGACTTTCCTTCCCTTCAACGGGGGGAGTATATGTTAAAAATTATAACCACGTTTTGTATTTCGCGCGGCTGCGCGCGTTGTATTTTAATTAAGTCAGCTGCGAACCACCACGCATGAATGTTCCTTTTTTAGTGTTAGTGAATAAATGTTAATAAGTTCGTTGCCGTATTTAATTTTAAACAGTAGTAAACACGGGAAAGTTATGTGCACAAATTCGTTCGCAATGTAAAATGAGACAATTAATGAATAAATAACAAATCTCCATAGTAATAGTGCCAATGATATGATAAAACCGCACTTGATGGACAGTAAATGATTAAATCGGAGCGCTTCGAACTGCGGGTATGTTAACAATGCAATTTCAATTTGTCAATGGCAGATATTAAAACGTAACTTTAAAGCAACGTCACTTAATCGTATTATTACACTTCTCATTATGCAATACATACCACCTACCTAACAAAGGATCTTTGAAACTACACATTTTAAACGTGATTATTGACTAAACGAAATAAGATAGAAATATGCAGTTTCAACCAATGAGTTTCAAATTTGGAAAAATTTCCCAGTTATACAGGGCGAGCGAAAAAAATTGCCCATCTTCAACTGAAAACTACTTGACTTATTTCATTTAGTCAATAATCATGTTTAAAATGTGTGAGTTTCAACTGGGACACCCTGTATAGAAAAATCCCTATTTAGAAGAGAAACAGTAATATGTATTGGAAAACGGTCACCTATTGTACGGGGTTGGTTTTGCAGCTATGAGTGAAATGGAACAACGACATCTGGTGACAAATTGCTAAAATGTTTATTGAACACATCAACTCAAAATAAAGCATGGTTTTTTTTAATGGTTACCCGTTGGGGTTTAACGCTAAAAGTGAACCCGAACAAGCGCTAAAATGCAGTGGATTTACACTTTAGGTAATTATGAAAAAACGTCTGTAAAAGCAATAAACAAAAAAATCAACGCATGCGCAAATTGCAAATCAATAAATTCTAAATGCACTTACCACTGAGACAGGATCATTGCTGTCGATCGGGCAAGGCAAAACGGAGAATCCAAAAGACGTTCGTATAGTCGACTCCCATTTATGTTTCGTGGTAGAGTTCATAACGTCATTACCCTCTGCGGCAACCTGCACACAGACAAAATAGCCATCATCATCGATAGCCCTCTTGGACGGGGTGAACTCTTGTATTTGTAGTAGTTGGTGATGTACATGTTTGTCTGTATGCAGGTCGCGCAGAGTTTTAGTGATAATGGTTAGTTGGCCAAAAAAACAATTGAAGTGTTTGTAAAATTGTGTCAAATTTTTTTTTTAAATAGGCGACTTACATTGAACGGTGTTTTTGTATTATCCATTTTATTTAGTGTAAAGTATTATTTAGTTTTTTAGTTTTTGTGTTTTAGTTATTTTTTAAATTGTTAGTATGTGTGCCAATTGCTGGACATGAGAAAGAGAAAAAACAGAGAGAGAAAGAGTACAAGCACCTCTGTTACAAAATGAATTTCATTTTATATTTTGTCGGCACTTTTTATTCCGATAAAACAAAACATAACGCAACAAAGCACTACATTAACAAGAACAATCACTATTCTACATAGAAATTATTGAACAACATGCAAAAATGTGTTCTGTACTTGTACAATAATGTGGTGGCATTTACTGATACCCAATATTATACGCCGCTTACGATGTAAAAATCCTGTTTTTTTTTTGGTAAGGTATTTGATAATTATTCTAGTGTGATTTGTGCTTTCTCAGTGTGAATGTAACTCTAATCAACAGACTTTGATTGAAAGCCTGAAAAACATTTAAACGAAAAGATACACCTACAAGTGGGTTTAATAATTATTATTTTCTTTCGGTCGGGTTCTAGGCATATTTTGTGACTTATCAAAGGTTTTTGACCGCTTTGATCATGAAAAACTATTGCAAAAGCTACAGTAATAAGTTCCACTTAACTGATTTCGATCGTATTCGAAGATTAGAAGTCAAACTGTTCAAGTTTAGCACACAAACAAAGAAGGGACAGTGAAGAAGTTCTCATCAGCAAGTAAGGAGTTCCTCAAGGCAACATTAGAGGCCCCCTTTTATTTAACGATCTTGTAAAAAAACGTAAGTGCCGACTGTATATTTTTTGCCGATCACTTCACAGCCATTATTACAAGAGACACAATAGATGAATTGAAATTCAAGTCAGTTTAAACCGTAAAAAGAAATAAACGGCCGGGAGACTGCAAATAAAAACAGAACAAACAATTAGGAGGGAAGATCCAACACAAAAAATAAGAATAGGTAAAGCCAATCGGGGAGGACGATATAGCCCCAAAGATGATAAAATGGGTGGGCCAAAAAGGGGTGGAATGGTATTGAAAGATTTCTAGACAAGCATGCGAACAACAAATAATACCAAGGGATTGAAACAATCTAATAGTACCAATCTACAAGAAAGGATGACCAGACACATTGCGAAAACTTTAGCCCAAACAAGTTTCAAAATATACACAAAAGTTTTTTCTTAGAGAAAAGGTTAAGAAATTAAACACGACTAATGCTGGAGGAAGAACAGGTAGCATTCAGACCAAACAGACACATAAACATAAAAAAGTTTCTTTTCAGAGCTCATAACGTTACGAAGCAAGTAAGTTAGCAAGGTGAATTGTCATTTTAGACACCCTAGTGACCTATCTGGGGGAAATTAATAAGGATTGCCATCGTGCATCTTTAGTTGCCTAAGCACCTGCAATCACGTGGGGGTCGGATATTGATGAAAACCCTGTATAAGTATAATAGCAGAGGATGAAAAAATAGATGAAGAGTTAGCAAACAGAGCGAACAAATCGTCACACAGTGAATAAAATAATTCTAGGCCACAAACACGTGAGGTGAAAAAGAATATATACAGGGTGTTTCTACTCAAAGTGGACAACGTAATAGAAGTTGTAGAACTCGTCACAACTAACCCCTTTTTAAGTAATTTTTTTCATTTTGGCTTTTGTTTTCGAATTATGGGCCTTTTTTTGTTTTTTTACAAATCTCTAAAACTTTTTTACAAAAAATTTACAACAGCAAAATGGTGATCATTTTAAATTATAGTAGTAGAGTAGATTTTGTGCTATTTAATTTCCAAAATCTAAAATGACCGCCATTTTGCTGTTGTAAATTTTTTGTAAAAAAAGTTTTGAACAAACGTTGTAGATATTAAACCGTTGATTCTAAAGAACTTTGATTTTTTTGAAATCCGACTACAAATAATGGAGATATAGGGATGTGTAAAAAAACCAAAAAAAAGGTCCATAATTCCTTTATTGCGTTGTCCACTTTGAGTAGAAACACCCTGTATAATATGATAACGCTACCAACAATAACGTATGCCAGCGAAACATGGACATTTACGAAACAGACGTGGCCAAAATAAATGCTATGGAGATGAAACATCTTAGGAGAATTGAAAGAAAAACTAAGTGGGATAGAGCAAGGAACGAGGGTATTAGAGAAATCACTAATGCAGAGGCAATACAAGGAAAAATAAAAAAGAGGCAACTAAATTGATATGCACACCTGACAAGAATAGAACCAAACAGACTGGTAAGGAGACGAACGGAAGTGGGAAAGCCTCCAAAAAAACGAAGAGGTAGGCCCAGGAAAAAATGGATCGAGCAAATTAAAGAAATAGCAGAGGAATGTGGTGTGACACTGGAGGAGATTAAAACAATAGCGAGAGACAGGAAGAGATGGAGAGAATGGATACGGGACCAGACGACATTTTCCGACGCTCAATAGGGCATGAAGGATTAGAAGAATAAGAAGATATTAAAGAAAGACTAGGTGAGAAGGAAGCAACGATAGTAAATTGCGCTTATTTCGTAAGTACCATGAGTTACGGAATTGAATGTTAGGGAAACGACGAAAATTTCGAAAACATATTCAAAATGCAGAAAAAAATTAGAGATTTTTTAAAACAAAAACTATTTACCCTTACAAATCTATATGTATTTAAATAGTCCAGTTAACTCCTACAAATCGAATATTTAGATTTGGGTAGTACCACAGGTACTAAATCCAAATTTCCAAGAAAAATAGCTCCGGGAAACGTAAAAAATTGATAAAAAACGCTGAAATTTTTGTGCATTTTGCTTCTTTTGCTATTTTTTAACAAATGGTAAGTTATTGTGCACCGAAGCAACACGCGAGGATCGATTACGTTTGGTACAGAATCTTTAGCAAATATTAATGCGGAAATAGAGGCTACAGTGCCTAAAAACACAAAAAGGAGTCAACTTTCTGTATGGTGCCAGTTTTTGACTTTCGTTGGGTATGAAATTATACGCCAGATTTGTTTGTTTTATATTTTGACGTTCACCATGACAGTGAATGTCAAAAAATATCGCCTAATAATTTCAGTTAGGTTAGTCAATGTAAAGGTTATCAAGAAATTTCTTTGTTGCCTCGGAAGCCATACCAAAATTAATTTTCTTATTGGCTCCAAATTAGTGTCGTACGCCTTTCAGTATAAAAGTTGTAGAGTGGAAGATTCTACGTCGAAATAAATCATTATATGATAATTTTTCCCGACGTAACAACTAATTTCCCGAATTCGATCGAGAATTCCAAAGCAGCAACACCGCTAGCTACTGAACATTATTCTATCCTTTTCTATACGTTATACAACACTGTTAACAGAATTTATACTGAACATTTTTCGATGTAATTTACCGTTTTTTAAATAATAGTGAAAGAAAAATACCGAGAAAAATACACTGGAATTTCTACAGTTTTTTTATCAATTTTTCACCTTTCCCGGACGTTTTTTTCCCTGGAAATTTGGATTTAGTACCTGAGGTACTACCTAAATCTAAATATCCGGTTTGCAAGGGCAATTAAAAATTTCCATTTCAGCCGTTCGTTGACTAGACTAAAAATCGTACAAATCATTTTCCATAAATTGGAAAATTTACGAAGATCTGGTGATATTCACAATATTCAATTCCGTCCAATTTAAGTACTTAAGCCCTATTTATATTGTACAAAAATCTATAAAAACCTGCCCGACCATATAAAACAATAAACCAGCAAAAATAACTTTAAAAAGCCTGTAAAACAATTCCTCCAATTATACAGGGTGGCGCTCCTACGAAAAGGTAACAGACTGGTTTCTGGCTAGACAAATTTTTTTGCGAGAAATGCAAAAACACGTTAACTTTTATATCAAGGGGGGCAACTTAGTGCTGTGAGAACAACCCCTATAATTTAAATAGGGATGATGGGCCAAGTGATACGTCATTTGAAACAAAAAAATTGAAGTTACAAAAATGGAAAATGAGGAGAGTTTCAGGCATTTAAAAATTAAAAAAAGCGCGGACATGTCAATTGTTTTTTTTTAGAGAAGTTAGATACTTTTACTGCCATTTGACAACATTGTTTTACTCCTTAGGAGCAGAGTAAATAACCCTTAAATTTTTAAATAAAATAAGGGTTAATTTTTTCTTGTGCTAATTAATAAAACCAGCATTTCAGGAGTACAGAGTATCACCGCGATCTCCTGATCTCACCCCATTAGATTTTTAGATTTATGAGCTCATGTAAAGAGTAAAGTTTATTCCACTGCCCCGGAGGTATCTTTGGAGGAGTTACGTGACCCTATAGTACATGAATGCCGTCAAATTACTCCTGAAGTGTACGGGAACGATTTAATCAAAATCTGCATTATTGCAAGGGATGAAATCATTTCAGGTTGAAAATCATGACAAAAGTTTTCCCCCTTGATATAAAAATTGACGTGCCTTTGCATTTTTCAAAAAAAATGTTCTAGCCAGAAACCAGTCTGTTACTTTTTCGTTGGACCACCCTGTATTATAGTTAGAGGAATATTTTAACAAACGGTATGGTGCGTACCAACATAAAATATCCCTACACCTTTTTTTGGTTCTTGTCTACAAATTTTTAATTTTTTGTAATTCGTATAAGATTAATTTGTTGTAGATATTGGAAATAAATAAATAAATAAATAAATCTGTCAGTGTAACATGTGCGAATTGCGCCTTAAATGTTGCGACTGTTCAATTTGCTGATCTTTCAGGAATTTCTACAAATGTAATATTCACGGTACTATTTAACAAAGAATTTGCAACACTCGGTATAGCAAACTACAAAGTAATCCATAACCACACAAGTTTTTTATACATCGTGAATCGATTCTACTGCCACATACATTTTAAGTGGAAAGGTGGATATTTACAAATTTGTTCGTACTTTATTACGAAAACCTCATACATCATTCCGTGATCGAAAAAGTAATATTTTCAGATGATAAATGTGTTCGTTTACCTACATTTTTCAAATAGTCTCAACGTATACGTTAGGTAATCAATTTCTAAAGGTACATGAGCTATAGAGAACTATTTCGAAGCGACACACACAAACAAGAAGAGAACGCCTAAGGTATTTCGACCATAACTAAGCAAAAAGGAATACTGAGACAAATTTAATCATAAATATACGTTTCGCCTACTTTTGCAAGTGCCATGTTCAAACACTGTGAAAACGCGTTGAATTATATTTTGAGCGGAATTACACGTTATTATTATAATATACTACTTCCACAACGTAAGTTTACATAAAATTAATTATGTGCTAACTAGAACTTTACAATTTGTAACGAAAATGTTTCGGGTAATTTTTTCGCGCAAAGAAACCATACTAATTAAAAATACAGTTTACTCTGTAAATTGTTATTTGCTACACAAAACGAATACGGAAAGATCTCTTCACTTTGTGTGTTGACTAAATGTCTTTAAAATTAATTATTCCACAGAGAAAAAATCTTAAAATAACCTCGCACTGACCTGACGACATTTGACCCACAATTTCTTTAATTTATAAGGAAAGTGTTTGGGATTTTACAAGAAACTTGAGAATTATAATAATTATTTGTATGTTAATGAATCTTTTTCTATTTTATTTCAAAATTTTCCAAAATTATGAGGAGTGTTTGATATACGGTCACAGTTTTATAAAAATTTTCAAAATAATAACAACAATAACAATTTATTAAATCGAACGTGTTTCGAAGGCAAAGCTATCATCATCAGTACGAACAACTGATGTGAGCTATTTATACTCTGAAAGTGACGTAACCTAGTTACAGCGAAAATTATGTAGAACAACGGCAGATTTGTATTTGAGGTGCTCTTTAAAACGCATTTTGAACGATCTTTGAGTTTACCCAATATAACACTTGGTTACAGTTGGGGTATTCCCGACTTATCGTTCATATCTACTGGGTCTTTGGGGTTACCTAAAAGCTTTTGTAAAGTACCTTCTGAAGTTGTGACCTTTTGCAAATTTTATTATTTTGGAAAAGATTTTTGTATATGAAGGGTAATTCGGTAATTTAACATATTTTTTATATGATATACTCGAATAATCCGCTAACGTGGTTATCTTTCTGATATTCTTCGTCAGTTTATGTTTTCTAATTACTAAATCTTCGGAAAAACCATTGTAAACAGCAATTTCTTTGATTGTACGTAACGCTTTGGCATAATTTTGTTTTGGAAAAGCAAAATTGTTCATCTGCGCCCCAAAAGGTTGAAAAATGCATGTCTAAGTGAGATCCGTTTCTTGAGACAAGAGTATCAAGGACTGTTGTGAATATCTCAGTTTCATAGGTAAATTTTGAATGGAGTTGAACTACAAAGTCCCGAGGGGAGCCTATGTTTTTTCCATCCTCAATACCAATTGAGCATGGAAAAAACATCATCCACATAGCGAATCCAAACTCCAAGAAAGTACTACGCCAAATCTTGTTTGAGGTCAGCTTCAAATTTACCCATCAAAATGTTGCCAATAAACGGAGATAAACTGTTACCCATTGTTTAATGAATTTACCGTTAATTTGGACAACTTTCCAAATTGCATTGTATTAATACTTAAATTTGACGAGATCGAATTCAAGAACACAAAACCTTCCCCATGTACAATTTAATATTGAATTTAAATTGATAAGAGCTGATATATAGTAGCGACTAGTTTCGATATAACTAATTATATCATCATCAGGCTTAATACTACAATAATAATATACAACGTGTCCAAGATAAGGATGAACAGCATGGGGATCTTGAAAACGGTAAGAGATACGAAAGCGGTTAAATTAGAGAAAAGTTGTATAATTTAGGGCATGTTCACATGTAGTTTGCAAAAGTTCCTTATTGTTTATCGTTTCCGAGATTTAAAACAAAATCCGATTTTTGGGTTTTTATTTTTTCGTAATTCCTTCCTTTGTTTTAAAAGATTTTTAAAAACCAAAGATACTTCTTCATTGTCACTTTTTGAATTCTATTAGATGGCGTTTTCAAATTTTTTATACGACGTTTCGTCTCCAAGGAACCATCATCAACTTTATTTTTTTATATCGCCGCAACCAACACACCCTGTATTCGGTAGTATTTTTTATTACGAATTTAACGATGTATTATACATATGGTTTTGAAGCTAACTTTTAAGAAAAATTTCAATAAACACAGTCAACCTGTGTCCAGAAAATAACGGCAACCCATTTAAACAGTTATTGCACTTATTTAACTTTAATTAAATAGGTTTAAAAGATTGGAGTTGTTAAATTTGTACATAAAAAAAATATTATGAAGTACTAAAATTAATCCGAATACTTGTTAAAAAAATTTTCTTCAAAACCATAATGTGCAATACATCGTTAAATTCGTAATAAAAAATACTATCGAATACAGAGTGTTTCGTGGGTTGCCGCGATATAAAAAAATAAAGTTGATGATGGTTCCTCGGAGACGAAACGTCGTATAAAAAATTTGAAAACGTCATCTAATGGAATTCAAAAAGTGACAATGAAGAAGTGTCCTTGTTTTTTAAAAATCTTTTAAAACAAAGGAAAGAATTACGAAAAAAGAAAAACCCAAAAATCACATTTTGTTTTAAATCTCGGAAACGATAAACAATAATGAACTTTTGCAAACTACATATGAACATGCCCTAAATTATACAACTTTTCTCTAATTTAACCGCTTTCGTATCTCTTACCGTTTTCAAGATCCCCATGCTGTTCATCCTTATCTTGGACACGTTGTATACATGGGGAAGGTTTTGTGTTCTTGAATTCGCACTCGCCAAATTTAATTGGTTCTACCCCAATTTGAGAAATATCAACAATTTAAACCGTCAACTTATCTTGTGTTAATACATTTCGTAAATACCATATCTAAGGAAAAGTCAATAAATTCGTATCAATTGGAAACACACAATTTTGTTGCCTAAGTGCATCATTAATTACATTCTCACAAAACCTTCATAGTTTGTGTAATTATTTTAGTAGCCGGGAATATATAAAATCAACTGTAAAGACTGCAACCAAGTGTATACTGGGCAAGATCACTCAATTTCGTTTCAAAGAGCGCTTAGCTCACCTCAAATATAATCGTTGGGATAAATCTTTTCCCTGATGATGACAGCTTGTTGCCCAAACGCATTTGATTCAATAATAATGTTTGTTGTGGTTTTTAGCATTTTTAGTGTTGTGTCCGTCCAAATACGTAAAAAAGCAGCTCTTCAAATCTACAGTTTCCCAAAAGGATCATCTGAATGAAAATTACCATAAGGTCTGCGCCGGTAATGTGATAGACTAAAACCACAAACTGTGGCAGCGGAGAACCAAACGAGGAACAAAAACCTCCTCCCATAGATCTTTTCTTGTTTTTTACACATCTCTATATCTCCGTCGGATTTCAAAAAATCAACAGTTTAATATCTACAATGTTTGTTCAAAACTTTTTTACAAAAAATAGCGGTCATTTTAAATTTTTGAAATTGAATAGCACAAAATCTACTCTAGTACTATAATTTTGTGCATGGGGAAGGTTTTGTGTGTTTACTCATCCTTCTAAACCTCCCACTTTCTCGAAGGGCGTAAAAATAGATCCCAAGTCAGTCATCGGAAGACGCGCGTCCTTGATTAAAGGTTTTGGAGCCAATTTTCTTCTAACTAGAAGACGACAAAGGGTTGGAAATTCGATCTCTATTATAAATGACACCCAACACCCAAAAAATTCCATCACAGCATTTGGTGTACTTTTATAGTTTGTAAATCCATATTGGCAACCAGTTCCTTGTCCAAAAATGATGATGGTCAAGTGACCATTATTTTCTTCTATACAACAAAGTAAGGAAATAGGCCTATAATTAACTCTACAGGGTCTTTCGACTCAAAGTGGACAACGTAATAGAGGTTATAGAACTCGTTAAAACAAACACGTTTTTTAAAATAATTTTTTTCATTTTGACTTTGTTTTAAAATTATAGACCTTTTGTTGTTTTTTACACATCTCTAATCTCCGTCGAATTTTAAAAAATCAACGTTCTTTGAAATCAACAGTTTAATATCTACAACGTTTGTTCAAAACTTTTTTAGAAAAAATGGCGGTCATTTTAAATTTTTGAAATTGAATAGCACAAAATCTACTCTAGTACTATAATTTATTAATTGTTGTTCCAAAATTTTTCCAAATACTTATACATTACACTGTTCATTCCAAAAACCTTTGATTTTTTGAAATCCAACTACAATTACAATTACAATTGATTATACATTTTTTTGTAAATTTATATTTACCTAGTGTTTATCTATAGTATTTCCTATTATTTTTGTTACATTTTATTTTTACGTTGATGTTCATTTGTTTAGTATCCTTTGTTTTTTTATGCAACTCAATATGTTGAGAAGGTGCCATTTATATTAATAAATGCCTGTATATATATTGGGCCCCTTTCATTCTTACATGAGTAATAGATGTAGTAATGCCGAGGCCACCGCATTTGCTACATAATTATAGACATTTTTCTTAGTTTCTATTGTTATTATAATTTTGACAACAATATTGTAAGTATGTAAAATGTCTATGACGTACACGCACCTTTATAAAAATGCAACTTTAGCACGTTTTACTACCACTGCTGAGTGAAATTTCGCCGTGTACTACATTATAATAAATGATATTATTACCTACAGCTATCCTCAAAAACAGTTAAGGATAGGTATAGGGAACCCTTGTATGAATCGATTGAATCTAAAAGGAATTGGATATTCCAACAAAAAAAAATAAGTTCGTATGTCCTTAAAAATGACGAAAAACGAGAAGTAAATAATGCAGATATATTTTAAGGACGAAACAGATGGTACTTCACAGATCAGTAACCATTTCAATTGTACCGCGTCACGAAAAAAACTTTTTAATGTTTCACTTCATAAATCTCTCGAAATGCTACGAAACTTTTTATGCAATTCCCCGTAACACATTTTAGCTTTTCTTTTTGTGTACACGAAACCGTCATTAGGTAAAGTTGAAAAGACGGGGGTTTTTTTTTGTCAACCGTTATATTATATTTTCGCTTCCATTAAGTTTTTCAAACGGACAAAATTTTTTTAAACCTCGCAATTGTAAAAGAAGATGGCGTTTAACTAATCGATTACGTGCCCAAAAAAACGGCAGATAACGATGATAGCGTCCGCGTATTCAAATCAAGTTTGTATCTAAAACAAGCACGTTTTCACTTTTCCATTTTCATTTCGCACCGTTTCCGAGACAGTTATCTTTTAACTATTAAATATTAAGTGCGGCCCGAATGTCAGTTAGAAGGGCGTTATTTTCACTAACAAACAACGAACGGTAAAGGAAAATTATAATGCGTGCACTGTTACAAGGATAACCAATTTCAGTAATTCATTCACCTTTCCGGAAGATCCATTAAAAGGATGAAAATTGAAAACTCAGCTGCGAGAAATGTAGAGTGGATTTGTGATCTCCGTACAAAATCGTGTTGTAGTTTCGAGAAATTGTATTTGAAAATTAGGGTTTCTCCCCTGAATTAATTAGTAATATGTACGGCGTAAACTTAGGATGGGAATATTACAAATTAGGTCATTTCAGTGTGACTAACAACAATTAATCATAATTTGAGAATTCTATATGTAATTACAATATCGCCAAGATAAAATTGCACAGCATGGAAATTATAGTTTAAAACCGAAATGTTTTAAAGCCACAACGTAATTTTGCAGAATATTTTAAAATAACCAAGTCGGAATAAAAAAAGTCCAAATCGTGCACACCTCTAATATGGTATACAAAAAAAAATCCCTGAAGATTAGTTCAAAACCATAGAAACGCCCACGCAAGGTAATTATTTAGAATCCGGGACCATGCACCAAGTCGTTTCAAATTTTCCCCTATAAGAGAGTATTACCAGACTAACTAAGAAAACAGAAACATAATGACAGCAAGTCACTAAATTAATTAAAAATTTAATAAACAATAGCAATTAATAGCAAAATATCAAAACTTGGCGGATTGGCCCATAAAAAAGATCTATATTTACATTATTTTATATTTGTATTCTCCTTTTTTCAAAGCAATTTTGAATGGTGCCACTTGTGTTAACTCCCTTTTCATTATTCTATAATTTTTTGAGTTATCAATTATACACAGCGTCTCTTACAGGTTATCCGCTGGTATATAAGGCCATTTAAATGCCACTGTTTTACTTATGTAGAGCGATAAATTCTACACATTGATCTGTGTCTTAGCTTGAGCTAAAATCTTTACCATCTATTACTGCACACATTAGACACGTGTCTTTATGTATTGTGTACTACTTTACTGTTACAGCGAATGCTCCCACTGCCGCCAAAGTCAGTAAGATAAAACCACTTCGGGACGAAACGTTGACTTTTCCAACCCCGTAAGTCGTTTTTATGTTACTCCATTCACAGACTGTTATTTTATCTGTGCTCCTTTACTATTTTAAATTAATTACTGGCTGGGTATAATTAATTCGACCCGATAGGTACAAATAACACAGAGAATACTAGAGTTTGGTAAGTGTGATTTGGTGACATACAGAACTGACATCATCTTACCAAAGTTATTTTTAAAAATTAGTTACTTCTTCATTTTTAAATTTTTATACTATGCTTTTCTTTATAGGTCAATATGGTGAAAATAAAATTTGGAGCAATTGATTGTGTACTTTATATATAGGCATTAAAATAGAATTTACAAGAACAGATATTGTATTATATGTATCATAGAGAATGATTCACCAGTAGCCAAGTATCAACAAAATGATACAATTTAAATAGGTAATTAATTCACCTGTTAGCACGTTACCGTGTGTTATTCACAAAAAAAAACTAATGGATTTCGTTAGTTTTGAATAGTCTATTTTATAAAATAAAATTTTAGTTTTCCAAGAAAATAATGAAATGGTCTCATAACATTGTCTAACATATTGGAGAAGAAGATTGTGATATTCACGTAATCGTTTGCATTTCCAATATTTGTTCTTATAATAATAATAATTAATAATAATTAAAAAACATATACGGTTAGAATCTCAGTTTGACATCTTTAATAAAGGCATTAGAAATAATGTAAAGACGCTGTAGCACCCCAATCCTGAATATCAATCAACAAAAGGGACAGACAAAAGTAATGAAGATTAGGAATAGGGAATCAAAATTTAACTTAGAATTTCAAAAGCAAACGATATACGATATGTGCAAACAGTGCCCATTAACATTGTCAGAGTAATAAAACATTACAGTATTATCTTACATCCCGAAGAAAATAATAAATTGTAACTGTAAAATCGAAATTAAACGTGACAGAATCATAAGGTTTGAATTTGAAAAATGAAGCGTACGTTTTTATGAAATCGTCTATCAGCCTGAGTCTTAGCTGAGATTAGTGCTAAAAATTCCCTGTCTGTCATAGATCCGGTCAGATTATCGAAAATCGTGCATCGAATTATCAAATTCCGTACTCAAGAAGGTCTTTTCACTTGAACAATTAAAGATTGATCAAAACATCCTTGAAAGGGCAGTGGAAGTATAACATTTCGTTCCCGTTGAGTCTCCAAATCCTCTAAAATTTAACATAAATTAAGAAACTGTGCTCAGGTCTTTTTGAAACTCCTTGCAGAAAAACCTATCAACACGTTGGGTTGACATGTTTAGTACGAATTCCTCCACACGTTAATGTGTTCCTAATAAAAATTTTGCGTTGGTTGAACCTTTTAAAACTACTCAAACGTTTTGATTAAAGAAAAACTGTTTAGTCCGAATTTTTCTTCGCGTTCCTAATAAAAATTTGACTCTCGTTGAAGTTTCTGAAGCTACTCAAAAGTTTTGATTAACGGAAAACTGTTCAGTCCGATTTCTTCAACGCGTTTATGTGTTCCTAATCAAAATTTGGCTCTGGTTGAAGTTTTTAAAGCTACTCAAACGCGTTGATTAAATGAAAACTGTTTAGTCCGAATTATTCCTCGCGTGTATGTGTCCCTAATAAAAATTTGGCTCTCGTTGAAGTTTTTGAAGCTACTCAAAAGTTATGATTAACGAAAAACTGTTCACTCCGATTTCTTCAACGCGTTTATGTGTTCCTAATAAAAATTTTGCTCTCTTTGAAGTTTTTAAAGCTACTAAAACGTGTTGATTAATAGTCCAGTAAAATTAGACATGAACTTAGAAATTCAATAGATAGAAGTGGGGATGGTCCTACAATGTTCAATACCCTCCCGATTTCACGTCATAAAAAGTCCCAGAGATTTGAGCGTCGGGTTTGGGAAGGGAGGGGAAGGGAGTGGTCAAAAACAGCTTTTTTTCAGTTTTTCGAGAATATCTCGGAAGGTATGAGGTATAGAGCAACAACACCTCAATACAAAAATAAAGGGAACCAAATTCTCTACAAAAATGATCCTCTTCAATTTTTCGGTAAGTTCAATAGTTTAGGAGAAATGAAGAGGGTAAATTTTGGTTTAACTTCGCTGTTTGCGGAAATGGTCTTATTTCATCAATTTTCGGCTCGAACAGATTATATTTGCAATGGTGATAGTAAATATTCATCTCTAACGTACTCCTCAAATGGTCAAAGGTGGTGTGTTTCAGAATTTTTCCTAAACAACACCCTCACCTTAGTTAATCTAGAGTGTGCTTTTCATGGTGGCGAAAAAAAATTGAATAAAACTAATTTTCATTCATACCGTCGAATACAGAGAATTAAAAGGCGCTTAAAATGAGGGGTCGCTCGACTCCCCTTCCCTATTTAAATTCTAGAGTTAGGGGTTGCTGGGGCTAGGGGGTTGACCTGACAACGTCAAATTTAACATCAAAATATGCCGTTCAAAAAGTCAAAAGTGGCGTGTTTCAGGATTTTTCCTAAATAACACCCCCACCTTAGTTAATCTAGAGGGTGCTTTTCATGGGGACGAAAAAAAATTGAATAAAACTAATTTTCATTCATACTGTCGAATAGAGAATTAAAAGACGCTTCAAATGAGGGATCGCTCGACTCCCTTTCCCTATTTAAATTCTTGAGTTAGGGGTTGCTGGGGCTAGGGGGTTGACCTGACAAAGTCAAATTTGACATCAAAAGTTGTTCCCCAAAAATAAAAAATCGACGTGTCCGAGCGTTTTTTTAAGAAACTGGTCTAAGTGTCCCAAAACAGGCGTGTCTCCTTTTCAATGGCCCACCCTGTATATAAAGTATCAGAAGAGATACAAAATTCATTTATTAGTACTACTTTCCCCAAATTCGGGTTCTCTTAGAACATTTTGAAAAACATAACTTGGTACCTACCTATCTACTTGTTAGTGCCCTTTAATTCTTTCAAAGCAGCACCCCTCCCTTTCATCCACAAATTGCAATTCGTTAAACATGCAGACACCTACCTATATTTGTGATGATGAATATTTAAATTATTCATAATTACCCAATTTCCAATCGATTTGAATGAAAACTTGAGACAATAAGGTTAATTTAATCATTTTCGTAAACATCCAAATTGACCGAAATTTAACCGGCCATTTCTCCTAAACTATTGAACTTACCGAAAAATTGAAGTAGACTATTTTTGTAGAGAATTTGGTTCCCTTTATTTTTGTATTGAGGTGTTTTTGCTCTATACCTCATACCTTCCGAGATATTCTCGAAAAACTGAAAAAAAGCTGTTTTTGACCACTTCCTTCCCCCTCCCTTTCCAAACCCGACGCTCAAATCTCTGGGACTTTTTATGACGTGAAATCGGGAGGGTATTGAACATTGTAGGACCATCCCCATTTCTATCTATTGAATTTCCAGGTTCTGAGGTTTTTTGGTCTAATTTTACTGGACTATAAAGGAAAACTGTTTAGTCCGAATTATTCCTCGCGTTTATGTGTCCCTAATAAAAATTTGGCTCTCGTTGAAGTTTTTGAAGCTACTCAAAAGTTATGATTAACGAAAAACTGTTCACTCCGATTTCTTCAACGCGTTTATGTGTTCCTAATAAAAATTTGGCTCTGGTTGAGGTTTTCATAGCTACTGAAACGTTTTTGATTAAGGGAAAACTGTTTAGTTCGAATTTCTCCCCGGGTTTATGTGTTCCTAATAAAAAATTGGCTCTCGTTGAAGTTTTTGAATCTACTCAAAAGTTTTGATTAACGAAAAACTGTTCACTCCGATTTCTTCAACGCGTTTATGTGTTCCTAATCAAAATTTGGCTCTGGCTGGGGTTTTTAAAGCTACTCAGACGTTTCGATTAAAGGAAAACTGTTCAGTCCGAATTATTCCTCGCGTTTATGTGTTCCTAATAAAAATTTTGCTCTGGTTGAAATTTTTAAAGCTACTCAGACGTTTTGATTAAAGGAAAACTGTTCTAGTCGGAATTATTCCTCGCGTTTATGTGTTCCTAATAAAAATTTTGCTCTGGTTGAAATTTTTAAAGCTACTCAGACGTTTTGATTAAAGGAAAACTGTTTAGTCCGAATTATTCCTCGCGTTTATGTGTTCCTAATAAAAATTTTGCTCTGGGTGAAGTTTTTGAAGCTACTCAAACGTTTTGATTAACAGAAAACTGTTCAGTCCGATTTCTTCAACGCGTTTATGTGTTCCTAATAAAAATTTGGCTCTCTTTGAAGTTTTTAAAGCTACTCAAACGTGTTGATTAAAGGAAAACCGTTTAGTCCGAATTATTCGTCGCGTTTATGTCCCTAATAAAAATTTTGCTCTGGGTGAAGTTTTTGAAGCTACTCAAACGTTTTGATTAACAGAAAACTGTTCAGTCCGATTTCTTCAACGCGTTTATGTGTTCCTAATAAAAATTTGGCTCTAGTTGAAGTTTTTGAAGCTACTCAAACGTATTGGTTAAGGGAAAACCGTTTAGTACGAATTCCTCCTCACGTTTATGTGTTCCTAATAAAAAATTGGCTCTGGTTGAAATTTTTAAAGCTTCTCAGACGTTTTGATTAAGGGGAAAACCGTTTATTACGAATTATTCCTCGCGTTTATGTGTAATAAAAATTTGGTTCTGGTTGAAATTTTTAAAGCTACTCAGACGTTTTGATTAAAGGAAAACTGTTTAGTCCGAATTATTCGTCGCGTTTATGTCCCTAATAAAAATTTTGCTCTGGGTGAAGTTTTTGAAGCTACTCAAACGTTTTGATTAACAGAAAACTGTTCAGTCTGATTTCTTCAACGCGTTTATGTGTTCCTAATAAAAATTTGGCTCTAGTTGAAGTTTTTGAAGCTACTCAAACGTATTGGTTAAGGGAAAACCGTTTAGTACGAATTCCTCCTCACGTTTATGTGTTCCTAAAAAAATTTGGCTCTGGTTGAAATTTTTAAAGCTACTCAAACATTTTGATTAAAGGAAAACCGTTTAGTACGAATTCCTCCCCACGTTTATGTGTTCCTAGTAAAAATTTTGTTTTGGTTGAAATTTTTGAAGCTACTCAAACGTTTTGATTAACAGAAAACTGTTCAGTCCGATTTCTTCAACGCGTTTATGTGTTCCTAATAAAAATTTGGCTCTAGTTGAAGTTTTTGAAGCTACTCAAACGTATTGGTTAAGGGAAAACCGTTTAGTAAGAATTCCTCCTCACGTTTATGTGTTCCTAATAAAAAATTGGCTCTGGTTGAAATTTTAAAGCTTCTCAGACGTTTTGATTAACGGAAAACTGTTCAGTCCGATTTCTTCAACGCGTTTATGTGTTCCTAATAAAAATTTTAATAATTGTTATTTATTTTTTAATTTAATAATAATAATAATACTAAATATGGTATATTCACTGAGTGTTAAATAAATCTACTCCTTCATATCAAATAATTAAAATGTTGTCTAGAGATTTGAAACGTATCCTGTCAATATGCATATGGAGCATCAAACATTTTCCCGACCAAAATGACAAAGTAAAAAATGGCGGAATAAGGGTATACTATTTCCACGAGAGTAATTCAATAAGTAACGAGGCTGTATCTCAGAAACCGGTTGATTAATCAATACAATACTTTCAGGACGTCAAGTTGGCAACATTGTCCATTGTATTTGATCATCTGTTCGAGATTATTTCGTAAGCATAACCGCTAATTTACTCAGTTAACGATGGCGAGTCCGTTCAAACATTGCAGCGGGGAAGATACAACGCGTAGTGATTTGATTTTTAGTTCCAGAGGGCGTCAACGTGTTAAATCAGCGAAAAGTGTTTTGCAGATTAAGGATAAGAATTTTTTTCCAGATACTGCCGGATCGTATGCAAAATGTATTTATCTATTGTGATGTAACACACCCAGCAGTTTTCAATTCAAATGTTTTCCGCTAAAAGTTTGCCCGATTGGAAACCGGCACAGAACCGAGGGTTACGTCACTGGAACGAAAGAAAAATGATACAAGTGTAAATCCTCCAGACGGCTGTAGTTTGAATGCTTGTCAAGAGGCTATCGTAACAAGTAAGTTTAGGAACCACACACCTTGCTCCCTCTGTTATGTTTGAACATGATTCAGTAGGTTTTCGATTACTGTAGATTTCCGAGACCCGACTTCTCTGTTTGAGTATAACCTACGAGAGCGCCTTTCAGTGGAAACAATTTGAAGACACTCCGAATGAGTATTAAATTGGTGATGATGTAATAAATTCGTAGATGTAAAGGGAAATTACAATGAAAATTATCACTTCGTAGTCAGACTACGAATTTCTGGCACTGTTCTCGTAAATTTTCCCGTTTACAAACACAGGAAACAACAGGACAAAAAACAAACACAACATGACTCTACAGCTAACGAGAATGAGCCACTTCTAATTAAAGTAACTCATTCGCGATTTTCTCAACAAGTGTGCCGTTTCCCTAATTTAATAATGAGACTCAAGAAGCGAGGTATACAATTTGAATAATTCAATGGCGAAAAAGTCAAAGATATATGGGAGACATTGAAAAATGCTACAAATTCAATTTACGAATTACTATTGACACTTCTGTAGGAGTGCAGAAAAAGTTGAGGTAAGAACAGGAATATCAAATTGCAAACGAAGTCATTCGAACATTGGATTGTCATGCGAGAATGAGAAGAGACGAGAGAGAATATCTATCTCTACCTGCGATTTCTTCTACAGCTTCCATTTTGAATATTTTAGGATTGATTATTTTCGTGGGCGATTTTCCCTTGAGAGAAAAGAAATGCAATCACACAGACGACTTATCAATTTCTCACAGTTTAATGATGTTCGATATTGGATATCGAGAAACGAAATTGCTTTGTTTTTCAATTTCTAAAATAAATAATGCAACAGATGCGAGACACAATGATAAAATAAGCAGTAAAAATATTTGTCCGTACGAAGAGTGATGCCAGAAAAATGTATTGTATAGGTGCGATATTAAGGATGTCAGAAAACAATCAGTTTTTTAGCAGGAGAACTTCTTAAAGAAAACTGAGCACTTCCGGTGGGTAATAAATAATGCATGTCGAGAATTGCCATTAAAATGGTGAGCGTCTCTCTTCTAAAAAATTTATTTCAAAGCACGTCGCCGTCCTCGTGTAGATCTTATTATGATAACTTTTCAAAAGTTTAATTTGGAACCATTTCCTCTATTCAATGTTACAAATGAATGATGGACTAACGTGATCCTTTTTGTGCAACATATTGTACCGCAATTTCAAAAAAAAAAAAATTGTTGTCATGGATATGACGTAAATTCGTAAAGAAATAAAATAAAAATGAAAAATGAAAGTCCATACATGAATATCGATTAACTTTCTTTTCGTTCTGTTAAGTATAAATCAGAAGCATAGATGAAACAATAAAAATGTGAACCCTATCGAGTCCTTATTACAAGTGGGGGTAAGACACGTTTCGTAAACGTGTAAAACCACTGCCATATCATATGTACAGAGTGGTTCATTAAGGCCGGTGAGGTCAAGAGCTTTCCGGACAAAAATTCCTAGAGAAAAGTAACAAAGAGAAATTGCTAAGATCATGTAAAGGAAGGCCATTTTCTAGATGATATAAGCTGTCACAAAATTCTAATACGGTAATACTACTAAAATTGTGCAATTAAAGTATTAATTACCATATCAAGATTCGCCTTTTTGATTACAAAAAGTGTTTTTGTGTTGTGCAAACCATAAACATTTTTTTCAAAAATGGCGGCACAAAGTTTATTTTCTAAATGGAACACCCTATATACTGCTGCATTTTTAAGTTGCTCTACTCCCTATTGTAGGTACTTGAAGTTTTTAAACTCAAGAATAGTTTTAAAAATTCACCAATGTTCATTGGATTGAAATTTGGAGTAAAGGTTGTTGCATAAAGTGACTTATCCGTTTTATTATTGGAAACAACGTGTACAGGGTGTCCCAACGATCTGGGGCTTACACTGTTTAAAAAAATACTAATTTTATATTACTGTAGTCAACAAAAACGAGCATCTTGAAATATATTTTTGAACATACAGAATGGCACATTTGTTTTTTTGTATTTGTTTAAATCGAACACCCTAATTATTTTTATAGAAGGTATAGAAGAGTCTGGAGAAAAAGTACGATGGGGCAGGAGAGGTAGACGATGATCTGAAGGAATTGGTGGAAAAAATGGATAAGGCGGCAATGACAAAAAGATACATTGTGGGTAAACGGGAAAGGAAGAATGGTGGAATGAGGAATGTATGAGGGGGAGAAGGGAAGCGAGGAGGGGAAGGAGAAGGTGGAAGAAAGGGGACATGAAAGTGATAGAATATGAGGGGTTGAAGCAGAAATATAAGGAGGTGTGTAGAACAGAGAAGATGAAGTATAAGGAGAAGATTAGAGAAATAGAGAACGAAGGGGAAATATTGAAGTTCCTAAATAGAGGTAAATATGGAAGGGGCAGGGTGGAAATGGGGAAGTGGAGAAAGCGTTGTATAGAATTGACAGGCGGTGGGGACAGACGGAACGCAAGGGGAGCAATGGAAGTTCACAGGAAGGAAGGCGAGAGGAAGAATACGGGCGATATTCAACAAAATATGGGATGGGGATGGGATTCCAGGGATGTGGAGAGAGGCGCTATAATGCCCAGGTTACAAGGGTGGGGAGAGGAGGGATGTAAGAAACTACAGAACGCAGGATACAAGGTTTGTCCACGACAGTGAAAGGGAAAATGGAAGAGGAGATAGAAAGGGGAGGATTGATACCAGGATTGGCAAGCGGGGTTTAGAAAAGGGAGGGGAATGATGGAAAATATATAGATTTAAGGCAGTTGGTAAACAAAGTGTTTGAGTGAGAAAGGCTGAGAGGGTTGGATATGGACGAGGGCACAGTGGGGTTGATTAAGTAAATGTACGAAGAAACAAAGTGTGGCGTGAGGGTGAAGGGGGAGGTGAGTGAACCTTTCTGGACAATGAAGGGGTTAAGGCAGGGTTGCTCGATGCATCCCAGCCTATTTGCAATGTATTATTGGAAATATGAAGGAAGATCTGAAGAGAAACCAGTGTGGGAGAATAGTGATAGGTGGAAAAAAAGTGTGAGTTTTGGCAGACGATGTGGTTTTGGTATCAGGAGAGGAAAAGGGATGAGGGGTATGATAATGATAAGGGTAGTAAGGAGGTATATAGAGAAGGTTGGGATGGAGGTAAACCCGAACAAGTAGGCTCCTGTTCCGCCATCTTGAAAGATGTCGAAGTGAAATTTTTGAAGTTGTTTTTCCAGTATGTCTAGTTTTAACTTCTACATTCAGATTTTAGACTCTTTTCTTGACAATATGCAGAGTGGTCCATTTTGATATTCACCCTTAAACCATTTAAAAAACGCAAAACTGCTCAAAAATGGCCCATCCTGTATACACAAAAATATTTTTACAAGATGCTCCTCGTTGTCGACTACAATAATAGGTCACTAGTACTTTTTTTTTTAATTAACAGTAACAAGCGTAATCTTCCATGCCTAGATCGTTGAGACACCCTAAACATTTTACTCTGATAGTGGATGTTGATTCTGTAATTTTTGGAGTATTGTGTACAATGTATCAACTAAATTTGAGCAATTCCACTTTTTTAATATCACAATAGTACAAAAGTTACAGAATCAAAACTTTCCGTCATTGTAAAATTTAAATAAATAATATTAAACGTGATGAGTTACGAAGCACACTGTATAATTTTTTAAGAGAATACCTAATGTTTCATATCAGTTGATTTCGGATCCTTCGAACAATACGCATTCCAAATTTCAAGTACGGTAGATAGCGGCGAATTTTCAAAAAATTTTTGACTTTACTATCTACATTCAAAACAATTGAGAATAGTCATAGGAATGTTATCCAATATTTAGCACATTAATTAGAAATTTAAAAAAAGTGTTACATGGGGAAATTGTAAGCTTGGTGAAGCCGTATTGTTTACCTTTTTGACCCACTTCTGCGGTTTGGTACTATCCTACAGGGAATGGTACCGGAGACTCAATATTATTTGAGAACCACAGAAATGGCCCAGAATTCGCATTGCAACTGGGAGAATGGAGTGACATAATCTGATCGGGATAAAAGAATAGCGTTGAGACATCACCCAAGTGAACCCTGCAAGGTCTCTCGAGCAACCCCACACGTGAGTGAGGATGACAACAGTAAAAGCGACTCTGTGTTAGGTTCAAGGATTATTAATCCTTGTGTTCGGTTAACATAATTATATCTTTGACATATAAAAGCAACACCAAAAAGGAGTTGCAATTTTTGGACTAAACTTGGCAGAAATGTCGAACTAGTCAAAGGTGGCGCCCTTCTTCTTGGCATGGATTCCGCCAGGTGGTCGATTTCTTCATGAGATATTGGATCCCAGACAATCTGTAATTAATGCCGGAGAGCGTCTAGTGTCTGTGGAGGATTGGCTAATTGCTTGAATCTTCTACCCATCATGTCCCACACATGTTCGATAGGCGAAAGGTCGGAAGATCTTAGTGGTCACGGCAAGATATTGACGTTAGCCTCTTCGAAGCGTTTCATAGAATGTTTTGCAATCTGAGGATAGGCATTATCCTGTTGGAAAATCAGGTCCTCCAGCTCCTGGAGGATGGAAGGATATGGGGTTCTACCACCTCATCAACATATCGGTGGGCACTCATACTGCTTCCATAAACAATACCATAACTCCCATAGTGTGGCGCACAGCCGCTCAACAGAAATTCGTTTCGAAATCATTGATCGGCTATTTATCTTTTGTACTCAAGAATCGGTCTTTGAATGCCATTAATCGAAGATAGCGGCCCTGGACCACATTTATCTGTCTTGGCCGTCCACTAGACCATGCTTGATAACAGAGGATTGGTTACGGTTAAGACAATTAGCAATTTCTCTGCATGAAAAACCACCTTCACGTAATCCAAGAGCTCTGTCGAATTATTCACTCAGTTGCCGCATTCTATGCATAATCGCAGCCTCAAAACTCAAAGAAGAACACAAGAACAAAATAATGGCAAAAAACAATACCGAAATCGACTTAAGAGTAACTTTAGATTTTTTACAGTATTTATCAAGATGTAAAAATACCCCTTCGTTTTTTTCATGAAATTCAAAAAAATTAAATTGAGGATTCATGAAAAACTGAGTGATTTTGGCTCTAAAAATTGTCTATTCCGCTCTCAAAACTGCCTTGGTCACAAAATTACAGAAATATATTTTTATTCCAAAACTAATCATTTGCTTTTGCATCCTTTTCAAGTTTCCTTTGGGAGTATTGTGGGGTGGGGGGGATAAGATACTTCCCCGTGGTATGCCCTGGTAACATTGCTTCATCGTAAGCAATTTTGAACAGCTAATATTTCATTTTTAACTGTAAGAAATAGTATATTAAAGTATAAGTGGATAAACAGGTCTTTAAAACACGCGCGAGTTTTCAAGCACGACGGCGTAGCCGGAGTGCTTGAAATAGAGCAAGTGTTTTAAAGACCTGTTTATCCACTTATACTTTACGCTATTTTTTTTATTGGTTCACTTCGAAATCTGGTATTAAAATGGAAATAAGCACTAATAATGTGAAATGGTTGAACTCCTAATGTGAAATCAGAAATAACCAATAAGAATTCACGTTTTTCAAATTGATGATGATGCCATGGCAACTTTAAAACACGCGCGTTTTTGAAAGCGCTATTTAAACACGCTGAAGCGTGCTTTAAAAGGCTAAAATAGGACACCAATAAAAAATAGTGTATTAAAGTATAAGTGGATAAACAGGTCTTTAAAACACGCGCGAGATTTCAAGCACGACGGCGTAGCCGGAGTGCTTGAAATAGAGCAAGTGTTTTAAAGACCTGTTTATCCACTTATACTTTACGCTATTTTTTTTATTGGTTCACTTCGAAATCTGGTATTAAAATGGAAATAAGCACTAATAATGTGAAATGGTTGAACTCCTAATGTGAAATCAGAAATAACCAATAAGAATTCACGTTTTTCAAATTGATGATGATGCTATGGCAACTTTAAAACACGCGCGTTTTTGAAAGCGCTATTAAACACGCTGAAGCGTGCTTTAAAAGGCTAAAATAGGACACCAATAAAAAATAGTGTATTAAAGTATAAGTGGATAAACAGGTCTTTAAAACACGCGCGAGATTTCAAGCACGACGGCGTAGCCGGAGTGCTTGAAATAGAGCAAGTGTTTTAAAGACCTGTTTATCCACTTATACTTTACGCTATTTTTTTTATTGGTTCACTTCGAAATCTGGTATTAAAATGGAAATAAGCACTAATAATGTGAAATGGTTGAACTCCTAATGTGAAATCAGAAATAACCAATAAGAATTCACGTTTTTCAAATTGATGATGATGCCATGGCAACTTTAAAACACGCGCGTTTTTGAAAGCGCTATTTAAACACGCTGAAGCGTGCTTTAAAAGGTTAAAATAGGACAGTAAATAAAAAATAGTGTATTAAAGTATAAGTGGATAAACAGGTCTTTAAAACACGCGCGAGTTTTCAAGCACGACGGCGTAGCCGGAGTGCTTGAAATAGAGCAAGTGTTTTAAAGACCTGTTTATCCACTTATACTTTACGCTATTTTTTTTATTGGTTCACTTCGAAATCTGGTATTAAAATGGAAATAAGCACTAATAATGTGAAATGGTTGAACTCCTAATGTGAAATCAGAAATAACCAATAAGAATTCACGTTTTTCAAATTGATGATGATGCCATGGCAACTTTAAAACACGCGCGTTTTTGAAAGCGCTATTTAAACACGCTGAAGCGTGCTTTAAAAGGCTAAAATAGGACACCAATAAAAAATAGTGTATTAAAGTATAAGTGGATAACAAATGGAAATAAGAACTAATAATGTGAAATGGTTGAATTCCTAATGTGAAATCAGTATACCTTTCGTTGTCATGGAAATGAGAAAAACGGAAATTAATTTGCAATCTGTCATTTTATTTGACGTAACAAAATACTCCTGTCAGATGAATAACCAATAAGAATTCACGTTCTTCAAATTGATGATGATGCCATGGCAACTTTAAAACACGCGCGTTTTTGAAAGCGCTATTTAAACACGCTGGGGCGTGGTTTAAAAGGCTAAAATAGGACACCAATAAAAAAAATTAAAAATTTCCATGGATTCCAAAAAACAAATAAACTATTCGTGATGCGATGCCGATATATTTTGCTAAATTTAGTTCCAAAAATTCCAACGCCTTCTTGGTGTTGCATTTTTTATGTCACAGAATATACCCACTGAACACAGTACATCCATGAAACGTTTCTAAATGTTGCATAAGGGTTACAAATGAAACATTCCCAAGAAACATCTAAGACACATTACTGGTACATTCCTGTCGAAAGCGAATAAATGGTAATGTCTAATAAACGTTTCAATTGATATGTTACATAAAATAAAAATCATACACATTACAACACGAACGTTTTAGATATGTATCCAAAAATACATCTTTGTGATGTATTTTTTGGAATGTGATAACGTATAACATTTTAGAAACGTTACAAATGTGATGTTTCGTTTGAAACAAAATAGTCATATCTCAAAGTTAACGTTACGGAGTTGTGTTTAGTAGTGTTGTACCAGAAACCTTATCAGTTGAAACATATCGTAAGAAACACATCATACACGTTTCGGTGTGAACGTTTTAGATATGTATCCAAAAATACATCTCTGTGATGTATTTTTTGGAATGTGATAACGTATAACATTTTAGAAACGTTACAAATGTGATGTTTCGTTTGAAACAAAACAGTCATATCTCAAAGTTAACGTTACGGAGTTGTGTTTAGTAGTGTTGTATCAGAAACCTTATCAGTTGAAACATACCGTAAGAAACACATCATACACGTTTCGGTGTGAACGTTTTAGATATGTATCCAAAAATATATCTCTGTGATGTATTTTTTGGAATGTGATAACTAAAGCTAGGATGCCTTTTTTATAAATGGACAAACATATTTAAAATCCGTTTTAGAGTACGCACTTTCCAAAAATGCAAACTTTATTCTGCCTTTTTTGGTTTCTGTTAGTTTTATTGCGTTTTTTAAATTTTTTTTTTGATATTTGCGCGTAAGTATTTAGTACCTTTTCTGTAATTTTTTTTAGTTTTTTGAAATGTAAGTAAGTATTTTTTAATTTTTAGATTTTATATAGGTATATTTTTCTGGGTAATTTCTAAGGAAGTAAATTGTTTGAAAGGGAAAGGAATTTGGTATACAAACTGAATACAAACTTTGTCTATAATATTTAAGACTCTTACAATAATAACTCGGATGGGTCATTTTCCTTACTTTGAAATATTTCCCATTGTATTATTTCTACCTGCAAGCTGCACCTACATACAGTCTTTGTTGAAATTGCATCCCTTAGTCATTAGTTAAGTCATTAGTTAAGCGTATTTTAATTAGCCAGAAAACTTTATTGAAAAAAAATACCAGCAGATAATATCTATCAACTGTAATTACTTTTTCAAATAAATATTTGTTTGTCTATACTTAAATTGAATATGTATGTGTTGATTTTATCTCGACAGTTTTCGCTTTTCCGTAGCATTTTTCTCCTTTTTTGTCTTTTTAGATGCTTTTTTTAAATTATTTTTTATGCCTTTTGCCTGCCTTTTTTAAACTTTCATTTTGTCTAACTATCCCAGCTTTAGTGATAACGTATAACATTTTAGAAACTTCATTAAAAATGTGATGTTTCGTTTGAAGTCTTCTTTGAAAGTTAATGTTACTTGTATTTAGTAGCGTTGTACTAGAAACCTAATCACTTGAAACATATCGTAAGAAACTAAAAATACACGTTTCAATGTGAGTGTTTTACATATTTATCCAAAATTACAATTTAGTGTTTAATTGGAACGAAAAATTTCCGTTTCCAAAAATAGATTTATTCATCATAAGTAGATGGGTAATATTGCACATCTAAATGGCTTATTTGTCAGCGAGTCGGTAGCTCAGGTAGTTTGCGTAGCTGTTTTCTGAATTCCTAAACAAGCGACCGATGTTCGAATCCCACTTGAAGCAAAACGATTTTTCAGCATCACCGATCTCCTTCGAGTCTACACTAAGAGAATTTTGGGGGCCCTGGAGAACAAGCCACCGGAGTACATTGGGCCCTGCAGGGCCTGCGCACTGGGAAAAGAGCCCCTCAGAGCAGTTGGGGCTCTCGATACCATAGTTTCTACCACATCTCAATTTTTTTATACTCAGGTATGTTTCAAATGAAACATATATGAGATATTTCAAATATTCACGTATGAAACATTTATAAGGACACATTTCTCCTACATATCAATAAATTACTCTCCGATATTGTTTCTTGAAACATATATAAAATGTTTCGATGTAACGTTTCTGTGTTGTTTCAAATCTAGGTTTCTGAAGGCGGACATTAAACATCTATGTTATGTGTATGATACGTTTCTGTCGCTGTTTCGGAGATGTTTCATGTTTCAGAGATACGTTTCTAAAACATTTCAGAAACGTTTTTTTGCACTGTGGGTATTAACTAAGCTGGAAGGGGAAAGGATAGATGATGGCGCTGTTGGTAAAAATTTGCCCAGAAGTTTTACAATACTCAGTCGTATAAGCGAAGGGCGATTCCATAGATAAGGGGGATGAAACTCTTGTCCTAATACTGTGAACCATGTTCTGGAATTCAAGTTCAGAAAGACACCAAATTTGAAATTACCCTCATTTTTAAGACCAACACACATTTCTCTCCATCTACGGTTCTGACCTGAAGCTTATTGTTTCCTAATCCCAAAAATTAATATAAAAAGAGACTGTACCGTAATTTGTAGAAAAGATCAAGAAAATAACCAAAGTTATGTGGAATGAAAATACACCCTAAGTGGAAAATAATCACGTAGAGTAACGAAAAATATGAACGTGTCAATCAAAATGAAAACATAGTAACAAAACAGACGCCAAACAAATAACAGAAATCTTTTATATTATGAAACTGTAATAAACATCTCTTGCTTTGCTTTTACAAGCGTCAACATCAATAATAAATTGCTAAGGTATCTTGTTGAGCTATAAATTAATGCACAAATAATGAAAATAAGCTATAATAGTTATAATAAATGGGTAAAAACGAGCAACAAATGCATAATAATCCATTTAAATTTTGAAAATGCAAATTTAATCAAATATAGAAATGATCCCGAATGTTAATTAACTGCAGGGTAGAGAGTTAGTTCAATTGGAATAACGTCGCGAACCCTTAACCCACAAATTATTGAGACCGGTAACAAGCAAACAAAATTGCGAACGTATAACGAGAAAATCCTTTAAAATTTCTACATAAAACATTTATTACTTCGTGCAAAAATCGTGAATTTGGAATGCGATGCAAAGGGTTCTTTCGCTGCAATATCTTTACGGGTCTTTGTCCTTGGAAAATATTTACACTACCGTAGGGGTTAATTTCGCTTTGTTTTAGGGGCTAAATTGTGCGGTAATCTAAAGTAAGGTCCCCTTTATGAATTATAAAATATTAACCCGATAAATTTTGGGAAGACTCTGTTTCGCCTCGATTAGGTTGTAATTAGAAAGTTTCCCCAAAAACGCAAAAATTATATTCCCCACCTTTCAAGATCCGTTCCATAAATATTAAGCAAATGGCGATCGCGTCCGTTTTTGTTTCGTTTTAAACTTAGTGTGCGTCCCTTTTCATCTGTGCGATGTTTTATAAAAAAAAACAATTGTTGCGTCAAAATTGCTCGCGGTACGTCAATCAAATTCGTTGAGACATTTATGCTTATGGTTTAGTTTATTTAGAAAAAAAATTGTTGGCACCTTTGTATCTCTATCTGTAATGGTTATAATTAGAAGGAATTTAACGGCCAGATTACATTTCGAGCTTTCAAGCAAAACCAATCGTGACATTTCGCTTTGTTCTGTAATTATACAATTTTTTTTGCCGGTTCACAAGCATGAACATCTTCTTTTCGTGGTAAAATGCTTATTTTCTGTAAGTAAATTCAATAAAAAAAGGGTTATTGATTCAAAAATTCCTTTACAACCATTTGCGACTAAAGAGAGTCTAAGAAAAATAAACATTAAGAAAATGTCCATCCGTATCTTTGCTTTTAAAATTTATCAGAGAAGGTCTGTATAAAAAACTATTGACAGTGAAAATACTACGAGGGTAAACTGAAAATTTCGCGAAATGTCCCAAAGATCCAATCAATGAAACGCACTAAACCTCCCCCATATGAATCGTATACAAAAATTATTACTACTACATGTTTCGACGATCAAATCGCCATCATCAGGCTATAATAAAACGTACAATTGAAGATGTACATTTTATTATAGCCTGATGATGACGATTTGATCGTCGAAACATGTAGTAATCATTTTTGTATACGATTCATATGGGGGAGGTTTAGTGCGTTTCATTTATTGGATTACACAAGACCCCATTTAGAGTTACTTATCCATCGTTATGGAAATTACCAAAATCCCAAAGATGGTGAATTTAGAAACAAGGTAGGTCAGACGAAGAGTTATTATATTAAATGTCATTTCAATCAAGTGACCCACTACATTCAGACGTCAAATCTCCAAAATGGCCAATCAAATTTGTGATTGACTAACAACCATGTTATTATTTTTTTCTTTTTGTTGTTTACACTATTTCACTTTAAGGGGGGCCATCATTTTTATCACCAACGAATCGATTTGTAATTTTTGAAATTGGTTTTTCGAAAAAACCTTGGCTTATCGGCATCGGATCACGGAAAGTATTTGTTTTTTGGAATCCATGGAAATTTTTAATTTTTGTTTAGGTTAAAAATGAGATCCCACCCCCCTCCACCACGCTCAAAGGAAACTTGAAAATGATTAGTTTTGGAATAAAAATATATTTCTGTAATTTTGTGACCAAGGGAATTTTGAGAGGGGGTTAGACAATTTTTAGAGCCAAAATCACTCCGTTTTACATGAATCCTGGGCGCAAATCTCAATAAAAATTCTCCGGAAATGTCTTGAAAAATCCGGGACGAAATACCCTAGCGGGCAAAGTCCCTGAGAACATCTTATTTTCTTCTCCTTTTTTATTTTTAGTTAATTTTAATTAAATTAGAGGACTTGGCTTAATTCAATAGGTGCAAAGAAGGTATTCTTATGGACTTTCCCCGCTAGAGTATTTCGTCCCGGATTTTTCAAGACATTTCCAGAGAATTTTTATTCTGATTTGCGCCCAGGATTCATGAAAAACGGAGGAGTATTTTTACATGTTGAAAAGTCCTCTAAAAAATTTAAGGTTACCCTTAAGTATTAAGTTATTCATGTACCTATAGCTGACCTGTTTATTTTTCTTTAATATGTAGACTGTTTTGGGACTTGTGTCCTGTAGCATAATTTATATTGCAATTGTTGTTGTTTAATTCAACTTAATTAAATAAATAAATAAAAATAAATAATCATAAAATAAGAAGAAACATATTTTAAGAGAAAACAAGAGCGCGGGACCTAAAATAAGTAATTAATAAGGTGATTATATGTTCTCTAACAGAAATTATATCCAAAGATTAAATAATTGAGCTGGTGAAGCAATTACAGAAGAAAAGCAACAAAATAAAAAAAATTGGGCAAAGAAGACGAAACGATACAAAATCTAGAAGAAGAAGAAGAACGAAAGAGATGTAAAAATCTGCTTAAACCTAGAATAACCTGAAAGAAACCAGAATGCTGAAAATGAATCAGTAGAAAATATACAACACAAAGGGTGAAGGAAAAAAAATTCGCAGAAAATAAAGGTAAGAGAGAAACGGATAAGTATTAAAAGTCTCAAACTATTTAAAAATTCTAATTCTAAATTTAAATTTTAAATCATCAAACATACCAACTCCATAAATTTAAAGATTCTCAACACTAAATTTTAACTTCAAAAAAACAAAAAAATTAAAGGACCCCAGAGTTTGAAATTCCGAAATTACAACATCTAATTCAAAAATGTATATACAGGATGGAGCAAAGCGTCAAAAATGGGTCAAAAGATTTGTGGATTTTCTATCGCATTGTACTTTTCACACCGAGAATTCAGTATAAATTGTACTTAATAAAAATAAAAAGCATTGTTTATTACAAGACTATTGTTTATAAATAACGTTAAAATAAAGTTAGATCCGAGCTACACAGTTTAGTTGAGGCCAAACCTGATTCTTGACCGGCACAGCTATGTTACATAAGACAATGGCGCGCTCAATACTGAATTCTCAGTGTGAAAAGTACAATAGTAACTATTCGTTTTTGTAACTTGTCTCATCATTTCCTACACAAAACAACAAAAATTCGATAATAGTAACCATGGCTATGAACAAGCTGTCATACAATACATTCTATACAAGAAATAAAAAAATGTAAAAGAAACAGGTGATAATAACGATGTTTCCGATTTTTAGATATATTAAAAACTAATTTTAAACATAGGCACTATCGTCAAACTTTTAAAACAGAAAATATGTAAATAGGTTTATACAGATTAATTTTTTTACACCAATGTCAAAATATCACAATTACATCATGAATTAGGTTCACCAAAATGGCTGCGTCTTGTAATGCTATTTCCATTAAAAATGAAAATGGGCCATAGAGAATATCTTTAGAACTTCTAGATCAAAGTGATGGATAACGGAACATAAAGGAACAAAAAATGTGCTCTGTTTAAACCATCGACTAGTCGACTTCGACAGAAAACTTTTCAATTGACGAACTGACATGCACAGACAAATTTATCGCACTTAGGGGTCAGAAAACCCAATAGTGATTGCCAAATAAGAGATCCATTCTTCAGTTTGATGTGACATTTAGAATAGAGACATCAGTCTTTGAATTTATTATGGGACCTATTGGAAGATTTGGACCTTTGGTTTCAACAAGACGGTGTTACGACCCACAGAGCCAAAGAAACACTTGACATTAAACTTGTTTTCTAGATACAACTGGTCACACCTTTCGTTTGATTTAATTGCTGCAGACTTTCTGCTTTGTTGTTATCTGAAAATCAGTTGTTCGCTGATGATGACACCTTCACTGTTCGATTTAATAAATTTGTATTGTGGTTTTTGGTGTTTCAACAGCCCCAAGAGTTTCAGTCTTTCCAGACTGAAAAGAAGAAACAACTCTAGACCCAAACATGTGCCAAATTGTTATTCGAAATTATGGCAACCACATTAGACCGATGTGGCCATTTGCAGCAGGATATGATCATCCATAGATAACTGTCAATAATTGAAATCCATGATCTCATAAAAAATTATATTAATACTCTGTTAAATTTAAGTTCTGTGTTTGTTTAATGCTTTATTACCATATACAGGATGTCTCAACGATCTGGGGTAGTCATGGCCAAAGTCGGTCTTGGTCTCCCAATGGCAACACCATTAGCAAGACCAAGACCAAAACTTCGACAAGAAAAAGACTATCTCGCAAGACTCTTGCAGTTTTTTTCTTATTACGAACGATTATTATTTATTTTTTTTAAATTTATATCACACACAAAAAAACATTTATTTTCGCAAAAAAATTATTGTATGTATGTGTGAAAGTAAACATTTTTTTGAAAAAGGGTTGTTTTGACTTTAGTAAAATGATGTTTATTTGAAAAATAAAATTAATAATTGAAGGAAGATTGGCGTATGGGTCGGTAAGAGCGTCTTCACATACACTGTTGAATATCTATGATCAACGGTTCAAGCTTTTACTACGCTTAAATACAAATCACTGACCTTTCCTAACGGAAGACAATGATGGAAAGGATGCGCCCCCCCCCCCCCCCGCCGATTAAATTTAAAAGAAAATTATGCGAAATGATGAAGGGTGGTCTAACATTCCAATATTAGGAATAACTATTAAAAAGTATTCAACTCCAAGTCTTCCCACAGTTGAATACTTTTTAATCTTAATAACTCCACATACGAGCATGGATCCATTCCAAACAATTAGGAATAACTATTTTATGCGCCAGGTTAACAGCACGTAACACTAATTATTGTAAGTGCATAACGTTTCCCCTCACCGTACATTCTTCCATACAGGGTTAAGTGGTAGAGCAGACGGCAAAATATTGTTCTATTGTACTATAAATTACATTGTTCATTTTTTATTTTTCACGAAATAAAAACAAGATTATTATTATTAATAAATAACTAAAAGTCCCTAAGATACAGTGCAATACGATGAATTCTCTGCTAAAAAGGTATATTGAAACAAACTAAATTTGAATGATGAAACATGTCCTTCTGTTCCAGAAATTGTTTTATATACAAATGGCCATTAATTTGTCGATTGATTTTCAAAATGAAATCAAAATTTCCAATGTCTTTCACAAGTCATCAAGACTGAAACAATTTGTCAGTTAAAGCGATCGTCTTAATCTATTTTTCTAAGATGGTCTTTACAACGTCTTGTTCGAGAGTCACAGATCAGTGGCGTCCGTGACAAGAACGCGAATAAGGAATGACATTTCTACTCGTTAAGCACAATCGATTAAAAGCACCTGTTATAAAAATCGTATCTTTACGGTTCCGACACACCGAACAATAATTTACAGCCGACAAAGCAATTGCCACGGTATTATCCGTAGAACGTGTAATTATTTATCAAATCTGTTGCAATAAATTTCGTTTAAATTTTCACAAAACCAAAACGAATGGAGATCGTTACGTCAATAGATTAACGCGTGTTTCAATGAATAAAAATTTACAATATCGTGTCTGAAACAGCACGAATTTTCCCAGATTCGTTACATTATAATTTCATTTGTATTGTTCTCCGAAAATACTTCTCTCATACTGAAATTCAGTTTCAGACTTTTGACGGTGCAAATATAGTATTATTACGCAAAACAAAATACCGCGTCGGTCGGCTAAAACATCTCTAAATTCTAATAGTGGTGGATATGCCAAAAAATCTCATGTATGTGAAACATAACCATAACTCTACCAAAGGGCATCAAAATTACAGCCAAAAGTAAGAACAATAATAGATTAATGTTTGCGACAGCGACAAATTTACATACTGGGCAACCATACAATTAATTTTCATTATTAATTATTATCTTTTAACTATAATTAATGGACGGTGGCCATTTCCATTTTATTCTGTCGAAGATGGCGCAATGATTGAGGAAATGGACGCGTATAACCTAGATTTAGTTAATTTGACTAATTGTTACGTTTGTGACATTTTAGTATTTCAACCACGATAACGCGATCATTTGTTTAAATTTCCCTTCATTTCCTATCTTATGAAAGCGATACGTTTATAATGCTCGTTAAAAATGATAAATTTGTATTACATGCATGGGGAAAGGGCTTCGTGATGTTTAAATTTGAACCCCCTCGTTCGACCTGTTTTATTGAACTACAACGCTGAACGTTCTATTGTTAAAATTGACAATAGAAAATATTGGCGACAAACTTTGGGACTTCAAATTAAGAACAACTTTTCCCCCTTTTACACCTTCAAAAACACTAAAATACACTGAAGATTTGCCACACAACGTATATGCACTAAAAAATCTATAGGTAAATTGCCGAATTCCAATGTGTTTTAGCAAACAAATGATGTCCGGTATATTTCCGAGCGAACTAGCGAAAATTAGTAAGAATTAAAATAAAACAACACTCAACCTCCCCTTTACTAATGATCCGGCTCGAAGGACCAAATTATGTTTATTTGTTTCGACGTCTCAGGAATAAAACGAATTTGTTTAGCAATATTTTTTATTGTGGACTGTATCGCGTTCTGAAGCTGCCTAATATGAAACTTAAGTCTTCCCAGAGAGGGGTATCTTAGTAGAATTTTGAACACAAGTATTGAAACTTTCACGATAAATCACGCTGCAATTGAATGAACGTAGGACAGCATCATCGGCTACATGTTTCGAAACCTATACTGGTTTCATTCTCAAGCTAAACAATGGAGAAGTATCAAAGGATTACAGCGAATGATGGACGCAAAGACAATGTGTTATTACGATATAATAACCGAAAAACATGGCCCAAATTTGACTGACGGGATTTAACATTGATTAAAAATTAATTAAGATTAAAAGAACCGTGTTAATTAAACGATCTTACAACATTTGACAAGCCGTAGATGGCACCACTTGATAATACAGTAAACTAAACTAAATTGAAGACAGGCGATGATAGCAAAAATTATTTTTATAATATACAAAGGGAGCTGACGAAGTCGTTGTGAAAATTAGTGATCTCACTGACTAAGTCCAAAGGTTTTGCACGAAAAAAGATTTGAGGCAGGGATGCCCGTTGAGCCCGAGCCTTTTCTCGTTACACATTGGAGATTTAGAAGAAGAGTGTTGTGGAGACATCAACGGGGAGGGGTGGTAATAGTGAGAACGAAATTAAACAATGGGCGTGGTGAAGGGATATTTAGGGGGAAAGGATTTAAGTGCAAATGTGGGAAAAACTAAAGTGATGGTGTTTCAAAAGGGAAGAGGGTAAAAGAAAAGTGGTGGTGGGGGGAGGAGGAGGTGGAGAGTGTAGATGACTGGAAATATCTGGGTTATGTATTAAGATATGACAATAAGGATGAGGCACATATAAGAGAACTGGCGAATAAGGGTAATAGGTTAATGGGGAGTGGAGGAAAGAGTTTTTGAGAAGGATATGGAAAAGAGAAGATGAATTTTTTAAAAGCTAGTAAGGAGTGTGATGGGGTACGAAGCAGAGATATGTGGGTGGAAGGAGTGGGAAAAATACTGGAGATGGACGTTGGGGTTGGATAGAGAGGTGACAGGGTATATATGAAGGAAGAGATAAAAGCCGAAAAATTAAGAGTTCAGACAGCAAAGAGAGCGGTGAAGTATGAGGAAGAGATCAGGAAGAGGAATAAAATTGTAAGAGAGATGAGGAAAAAAAGGGATAAGGTATGGACAGGAGGAGAGGCGAAAGCATTATGAGAGAGTGGGTTATGCTAGGGAGGAAGAAAGGAAAGAAGGGATATGGTAAGAAGAGGTAAGGATGTGCAAGGCCAGTAAAGGAGAGCGAGGATAGTTCAAGGGAGGTATAAAGAAGGATATCGGGAGATTATGGTGGAAGGCAAGGCCCTTTTAGGGGACATAGGATTGAAGGAAAAAGAATAGTGGTGAGATTTGAGTGCGGAAATGAGGAAATAAAAATGAAAATAAATATTGGTGGGAGGATGAGAAAAGGGTTTGTAGAATGTGCAGAGAAGGGAGGGAAAGTGTGTGACATTTGGTCCTCGAGCCGAATGTTGTCTTAGATTGTTTAGATTACCCTCAAAGGACCATTGATTTCTTTCAGAGTTTTTGAGTTGAATAATTATTATCCGAAGAGTTCAGGCTACGGCACCTCGGCGAGCAATAAATAGCTTTAAAGCCACTAAGAATAATTCGGTCGAGAGCACTCAAACAAATTGCTTTAGATGCTAGAATTATGAATAAAGTTGTGAGTAAAATCATTGAACGTGATTTATATGTTGATGACCTTTTAACTCAAAAACTCTGAAATAAATCAATGGTCCTTCGAGGGTAATCTAAACAATCTAACGCAACAGCTTCCTTTCGTGCAACGGTACCAATTCGACATGTCAACCGCATATAATTCGTATTAAGTATTTGTATTTGATGAATGCCAAAAAATTCAATTTCCTGGCACTAATTGTAAAATCATCAGAAAAACTATTGTACTTTTCACACCGAGAATTCAGTATCGAGCTGGGCCGACCAGGAATTGATCACTCTAATGTATGTGTTAACCTGGAAACAATTGATAAAGTTGTGTACCTATATGTACAATGTACATAGCTACAATAACTACAAATAACATCTCCGGGGTATCCGTGTACTCTTTGGAGCGAGGCAACCCTGTCAGTAATATGCCAGTGACGGCAACGGTGCCCGGGTTTCTCGTATTTAAAATGCATTGCCTATGTTAGCCATACTGAATTCTCGGTGTGAAAAGCACAATAGACGAATCTATTTTGAAATTAAAAGCTCAAGCCTTTTGAAAATTACAGAAATGATCTTGGAGCTGACTAAAGGTGTGTTTTCAGGAATGCAATATTATTCTCTTGATTAAAATTAATGTTATGACTAGAAGTACGTTTTCAAAAATAATTAAAGAAAAAAGTTATGTTGGGAACCTATTGGGACCACCCCTAGTATCAATAATAATAATAATAATAATAATGATAATAATAATAATAATATGTTAATTGTTCAACACTCATACCTATTTTTCGAAAACGAATCGATAAAAATAAAAAACAATAACAGGGTCATGAAGAGAATGAAATTACCTTTCAATGAAGGCATCACTCTACCCGTCTTCTTGTTTGAAAAATGTTATGGGAGGCACTGGAGGATAGAGGGATGAAGTAAAAGAAACGCAATGTATGACATAACATGTCTCCTTTAATATCAAATTTGACGTGTCTCGCCGTTTTTGACTAAACAATTTATTTACAAAGATTTGTAGAGTGGACTGCTTTCCCTGCGGCGCCCTTAAAATTTTACACTAGAACATTCGACCTTATAAGAACCGGTGACCTACTTTAGCCAAGTATCAGAATGGTTTAGTTCTCCACCAGGAGACCTCGTAACCTTGAAGTGGGTTAGAATCGGCCTTACATTACTCAGATCACTGTGAATAATTATTATGAGTTTTTTCTTTGGAAACCTTCAAGTTTTGGTAACTAAGCAGAATGATTTCCGAACAAAGATACTTCGAACGAATGTTGTCACTTTATAACGAAGATTTATAATTCGCAATTGAATAGCAGCCGTTTTAATTAATTAAAACAATTAAAAATGTCACTCTTAAATTTAATTGCCAATATTTACCTACTTAAGAACAAATCGCCACCAGATGTCGCAAGCCAAAATTATAACTACGGTAGATAATTTCCAATTAATAGATTCATTGTATAGGTAACATTTGATGGGTTGCCTTTTGTAACAAGGTTATGCCTTTATTTCCAAAAAAAAAACTTTTAGGTCGATTACACATTTCCTTTAAAAGTTGATTTTGAAGCGACACGAAATACCACTTGGTTACAAGGAAATAGTTTTAATATACTAAAAGTTGAAATTACATTCTTGGACCAAATAAAGGAAAGTTCACGTCGATGTCAACCTCGTGCCTTGGCGCAATGTTTGATCCGAAAACTTTAGAATTAGTTTTATTATTTTGTTCTTCACTTCGTTAAGTACAAATATTGCTTGATCTTTTTGATCAAAAATGTCCGAACTGTCGACGCCCGGCCCATATTTCCTTTCGTCGCCGTCGCGTGAATTATTTATAAGAAATTGTAATTTCCGAGGAATGGAGATGGGGGAAAAAACAAAAAAAAAAAGTTAATGTAAACGTGAAAACGAAACTTTCATGTCTGGAGGTTTAATTAATTCACAAATGAAGCTTCCCCTTTTTTTTTCACGTTTGCGGATATAAAAATGCGAAAAAGTAAATTCATAACACGAACACTAAAATTGGCTTCATAAATTTTAATTAATGCTTTAATTACTTTGTCATAAATGTTATCTTAATGAGTGTCACTAACTTTATATTTTCACTTTTCTTGGTTGTAGTTAGAAATACAATTTCGGCTCACGACAACCTTTATGCGTCTCAAAATGTGGAGCTCAGTCGCAGATCAAATTCGTGTTGACCTACTTAGTCGCTAACGTGTTGGAGAATTTGTATATTCCATCTCCTTTGTTTCTCGCATCTTTACATGATGTTCCCATGAGTACATAATTCGCTCAAATCCGTTTCCTTATCTCCGTGATTAATTTTTATAATGAATATTTCCGAAAAGATGCTGTACCATAAATCCCTATTACGTTCATCACTCTTTTTCTTTTTTTCCAAGGCTCTCGAACTACAGAAATTTCTGTTCTTTGAACGCCGAGCCGAGCAGAACAGTAACGGTTTTAATTATTATGGATAAATAATTACTGTATTTAGGCTTGATTTTCAGCATATTACCCAAAGTTTAGTAAAAAAAATTTTTTGTACCGCAGCAAAATGTTCGGTATTCGAAATTTTGCGATGCGCCACGGTCTAGAAGATCCTTAGAATATAAATGAACTACAGAAACGTTTGTTTACAATGGTTTGTGAAGCCAGGACAAGGATAGCGTAATTCAGTCTATTTATTGTAGTTTGTAATGCAATGTTGTCCAATTGTCAACATCACAACTAACATAGTAATTAAAATCAATAAATATCTATAATATGTGTTATTAAAAATGATAAACTAAAACATTAAGCGACTGTTAAATGTGTACAACGTTTAAAATCTTCCATAGGTACTAAGTGAATCCGATTTGACAACACAGTGGTAATTGTGCGTGCTGTTAATTATTATAAATTGGTTGTTTAATACAAGAAGGATTATTTTGTTCTACATTTTTAATTATTAAAACGGAAAAGACAATAATGCCGCGGTGGTGCTTTGTGTGCAAAAGAAGCCTTTTACGGACGTTCAAGTGAGAAAATGTAACCTTACATAGGTAGTAACGTTTATAGACGTAGAAAGAAATTTTAATGGGGGAAGTGATTATTTACTTAAAATTTGAAGGAAAAGTTTAGATTACTTTCTATTTTAAGGAGAGAAGTGTGTATCTGAAGATGATGAATTGCATGTCCCGTATTCATATTATACAGTATTTGTACGATGTTTATGGTGTACAATAATGTATTTAATTTTGCTATAATTTATGTGACCCTTAAATATAGTACGCCACTGCACTGAACATGTAGTCTTGTTGTTTTTCTTCTCTCTTTTTTTCCTGCGCATTCTCTGGCCAGTGTTGGCTTCATGTTTTAATAACGTTCGTATATGGAAAGGCGTATCTGTACCTTTCTATAATCTAAGCGAAGATCAGTTGAAGCTGCTGAAGCCGTCTCACGGCTCATTGGGGGTTGAATGCTATTACAGGGTTCCCCGGAACACGTGCCCTGGCCCGCAAATGGCCTACATTTGCATCTTGCTAATTGGTGTCACGTAAAATACATCAGGAGTACAAATAAATTGAGGGTTTTTTTTTGTTACATCGAAGGTTTATTCAGAGAAATTGGTATAATGCATGGGCGCCCATAAGGAGGGGCAAGCTGCCCCCCCCCCCCCCCCCGCGGATCGGACTCCAAGCAGTAATGCTTTCTTAAATAATGAAACTTTTAATTTAAATAAAACTAATTGTTCAAACTTCCCCAAATTGCCTTCTCCCCCCGTACATTACTGTATGGGCGCCTATGGTACAATATATTTTATTGGAAGTATTGTCCATCGTTTACCTTCGACTTTTCCTAATTTTTCAGGCAGCATACAGATTCCGCGTTGAAAATATTTCTCATCTTTTGAGGTGATCCAAGAATCGACCCAATTTTTGATTTCTTCGTAAGAATTGAAAAGCTGTTCGGCCAGACCATGAATCATCGACCGGAACAAGTGGTAGTTGGAAGGAGCAACTGTTGTTGGTAACGTTCCCCAGTGATGGTTACGTTAGGCTGAAGTAGCTCATAGTAGGTTACTCAGTAGTATCTTCTTGCCATGTTTTGCTGTTGAAGTTGGTGCATGGCCGGCCTTACCCCACGATTTTCTGCGATTTTGGTTGTCGTAATGGATCCACTTTTCGTCCCCGTCACCGAACGATGCAAAAAACCCTTCCGATTTTACGTTTGGAGCAGTTGTTCGCATTTGAAAAAACGACATTCTTTGGAACCCAATTTCCTTGTTTTTGCACCATATTGGCATCACTTGTTGAGCCACTTCCAAGGTTTCAGAGAGCTTCAGCTCCTTTTGAGTTTGGGATCAATCTTGGTACAATAACATCTCCAACTCAGCGTCTTTAAACTTCACTGGCCTCCCTTCGCATTCTTTGTCGCTGGTGTCGTCATTTTTAAAACGGCAGAACCAGCACTCACATATTTTTATTGATGGAGCATGTTCCCCATATGCTTCACACAGCAATCGATGTCCATCAGCTGAACTTTTCTTCAAATTAAAATAAAAAAAGCAGCATTTCCCGCAAAGTGTGATTTGTTGGTTGACATGGTTAGAGCACAAAAAAAGTATGTTGTTTACACTTCAGCACAGATGACGCTTCAAAATGAATATATTTTGAAAATCCCTCAAAACTTATTTGTATAAAAAGTTATTTCATTATATTTTAAATTTACACCCGCTGAGTAAGGTAGAAAATGTTTCGTTCTTTAGATATACGAGGGGAGGTCCAAAAGTTCGTGGAATGGAGCGGGAATAGGTGCGCTCGCTATGTGTCATTCCGATTGGGGACTCATCATAAGTGAAGTTGCAGCCCTATTGCGTCAGTCGTTTACGAATAGTTGCCTGCTAAACAAGTAAATCCGGAAGAAAACTGAAACTATGGAGAAAATTGAACACCGTGCTGTGATTAAATTCCTTACCAAGCAAGGAAAGAACGCTCAAACAATATTGAATGAAATGGAAACCGTTTATGGGGAACAGTGCCCTTATCAATGATTTATAAGTGGTATGGTCTTTTTAAACGTGGTCGGGAGTTGATTGAAGACGACCCCCGTTCAGGTCGGCCAGTTGAGGCCACCACATCAAACATCGTCGAAAAAGTAGAAAAATTTGTAGTGGAAGATACCCGTTTGAAGAAAAAACAATTAGCTCTTGCAAGACAATGCGCCGGTTCACAAGAGCAGAGTTGCAATGGCTGCTCTGCACAAGCATGGCTTTCAATCAATAGTCCATCCACCTTACAGTTCAGACTTGGCTCCTAGTGATTTTTATTTCTTCCCCAATTTAAAAAAAGACTTACGGGGAACAAAATTTTCCAACGACAATGAGGTAAAGGAGGCAATTTTGGCCCATTTTGAGGCGAAAGATAAAAAATATTTTTATGATGGTTTAGAAAAATTAATTCATAGATCTAATAAATGTATTGTGCTTTAAGGGTGATTATATTGAATAGGAAAAATATATTGATTGTTTTATTTTATTTAAAACCCTTTAATTCCACGAACTTTTGGATCTCCCCTCGTATCTGCAGTTATCCATACATTTGCAAGTGACAAAGTAATAAGAACTCGTTTTAGATGCACAATAAGATTAGCTATGAAACACAAAGTGCTAACATTTTATATTACTTTTTAGCTATATACAGTGTGTTCCATAAATATACCGACAAACTTTTAGGTGTTGTAGGGGACATCAAAACAAACATTTTTTGCTTTACAATCATATTATGTCCGGATGTCGAGATACAGGCTGTGAAAGTTTGTAAAAAAATTGATTTTTATTAACTAAAAAATGTTTCTGCCAATTTTAATAAAAATTTTGACTTTATGAGGCATCTTTAGATTTATTACAGTTGATACAGTAATTCCATGGTCGTGCTCACGAGGCAACTTGTTAGCTTTTGCGAACAAATAATAATCCCAATGCTTTTTGCAATTTTGTAACTTTTTTAGATAAAGCTAAAACACAAGTTTGTCGTTTTCGAAAAAAAATTTAAACCATACAATAAATAATTAACATGTAAATTTATTCAGTATATTTATGAAACACACTGTATATATTATGTTCCTTATTTTGTTATTTGTATTATTGTGAAACTTTGACCCCCCCCCCTCTCCCGAGTAGGACCCGCTAGTAAGTTGGTGAACACGGACCCGTAATTACATCGCTACGGCTCTGTATTATACCCATCGTGTCATAGTTCTGGAACTATTTTTGGATTAATGGGGGAAGGGGAGGGGCTACTTGTTGCAGTTTTTATAAAATCATTTAAACGGGGATATCAAAAATTACTTCGACCAGTCTCTATAAGTTTGATGGAATCACTAAACGTATTGAACTAAAATACAGGGTGACTCAGGAGGAAATGGAAAAATTAAAAAGGCATGTCCAGGAAGCTAAAATAATAATAATAATAATAATAAAAGGGGTTATTGTCCAACAGATACATAGCCAATTACAGGACAACATAAAAAATACATTTATATGATTAAATAGACATTAACAATTAACACAATAAGCAAAATAAGCTCATATGTTCAAATCCGATTTTCATTTGTTTCAGAGATAATTAGGTTTTTCTTTGTAAAAAGTTAATCAAGTTTTTCAGAAGCAATACGTGCACTTGGGAACATATATCTACATATTCTCTATGACTGAAAATATGCGGGATTTTTATAATCTCGTAAAACAACTACAACTGTCACTTTTTATGACATTTACCTAATTAATATTTTGTTTCAAATTGGCATTTAGGACAACGTTGTCAAATTTAACTTGGTTAACTTTTTAAAAAGAAAAACCTAATTATCTCTGAAACAAATGAAAATCGGATTTGAACACATGAGCTTATTTTAGTAGCTTCCCGGCCATGTCTTTAAAATATTTCCATTTCCTCTCGAATCACCCTGTATAATTAATAAAATGTTTATGTCGACTTACGACAATTAAATAAACAATTAAATAATTAAGAATATTTGTTTAACGTCATCATTCGACAATATAAACTTCCCCCAATTCCGGTTATATGTACATACAGGGTGGGCCATTGAAAAGGAAACACGTCTGTTTTGGTACACTTAGACTAGAAGGGAATTTAAGCCATCTTGTGAGTGAAGGAATGTTCTGAGTCATAAGGAATCAAGGTGTCTGTGGTTTGCGATAGATGCTAAAATCGATTTTGGCAGGAGTTCTATGAGGTAGCACGTTAACAAAGGGAAGTTCCAAATTGCGTTCTTGTTCTATGGTGAATTTGATTTTGGGATGAAAAAGGTTAAGGTCATTGAGGAAGACATTCGTTACAAAATCGTTCGCCGAATGTATACGAATGACGTCGTCCACGTAACGACACCAAAAGATTACGTGATCGCGAAAGAAAAGACATAATAGATCATTCATAAAAACTTGGGCCAACAGAGGCAACCTGGGCATAACAAACGTTGCTAAACTTAAAAAAACTTTGTTTGACGGAGAGATTAAGGAGAGAAATGATGCAGGAGACTTGATTGTCGGAAAGGGAATAGTTCGTCAAGTGTTCGGACACCAGATGTATACATTCGTTGAAGGGTATGGAAAGTTCCTAAAATTAGAATGAACGTATTAAGACTTTGCAAGTTCCCACTAATTTTGTTAAGGATTTTGATGGTTGGAGCGATCCGAAGCTACTGGGTGGCTCACACTAGTGTATCATCTTTTTCTGAACACATCATTGATGAAGAGATTGAGGGAATGTTCGTATTAAGAAGAATGAGGATGATTTTGAAATTCCGAGTTCTTTTTCGCTTAGTCGCTTCCTTTACCACCAACTTTCCAAGTTCGCACTGATTTTGTTAAGGATTTTGATGGTTGGTGCGAGCCGAAGCTACTGGGTGGCACACACTAGTGTATCTTTTTCTTAACACATCATGAATTGTGACTTGATGAAGAGATTGAGGGAATGTTCGATTTAAATTTTCTTCAAATTCATCCTGCATGACTGTTCTCGTAGAATGAGTATTTTTAACGCTTTGATGCATACTTTAATAAATAATTTATTAACAAAGACTAAAAAAGGTCGCCGTATTTAGGGTTTTTCGAAGCCGCAAATTTGGTTTCTCACTATTGCCTTGTTAAAAAAATTATACATGACGTTTCCCACACACAACCCATTTGACTACTACAAATACTATACAGGGTGTTTCTTCTCGAAGTGGATATCGTAATAGAGCTTTTGTTTTCGAATTATGGACCTTTTTTTTTGTTTTTTTTACAAATCTGTATATCTCCATTATTTGTAGTCGAATTTCAAAAAATCAAAGTTTTTTGGAATCAACAGTTTAATGTCTACAATCTCCAAAATTTAAAATTACCGTCATTTTTCTGTTGTAAATTTTTTATAAAAACAACAAACGTTGTACATATTAAACTGTTGATTCCAAAGACCTTTGATTTTTTGAAATCAGACTACAAATAATGGAGATTATAGAGATGTGTAAAAAAACAAAGAAAGGTTCATAATTCGAAAACAAAAGCGAAAATGAAAAAAATTATTTACATGTTAGTTTTGACGAGTTCTATAACCTCTATTACGTTGTCCACTTTGAGTAGAAACACCCTGTATAAATTTACGCGTAGGCGAGTTTTCTGTTGTATCCTTCATATTTATCCCCTAACACGGTTTAATGATACCTATTTGTAAAAGCTTCGACTCGCGTAATTAACCTGTTAGTCATATAAGCATAACTAATTACTTGTGTGCTTGTTAACACTGTGCTGAACTTTATGCCCGACGGGTTCTTTAAATGGTTTGTTGCGCTTATTATCGATCTGTTTTACTTTTTAGTGAGCATTTATCTGTCAAAATTGCAAAAACTAATTTCGATACCGATGAGTGAACGAGAACATCAGAAAGGCGGAGAAGAGAAACTTATCTTGCGTTGTCGACGGTGTTTGTGATTGATAAGCTTTAGGAAATGATGCCGTTTAAGGATATCTCTAGCCCCATTAGATGCTTTAGCCTGACCTAAATGAGCTTTATCCAGATTTCAATCCATTTGCGATAGCGTAATAGGAGGAGAGGGTTATTGTGTTGGTGTTGCTTAGAAAAATTTGTTTTACGACAGGATTTTCTCCTCATCCCTAATATGTTTAACGTGCGGATGGTGCACACGTGCGTATATATCGATTCGCATAAAGCAAAATCGACATTTTATAGAGTGGTCGGTTTGGGTGAACGAAAAACAATCAAATTATTATCGGAGCGATTTTTATTATAGTAGCGTGCCTTCCACGTATCGATGTTTTTATAACCTTCCCTTAATTACATCAATGTATAGAAATGGGAAGGTAATTATTTTTTGGTTTCGTTATTAAATTCGGTGTGTGGCCAGATGTATCTATCGTTAAAACACAACTTAAACACACCTACAATATACACTGTGTTCATTTGAGAAGGACCCACCCTTAATATTGGGAATATTGGGACACCCTGTATAGTAGGTATATACGGGGTGTCCAGAAATGAAGGTGCCAAACGAAAATCCCAGTTAGTAGAGATTATTTTACGTCGATTTAACCCAAATTACCTTAGTCCAAAAATGCTTCTTAAGCGAGCTGGAGCTCCTTATAGATGGCGCCATGAAGTACTTTTTTTGTAATATGTATTGAAACAGGCGGCCGTCATGTAGAGCACTTACTGTAAAATTTGTTGTTTTTGATATAACTTGATATAAGAGTAATTTAGTTAAATAAATTAGTAATTTATTTAAATTTATTTTTCTCGCGAAGGGTGCATCCTAACGATTTGAAACAAGAGCACATTATTTTTAGAAAAGACCCTAGAGAATTCGAATTTGACACAAAAAATGTCAAAAAAATAAATGTAAAAAATACAATCCAAAATGTCTGCGGCCCCTCCCACATGGGACGCTAATGGCCGCAGCAAGGAAGTATTATTTACAGCGACCGATGTGTGATCAGAAGGTAAATCATTATGCAAATTACAAAAAAAAGTACTTCATGGCACCATCTATAAGGAGCTCTAGCTCGCTTAAGAAGCATTTTTGGACTAAGGTAATTTGGGTTAAATCGACATAAAACAATGTCTACTAACTGGGATTTTCGTTTGGCACCTTCATTTCTGGACACCCAGTATATGTACAGGGTGTACAACTAAGAATGAAGGGCGGCCATAACTCAGAAACTATTTGAGATAGAACAGTGAAATAAAAAATCTTATAATAAATGTGGCCAAGAGAAAATGCTGGAAATTATTTTCATTTTCCTACCATTGCCGCCAGAGGGCGTTTCACTGATTTCAATTGGAAATTCCCATTTTTTGGGCAATTTTCCTCAGTAAGGTATTTAAAAAAATATATTCATTGTAAACTAGTGATCAATATCTAAAACTTTGTTTAATGAATTTTTACGATTGCTGTTAAAATAAAGGGAGGAGGAATTAAATTACGCGTTACTGGAAAAAATGGTGTAACTTCGAAAGGGGTTTCTTGAATTTGTCAAGATTGGTCTCGATGTAAAGAGAATACTTGATATTACCAAAAAAATCTAAAACCACAAAAATTTATTATCTCTATAAGTTTAATAAGTTTTTCCAAGCAAGTGGAAGGAAGTGAACATTTCTACAATTTTGAAATCAGGGGAGGAATCAGACATTTCTAATTACCGTCCGGTATCACTATTAAATGGTTTTGTCAAGTTTTATGTCAAAATGCCAAAATGTCAAAAAACAAATCACACAATATCAGCATGGTTTCTACCATGGTAGGTCCACCGAGTCTAACTTAATGGTTTTCTCAAAATTTATTGATTCTAGTTTGTACGAAGGTGGTAGAGTTCATGTGCTAACTTTTGAAATTTGGGTTTAGCATAGGTTTTGTAAAACCTATGTACTCTTTTCTAAAGTTAAGATTTGGTTTTATTAAATTTCAAAATCAGGTATCGCCTCAGTTTTTGATTCCTTCTGGATTTCTCCAGGGATCAAAAATTGGTGCTCTTTTTTTATTCTTTTTATATTTTTTAATTAAATAGTATTCAATTCAACTGTCACTATTGGTGTTAGACAGACTGACAACTAATAACTGGTGATAGAACAGTCGTTTGTTTTGAAGTTCTGCTAAGTCATTCTCGCAAGAAATTGAATGACTTTAGTTGACTGCACAAAAAACAGTAGATATCTCAAAAACTAGAAGAGATAGGTATAGGTATCGTTCGAAAGACTACGACGAAACATACAGGGTGTTCCATTTAAAAAAACCAACTTATGATGATTTGAAGTTAACTAAACTCGGCATTAAAATTCAACCACCCTGTATGCAATTAAGCCACTTTGAAAGTATGGATGGGAAGCTTGGGGGTCTAGCTATCTCTCACGAGAATATGGTTCCTTTAACTTTTTTGTTGTAGAATTCACATGGTTTTAAACTAGATAGTGTTTTTTTAATTTCTATTAAAAAAATTAAATATCTCAAAAACGGTTAATTTTAGGAATAAGAAAACTTGATGAAAGTCCACTCGGAATAATATTTAAAATTTAGATCACAGTAGTTTCTGAAATATTCTAATGGCTGGTCACCGTGAGACACCCTGTATACACGTGTGTATATGCACGGGAAAATAAAAAGGGTTGTGGTCCATTCCAACTACCTTATTTCTATTGTTAAAACGTTATCCATCACGGTAGTGTCAACATACTCATTTCTAGAGGAAATTGGGCGTACATGTTAGAAATTCTGTAACTTTTGATTAGTTGAAGATAAAGTAGCAAAAGTTACATCAAATTAAAGGAAATGTAATACTCTATAACTTCTTTTCTAAAAAATGTTCTGAGAAACGATCGTGGGAGGCATTAGAAGTAAATGATTGACAAAAAAAGTTAGATAGTCAAAAATTTCCATGGCCGTCTATTGATATAGGGTGTTCTTTTGTAACTGTTTAGCTTAGGAAGTTTTCGAACTTTAAGTTGTCATAACTTTGTTATTAATAAATATATTTTTGTAAAATTTTGGTGACAGCTATTTGGAAGCATTCTGAATCCAGTGGCGTAGATATTTTTTTTATAAACAAATCGCTAATAACAATTCTCCATTTTAAGTGCGAAAAAGTAATCCTAGTATGCCCTGAAAATTGGAATAAACATTTAAAATTTTGTCCCGAAGTAGATGTTTTATTATTTGACATTAAAAAAAAATTGGTTAAAATCGGTAAATAACTTCAAATTTTACATGTGTGTTTCCAATATAAATGAGCCACACTGTATATTTGAAATGTTTCTTCGAATTGTATCGGGCTAAACCCTGTATAGACATGCTTCATCTACGCCTTTTCTTGCCACGCAATTATTTTTTAATAAATTAATTTAACGGAAAAGAAACAAAATTCATTTTTTTCAAAAAATTAAGACCATCTTAATTTCTTTGATATCCGTGCGTGGAATTACAAGAACAACTTATAATTAAATGACCAGTAAACTGGCACACAACTTTCCCATGTTTACTAAAATGACGTATTAAATAAAATAGTTTTAGCGTAGATAATAATTCGAAAAAAATAAAAAATAAATAAATATACAAGTGTGTAGCGTAGTTGTAATCAGAAAACGATTTCTGATTTTCTCTTGAAATTATATAGGTACAGGGTATGTCATAAATATTTTTAATATTTTGATAAGTAAATTGATATATTTATTATACTCGATTAAAAGAGTCGTACGTCCCCTACTTAACTGTAAAATTTTATTTTTTTATCTTTTTCAGCAAAGTACAAAATTTTCAACTTCAAAAATTCACCTCCCTTCCCCTATGGGAAATAAAGAAATAAATGTAGGGCCAATAGCTTTTCATGAACTATAATTATGTATAACATTTCAAAAAATTAAAAAACTGGTCTGAGCAGATTTTCGGAAAATCGATTTTTAATTTTTCAATAAGAAAAAAAATATTTTATACTTTTTAGTGCATGAGAAAGTGTATAAGATTAGAAAAGTTTGTTTTATCCTTTTTAGTCTTCAACAATACAAATTAATAATTTAGGTCAATAGTAGCGAAATAATGAATATACAGGGTGTCCTAGTTGAAACTGACACATTTTGAACGTGATTATTGACTAAACGAAATAAGATAGAAATGTGCGATTTTCATTAATTGATTTCAAATTTCGAAAAGTTTTTCTCAATCATATTAAAAAAAATTCCCAGTTAGGTATACAGGGAGATGGAAAAAAATTGCGTGCGTTCTCATTAGTTTCAATATCGCCAGTAGTTTTTCAATTTTTGAAAGTACTTATTTTCTGCATTTTTAATTTTCTTGTCATTTGTACATTTTGTAAAGAAGAAGAAGTTACCAAAAACCTTTAAAAAATGTGTAGTTATAGCTAATTTAAACATCGTGGCAATAATTAAGAAAATAATATGGCAACTGAATTTTTTTGGTATATGTAGGTACTTTTGAAATGTAACTTGTAAGTTCAAAAAAGGATTTTGTAGCATTTCTTGTTGAATTTCATCGATAACAAAATTGAAAAGCTACTGCCGATATTGAAACTAATGAAAGTGCACGCACTCACAAAAATTCGCGTATCTTCTTTATTTGTAAAAATAAATTATACATGTTGACATTTTTAAAAAGCTAAAGAACTCGGCTTTCGAATAGTGTAAAAATATACAGGGGGTTCTATTTAAACAAGTCAAGAAATTTTTAGTTGAAGATCGGCAATTTTTTTCCCTCGCCCTGTATAACTGGGAAATTTTTTTAATATGAATGGGAAAAAACTTTTCGGAATTTTAAACTCATTAGTGAAAACCGCACATTTCTATCTTATTTAGTGTAATCCATAATCAGAATCACGTTCAAAATTTGTCAGTTTCAACTGGGACACCCTGTATTAACCTAAAAAAATGAAGAAAAACCACGCTCAAATTTGGTGTTTAGGCCGGGTGATCGCTACCAAAATTTAATACATTCAAATGCAAACCAAGTTCTAATATCTAAAATCTAAAAAATAAAGGTTTTATTTATTTATTTCCGAACTGTTGAAAATATTCAAACCAAAATTGGCACACAAGATACATGGACAGAGCATAAGATCGACGGCAACCATAATTTTTGTACACAGCCAAAATACATTTTTCGTGAAATAAATGACAAAAATCTAGTTTGCGGCCGCACGATAACAGAAATGAAAAAAAGTCTAGAGACATTTTTTGTTCAGAATTGAATGCTCCATCGAAAAGTATATTTCGAATATTTAATTCAGGGCCGTACTCTTTTTATTGATCAAATTAGTAGAACGGATTACCCATATCTCCGCTACTGGTTGATTAAAAAAATTGATATTCTTAAATCTTGTGACCCTCTGTCCGTGTATCTTGTGTGCCAATTTTGGTTTGAATTATTGCCATAGTTCGGAAATAAATAAATAAAAACTTTATTTTTTAGAAAACTTTAACGCCCTGTATCTCAGAAACAAAGAATTTTAGGAACTACATTTATGGGAGCAACCCACTTTAAAATGTGTTTTTCTACAAAATGTCAACGTCCTGATCATTAAACCTGGGACACCCTGTATAAGCTCATGGTAGCGCCGATACAAAAGAGAAGGAAATATGTTGAAGGAGTGTGGAGACAGAAAATAAAATTTGGACAGGAAGAGAGGGGATTGTACTATGAAAGAGGAGGAAGAGGAGAGGAAACGAGAACAGAGGAGAAACATAGTGGAGGAAATAGTGAGAAGCGCAGGAGAGAAGGGCGAAAATAGAGGAAGGAAAATATAAGTTACCTACGTTCGAATCGAATCTCTTGTTAAAGCATTATATACAGGGTGTTTCAAAAAGTTGTAGCGAGCTATCCGTAACGTAAAATTTTATGAAAACTACTAAATAAAATTAAATTGTGCAAGAAACAACATTTTTGGTATTTTATCTAGTAGTTTTCATTTAATTTTACTTTAAAATGTTTCAATATCCGCCATTTTGAAAATTGTAGACTTCTGAGAAATAAAGACATATCCCAAATTTCATAAAAAGATGTTGAAGGGTTTTTGAAATAATAATTATTTTCAAGAAAATACGAGGGGCTGAAGCCCCCCCCCCCCCCACGAAATTCTAATTAATTTAGTTTAAATGTATCCAAACGTATCTAAATGTCTTAAAGTTTATTAAAAATAGGACATTTCATTAAATCATGTAATTGTAAACCCCCTCCCGTCTATTTCCTAAGGTTTTGAAAGCCCCCCCCCCCCCCCGGAAACCATGACTAACATAGATAACTAAAGCGTTAAAACTAACCCGTTTTGTCTAAATTCAGCAAGGGGCGACTTTTAATTTACAAGCAATGGAGAAAACAAATTTTCCAAACTACAATAAGGTACAAACCCTTTGAAATCAGTACCTACCTTGCACATTTAGTGCCTACATAAAATCGTCAAATTGGATCAAATTTTTGAAATGTGATTCTACCGTAAACGCCAACGGATTTACCAGCAATTACAAAATGATTAATAATCATAATTAAAGGTTTTTCGTTCATAAAAATACATAAAGACTAACAAACAAATAAAATTGAACACCGACCTTTTTCCTCCTGTATCCTTTTCCCTTGAAATGCACCGGAAAAGTCACTTTTATAGGCACAATCAATGTTAATATTAACGCGCGATCACTAAACGAAGCGTTCACTACAAAGAATCGCGGTACAATAATTTGTATTTTGTAGTAAATTTTTACACCTGGATCGGCCAGTCCAGATCCAGATGTGACGCAAAATCGTACGATTTACAACCATAATGTTTGTTAAAGTTAATTTATAAACTAGTTTCAAACGTTCATTTTGATATTTTACATGACAACAGGTCTACAGAAGGTCAGCTGACCTTTTATTTGCTTTTATAAGTCAAAATTTTTTTGAAAAAACTGTGTTAACATCAAGTGTCATCCACTACCTACACGTGTAAAAAAAATATACAGGGCGTTCCTAAATGTCATGTACATACGGAAGGGGGTAATTCTTTGGCTTATTTTGTAACTAAAAGCTCATATAAAATCATAGGTCCACAAACGCCTCCTCACTAATCTACAGGGTCTTGAAATTTGAAGATTATTGCGTTTTTTCTTTATAGCTCCTGAGATATTTAACTCAAATTTGGAATACAGGTTACTCCTTAGGACTTAACCGAAAATATTGAGGCTTTTGGCCTCCTCCCAAGTTAGCACAGGGTCCTCGAGGTCGAAAACTTAGGATAGACATACTAAAGTACCCCCAGATAACCGGCAAAAATTCCATTAACTTCGAAATACTTTCCAGGACCGGCCTGGACTATTAAAAAAAACCAAAAAAAAAAAAATAGTATCGATGCAATGAAATGGGAATAAGTCACAAACTATTAAAGATAGGTATAGGAACATGTCTTTTAAATATGATAGTATGGTGGCCTATAAACAATAGTTCCCTTGGGAAGAGGATATGTCTACGTTATAATGTAAAGTTTCATTACTGAATTGTAATTTAGTCAGAAATTTCCAAGCCTTCATATGTGAATAAATATTTGTCATAAAGTTTAGGTACTCGAAAACTGGTTGTAAAGTTTTCAGTAAACGTCATTCAACAAGGCTTCCATTTCCTTATTTACTGAAAAGCGAAGGGGGTGCAAATCTAACGTTTCCTTCCACTCGAAGGTAGGTAATGTTAGTTTATTACAAATATAAATCCTTTTATAAATGTATGTATGTTTGCTTTATTATTTATGCTTGTCGATTTATTCAGTACTTACTGGTTAAAGGACGAAATGCTCACATAATATTCAGAAATCGATTTTTTATTAGAAACAAAGCCATAAAATACCTACATGATCAATTTTTATAATTCTACGGTTATTATAGAATTACATTAGCCATCGTATTTAATGGATCGTTTCACGTGGACACATCGTACCAGTCATTTACATAAGTAAATTTTAAAATCTAACTTATAACAATCGCAAATTATTATTCTCGAACTTGGATCTTTAAAACACCAATAAAAGCGCTAACCAACAGCTCAGAATGCCGTCAAAATGTCAAATTTGGAAATTATCACATGAGGTTGATTACTATAAGTATACAGGGTGGGCCATTGAAAAGGTAACACGCCTGTTTTGGGACACTTAGACAAGTTTCTTAAAAAAACGCTCGGACACGTCGATTTTTTATTTTTGGGGGACAACTTTTGATGTCAAATTTGACTTTGTCAGGTCAACCCACTAGCCCCAGCAACCCCTAACTCAAAAACTTAAATAGGGAAAGGGAGTCGAGCTACCCCTCATTTGAAGCGTCTTTTAATTCTCTATTCGACAGTACAAATGAAACTTAGTTTTATTCAATTTTTTTTCGCCCCGATGAAAAGCACCCTCCAGATTAACTAAGGTGGGGGTGCTATTGGAAGGAACATTAATAAGGGAATAATTAAAAAAAAAATTACGTCAATGGCTCTCATAGTACTAAAGTTATAGTCAAAAATGTGGTAATATAAGAGACAATTTGAGGTATAAACAAATGAAAACGCTTAAAATGAAAACTTTATGTCAAAGCTGTAAACTAGATAACAAAATGACATTAAGTGTATTTCGGTTGTTGTATTATAAGCAAAAATGCAAATTTCCAATGGAGAAGCATTGCAGTATATTTTGAATGCATGCAAAATGCAACTGTTGCAGGGCCATGAAATTTTGAAATAAATTAAAGTTCTCATAGCCTACTTTATTTATATTAAGCTTACGATTTGTTTATATTTCAAATTGCCTCTTATATTACCACATTTTTTGATTATATCTTCGGCACTATAAGAGCTATTGACATAATTTTTTTTAAATTACTCCCTTATTAATTTTCTTTGAAATAGCAGTGAAAACAATATTTGGTACCATTTGAATTTCTTTAGAAAAGTCGACCGTTTTGTTCCTTCAACAAGTTGCGCCCTCTATTGGTAGACGGAGATAAGAAATTGTTGTGGTTTTGAATTTTTTTGGTAATATCAAGTATTGTCTTTTCATCGAGACCAATCTTGCCAAATTCAAGCAACCCGTTTCGAAGTTACACGATTTTTTCTAGTAACACGTAAATAGTTCCCCCTCCCTTTATTTTGACAGCAATCGTAAAAATTCATTAAACATCACTAGTTTATAACGAATATATTTTTTTAAATACTTTACTGAGGAAAATTGCTCAAAAAATGGAAATTTCAAATTGAAATCAGTCAAACGCCCTCTGGCGGCAATGGTAGGAAATTGAAAATAATTTCCAGCATTTTCTCTTGGCCACATTTATCATAAAATTTTTTATTTCACTGTTCTATCTCAAATAGTTTCTGAGTTATGGCCGGCCTCCTTTCTTAGTTGTACAGATGTACACCCTGTACATTATGGTAGTTGATAATGGTAAGCTGGACCGAAAGAGACAGAAAATAACGGATTTATCCACTAATTCTTTTATTGCCCCGAAGAAAGCTAGGCCTAACTAGCCGAAACGTCGGCCATTTACGAACTACACAGTGGCTTATTAACCGGTATAACTAGAAACTCCTCCAGAAGGCCGGAGAACAATCTAAAATAATTGAATCAAAGGAGATAACGTGAATAATAACTCTGTTCAGTTGAGCTTTACCCTTGTTAGGGTTGTATGAAATGATCGCACTGTGGTACAAGTTGTACGTGCTAAGAAAATTTGAAGTGCACCATCTATTATTCAAAAAAATGGCACAGCACCTTTTGCAAGATCCAGCCCATTTAAATTTTATAAGTTTGTAACAAGCAATTGTACAGTTTTTTGTACCCCGACGCCTATCACACTGTATATGTGATTATTAAGGGTAAATAATTAAAGAAGAAACACGATTGTATTGTTATATTTTCTTATTCGGTGTATGTTCTCCTACTCCTAACACGAAAATTCTCTGGAAATGCTGTGTCTCAACTATCACTCCATAAATTTTAACAGGGAATTTTGATTTATTTTATATATTCTCTGCAGTATTTAGCAGATCAGAAGACGAAAAATAAGAGTGGAACGAAGAAGTTCAGAGAGAAAATTGGATAATGAAGAGCAAAAATGTTTTCTGGAAAATTTCATTTAAATAATTCAGAAATCATAATACGTACGATAAATATAAGCAACAAAGGAAGCTAGTTAAAAATGTAGTTTTAAAAGAAAAGCATGGAAAGAATTCGGGGAAAGGTTAAAGAATAATAGCAAAGGGAACCAAAAATTATTTTACAAAGTATTAAAATCACTAAGAAATAAAAAATCAACAAAAAAATGGTAGAATAAGAAATAAAAGAAGGACAGGAAACTTTGCAAGGAATGCTTCGAAGAATTACTGAACCCTTGGGAATGTAACATGGAAAGGATCAATTGGGGAAAGGGAACGAAGGAGATACAGAGGAAAGGAAAATAGACGAAATACAACTGCCAGAAGTAAAAGATGCAATAAAAAGTATAAAAATGGAAAAGCAGCAGGATATGATAAAGCGGAAATGATAAAACATATGGGAGAAGTTAGCTACTGCTAAAGATTTACAATAGGTACAACATGGGCGGAAAAGAAAATACCACAAGATTGGTAAAAAGGTCTAACTGTATCAATTTATAAAAAAGGAGACTACATCGATTGTAATAATTACAGGGGATTAAAAGCAGTAAATGAGCAGCTCACAACTTCCCCTTGATAATCTTTAATGTGATGACGATGAAATTTTCCAATAAACTTCAAGAGCTCCTCATTTATTGCTTTTAATCCATTCCCACCTTTGCGAGCTGAACCACCACCACATATGATGTCAATTACAGGGGAATTACATTATTAGGTATCCAACTGAAGATATATTATAGTGAAAAAGATACGGGAAAAAATAGAGAAGACAATATCACAATCACAAAGCGGGTTTAGAAGAGAACACAGTGTACAAAACCACATATGCACTATCAAAGAAATAATAAACAAAGCATTCGATAGAGTACAGAAGAAAATAGCATGGGACAGCCTAGACAGAAGAGGACTTGATAAAGAAATAATATTGGTTATCAAAAGTATATAGGGGGTGACTCAGGGCTGTGTGATTGGTCCATAACTGTTTTGCTATTGAAGATATCGACATGCGGTTTTCACCGCCAAGTAAGCACACTTATACTGCACATTTTAAAAATATTTTGATTATATAAAGAATGTTCCTATACAGAGTGCTAAACCAAAGTTATGTTTTTTTTAAATGTGATACCCTGTATATTTCTACATTATTAGTTTTTACATTAAAAAATAATGGGACTTTGTATAGGTATAATTAACAACCAAGAGATAGAAAAATGAAATTATGCCGTTTAAGTAAAGGTGAAGTCATAGAGGCGTCTAATCATAATCTAAAAATTATTCGGGTGAATCTGTACGCTTAGTAGATAAGTACTACATCCAATTAATTAGTCTCGAAATAGGAACAAATTTAACGGGTCTTAAGAAAACTAACAGGCACACGCAATAAATAAATATACGAATCCGTGAAAGGTAACACGAATGAGAAACCAAAATTTCATTATTAATGGCACGGTACATATAATTTAAATACAAATTAGTAGCATTTAGAAACGAAACGATTAAATTATAATAATGGTATAGCCGTAATATTAACATATTTTTTAAAGTAGAATTCACGAATAATAATTTCACAAATGAGATTTCCAACGAAACTTATTTGGTTCAACAAATATTTTTTAAATAAATTTCAAGTCATCGTTAAAACTAATTTATTTTTACTTTAGTCGATTTAGGGATTTTTGTGGTGGTTGGTAATTTCTTAATTTTAAATTTTATACAAATTCTGTCACAACACACGAATATGGAAGATAATCAGGTATGCACGCCGCCGGCTGAAAAACGTGAACTTGCCAAAAATACGGTCGCAAATTTGTTTCGTGATAAATCTTCTGCCGAATGATCTAGATTCTAGACCACATTTATAAATTTATGTGAGGTGTTTATATCTGCTGACATACCTTTAGGAAAACTAAAAAACGAAGCTTTTAAAATATTTTTTGGAAAAGCACACTAACCAAAATGTTTCCGATTAGTGACCTGAAAGAATCATTATGAACGTGTAGTAGTAATGTTGGGATTGGGATCTTAAAATGTTACATACAAGTTGTTTAACGCATGGGTGGCCATTGAGGCGTGCAATTCTTGGAATGATGGATAACGCGAGGACGTTTTCAATCCAGTTATTGAGGTGGATCAATCCTCTTGTTCTTGAGTTCCTTCACAGTTGGTCCTAGCGATCTCTGTTATCCTCTTCCATTCTCTTCTATCCCTGCATTTCAGCCTCCAGTCTTCTATGCGTCGATCCAACTTTTCTTTGGCCTTCCTTGTTTCTTGGGTCCGAATCTTCCCGTTAGGTTTTCTTCTCCATATACAGGGTGTACCAATCTTACGACATTGTTCGGTATATGGCTTATTACAAGAGATATCAAAAAATGTTGTTAAGGAAAATAATAGATGTCTTTAAGGACCATATTTCTAAATTATGTTGAACTATACAGGGTGTTGCATAACTTCGTTACAAACCAAACACATGATTTTTAAATGAGAGCCCCTGCATATTATTCCAAATTCGGATTGCCCACATTTTTTCGAGTATTTTGATATAAGGTTTTGTTACGTTATACAGAGTCCTTTATGGGCACGTTTATGTTAAAATCGTAGCTAAATCAACGCCCTCTAGCTTACTGTACGTTACAGAAAAAGACAATTTGTTGGCTAATCGAGTTTCCTAATTTTTTTAATCTCAAAACGATCTTTTAACAATCGAAAAATTTCTTGGCGTCTTCAAAATACACCAAAATTCTCCTTGACTGTGAACCAAGACAAACGGAAGCGCTCAAAAAGTGATGAAATGTGACATCGATTTAAGACCGTAGAATTTCTTCCGCATTTTCAACGTATTTGCCCTAAAATTTCATTGTGTGTTAATAAACCATTTTTTTCTTTTGGCACCACATATAAAAACAACACGTGTAGGTATGTGTAAAATTGCGACCCCCAGTACTTTTCTAGGTTTTGCACGTGAAGCAATAAAAAAAACACCCTCTTTTTTTAAGACAAATTCAGATGATAAACGAGATGTAAAAATTTGAATACTGCTGGAAGTTTTACGCATAATTTATTATAATAAAGGTCTTCTATCTGTTTATTGGTTTTGCATTTTCTTATTTATTAATACTTGTTACCAACTCAAAAGAAATAAATAAAAATAATATAACCGTAATGAGAATGTGTGCAAAGTGATAAAAAGCTTTAAATTTCAACGTTGGTAAAAGTTTTCAATTTAATTTTTACCTTTACATTTTGCTTCAAGTTTCAATTAAATTGGATTTCCTTCATCTTATACAATATAATAGGTTACATCTTTCTTTTCAGTTTTATTACGCTTCATTCCATCGGCAAATGATGTAAAGGGGAAAAGGAAGAATATTATCTTTTTGAGGTTAAAGTAATTGCAATTCGTAAAAAAAAATATTGCTATCGTTTTGTGTAGATTTTATTTTCGATATGCAATTGATTCAAAGTAACTTGGGTATTTATAGCTTTTGGAAATTTGCAAACTAAACGAATCGAGGTGTATTGAGAGAAACATCTGTTTGATGAGAAACAATTTTTCTTCCCATCTGTTACGCTTCCATAGATATTTTTTTTTATAAACAACTTTGGGATGTAACGCTTTCAAAGGGTAGCAGCATCCCTAAGTAGAGGAATTTTTAGTCATCAATTTGTTTTAAATTGATTTTAAACCACGATGAATGCAACATGGCGCGATATAATTATGTTTTACATTGTTTTATTATGTAAATGCGGGAGTATTCAAAGAATTTGGTCTATTTTACAACATAAAGACATTTTAAACACATTAAGCCATAAATTTCTCACATTACATTACGTGCATTAAAGTTAGCATATTTTCATATTCTAAAGTATATTTTGTGCGGAAACCAATATAAACTATTTCATATTGTATGGTGCAATTTATTGTTTAAGTTATTGAAAAATTCCGAGCGCATATTTATTTAAACCATGCGGATTATTTTCGCCCAAAATTGTATTAATTGGTAGATTAATTTCTGCCGTTACAGTGGCGTACCTACGCCCACGCAATGCGTTGGGTCCCTAGACACAAGGGGCCCAAAGGGCCTTCTGATCCAGATCGTTCTATGTTTTTAAATCTAATAGTAAAAAAATAAGAATTCAAAATAACTGAACCGGCGGCAAACCTTTGTTTCAACCCTCTATTGCATGTTGTTCCCGAATGGGAACACAAACTTTGAATTAAAAGAATATTCTTGCCATACAAAATTCGTTCTAACAACACATAATGTACAGGGTGAACAACTAAGAAAGGAGGCTGGCCATAACTCGGAAACTATTTGCGATAGAATAGTGAAACTTATAATAAATGTGCCCAAGAGAAAATGCTGGAAATTATTTTCAATTTCCTACCATTGCCGCTAGAGGGCGTTTCACTGATTTCAATTTATTTATTTATTTATTTATTATTTCATCCTGTAATTTGAAATTCTCATTTTTTAGGCAATTTTCCTTATTAAGGTATAAACGGGGGTACACGCGATTCTCGCGTTTTGCGTGCTTTGGGGGGATCTGTGATTGTAGGTTGTAATAGCTTTTGTTTTAAAATATCACACCTTGTTGAGCTGGCTTAGTTGCTTGAAAAAAGAAAAAAAAATTACATTTTTGTACCTTTTCAGATTTTTGACCCTGTAGGTATCTGTAATTTAGCAAGTTATTAAAGTAACTAAAATAAAGGACTACATTTACTTACATTTGACGTAAAAATCACAAAAATGGGTTGATATTTGGTAAAGATATAGGAATTCGTTCTTACCTACTTATAGTAATTTTTTCCCAATTATTAAAAAAAATGTAAAATGCAAACTTTTTGGAATAGATTTGAGACCAAAAATACATAATGGCCTTTTCACAATGTTAATTATGTCTTTGCACATAGTCTTTGCCCAAAAATTAACGAAAATATAACAAATTCCGTGTGAACTTCATAAGGATAGTTTAGAATGAATTTTGAATGTAAAAGAACTCAATTTGGACACTGGCAACTTTTTGGGAATACGAATAGCCTTAGGGAGAACGTTTTAACATTCATCGTTAACTACAGTAAAACTAAAAATACCATAAAACATAAAATGTACAAATAGAAGCTGGTCTAACGTTGCATAACATCTGTTTTATAGAAAGACCTTCTCTACCTTAAACAGTTTCAAATTTTTGTTTATTTCACTAACTAAAGGCCACCATTTACACGTATATGTACAGCAGTAAATATGGATTTTACTTCCTCTTAATTACAATATAAGTTGTATATTTAGAAGTATAGTCAAAGTATAGGTATTCTCTTTGGTATAGTGTAACGTAACAATACACTTGCTACCTACTTTCATCAATAGATATTAAGTTAAATATGTAGACAAAAACATTTTTCTCGGTGAAAACATTCGACTATATATGTTACCTAAGACATCGTTCATCGTTCAAAATCTCTAAATTCGAAATAAGCACACAAACATGTACATTTCGAAAGTTACCGAAAGAAGGTATCGGGACACATAAATTAGTCTACGATGAATGCTGTTACTACTTTTTACATCATTTTAACCATTATAATGTTAACGCGAGGCATAATAGAATCATTTTTCATCATTTAAATAACTTTTCAACTTGAAATAATTAAATTTCCATGTTATCGAGAAAAAGTTTCCGATAGGTACTTGTCATTTTGAAAATTTTCGCGAAAATACTTTCTGGCATCGTTTTAATGTTCGAAATGGGTTAAGGACCTCGGACAGACAAACTTTGCATGTTTACACAACATTTTCACCCAAAAATATGCACAAATAGCGAATTCTATTTTACACGTAATCTCCATAAGGAAACTTTGAACGTATTTTCTAAGTAAAGAAAATATATTTAGACACAAATACCGTTTGAATAAGATGACGGACTTTTATACTAAAATGTTTAAAACTTACTTTGAAAAAAATTAGTGCAGATATTTACGTGGTTTGCGGGGTATCTATAATTGTAGCATTAATTTGTAGGTTATAAATTTATAATAGCTTTGGTTTTAAAATATCACATTCGCATTCGTCAGGATTCGGCGACTGTCGGAAAAGTGCACAGCAACACAAACATATACACACGTCTCGGTTATTATATAGTGATTTAAAAAAATATATTCGTTGTAAACTTAGTGATCAATATATAAAAAACTTAATGAATTTTTACGACTCCTGTCAAAATAAAGGGAGGGGGAACTAAATTACGTGTTACTAGAAAAAATCGTGTAACTTCGAAACGGGTTGCTTGAGTTTGTCAAGATTGCTCTCGATGTAAAGAGAGCGCTTAATATTACCAAAAAAATCCAAAACCACAACAATTTCTTATCTCCGTCTACCAATAGAGGGCGCAACTTGTTGAAGGAACAAAACGGTCGACTTTTCTAAAAAAAAATTCAAATAGTACCAAATATTTTTTTCACTGTTATTGGAAGGAAAATTAATAAGGGAGTAATTTAAAAAAAATTATCTCAAATAGTTTCTGAGTTATGGTCGGCCTCCTTTCTTAGTGTACACCCTGTACTCAAACGGGAACATCGAAAAATCGTTTGCGCTACTCTCCAATAAGTGGCGCCACACATTTCAATTGAAAATAAATATTGTTTGGAATGTTGGCGCCTGTCTTAGGATAACCTAAGTTGTCCTAATTGGGAAGCTTATCATATTGTTTATACCTTGTGTCCCACGGTAGGGGTACCCCATGGGATTTAACATGGGAAAATTGAAATTATTTTTTTCCTGCTTCCCAAATTAAAAAATCGTAAAAATTTTAACGCAGATTTAAAGTGACACTTAAAACGTTTCTAAAAATATTTTTTTGATTACAATTTGATAATTAATAAATTAATTACAGGCATTTCAAATTCGAAATTTTGAAGGTTTTTCGCGCATGCGATTCAGATCGGCTATCTTCGGTTTTAAAGCAATATGGATGCTAAAATTAAATTGTAGCCGAAGATAGCCGATCTGAATCGCATGCGCGAAAAACCTTCAAAATTTCGAATTTCAAATGCCTGTAATTAATTATCAAATTGTAATCAAAAAATTGTTTTTAAAAACGTTTTAAGTGCCACTTTAAATCTGCGTCAAAATTTTTGCGATTTTTTAATTTGGGAAGCAGGTAAAAGATAATTTCAATTTTCCCATGTTAAATCCCATGGGGTACCCCTAGCGTGGGACACAAGGTATAAGTGATTGTTATAAAAATCATAAAGGGCGACAAAATACCTTTACTTTTGCCGTTTTGCCCTTTCTGTACCCATTATACTATATCGTCAATTTTGTTGATAGAAATTGTTTATTTATGTATGTTGCATTGTGCATGGGAAGAATTCTGGACAAGTGATGATGATGATATACCACTATCACAGTTACTCGCTGTGGTCAGACTTTGAAGAGAATCATCCGACTTGGCATGTTACCTCCACTGAAACTGATACTCACAGAACAATTTGGAGGTTGTGGAGATATCAATTTATTACCAACAGAGATTCTCCAACTGAACACCCTCTATAAAATTTTCAAACATTTTATTTCTGATAAATTTTTGATGCTGTATAGCGCCCAAACATAACCTAGAGACACCCAATAAAGATCGACAACAATTCATTGGGATAACATTTTACATGTCGATTATAAAACAACCCCCAACACAAGAAGGTATTGGTCTCACTTGTTACCCATATGCATAATGTTCCCACTCGGGAACATATTTTTTTTGGAAGAAAAAAATAAAATTTACAAAAAAAACATGAAAAAGCAATATTATGCAACAGTAGAGGTCTTTGATTGCAAAATATACCATTAAAATCCATAAGGTTTGCACTGTAACCCTTCAAGATATTTTTATGAAATTTGGAGCGTCTTCCTTTCTCAGAAGTCTAAAATTTCAAAAAATATGTTTTCCCCAAAATTATCAATTTTCAAAATGGCAGACATTCAACCATTTTACAAAAAAATTCCATGAAAACTACTAAATAAAATTAAGTATTAACAATAAAAGTACTGAAAATATTGTTTCTTGCACAATTTAATTTTATTTAGTAGTTCTCATGGAATTTTATTTTTAAAATGTTTGAATGTCGGCCATTTTGAAAATTGATAATTTTGAAAAAAAAAAATAATTTTGGAAATTGTAGACTTCTGAGAAATGAAGATATGCCAAGTTTCATAGAAATAAGTTGAAGTGTTTTTGAAATAATACTTATTTTCAAGAAAATACAAAATGGCTGATTACGGCTACACTTAGCCGCAATCATAAAAATGTTACTGAACATTGTAGGCTTATTTTCATATGTAGAATCCGAATATGCATAGTCCGCTACACCCTTTTGTAACACCCTGTATATGCTCTCTATACCGACAGCTATAAATAAAATAAATACACCCTTAAAATTATTTCACTATTTTCCGATCTTCTGTATGCACAAATTCAGATTTTATGCTGGATTATTTTTTAAATAGCTAAATCAATGAATATCTCTCTGTAATTATTAGATACTATTATTACTTATCAAAAATATGTTTCCTAGGCAGAAATTTAGTAACATTATATTTAATTTGAAATAAATGATTGTAGAGAAAAATATAAACGTTGGGGGGGGGGAGGGGGGCTTTGAAAGATTGGGGGCCCAAATTTTGTAGTAGCAGTGTACTGGCCGTACATGGTCGTTAATTACAAAAAAACCTATCGAAGAATAAGACACGCGAGACCTCCCCCTTGATTCTTTAAATTATTATTTTCATTATTAAAGCGTGATCGTAGTACCTACTACGGACTATTGTTTTTTTGGCGAGCAACATCGACTCGCTGCGGCAGTTCCAGTCGAAATGGGGAAACGCTTGTGAAGTATACAGGGTGATTTCTAACCTCCTGACCAAACTGAAAGGGCAACTGCGAGAGATCAAAATAAGGTTATTTTGTTAATAAAATTTTGATCAAAGTGTAATAATAAGAAGTGTTTGAAGTTCTTAGATAAGTCTGAACTTTGTTTATTTCCTGTCTTGCCAGTTGCGCCATTGCCAATTGCGCCAACTCATTAAACTGTGTCAGATGCGCCACATACATTTTTGCTTTTAGTGGAAGTGAAATATTTTTTGTGTCACATTGTTGTCTAAATAAAGTGGTTTCAGATACTAAACAAAGTTGGGAAATAAAGGTAATGAAAACTTAATCATAGATTGCCACTAAAGCGCCTAGGTTATTTTCAGGTTTAGTATATTTTTTTTAAATTGATACAAAATGGCAACTTGACACAAAACAAAGTTTAGAAGTAAAAAAAATGCTAAACTTAAAGGTAGATTGCCACTAAAGCGCCTAGGTTATTTGTAGGGTTAGTATATTTTTTTATATATTCAGCGTTTATGTATCATTCGTCGCAAATGACAATCTTCATTAACAACAAAAATATGAGCGGCGCATTTGGCCAAAAATTAATGATTCGGAGCAAATGGCTAGTAACCGTTCATTTAACTTTCAAGTATTTCAAATTTGAATTCAAAATGTAAATTATTACCATATTTTATTAAAAAAAACTCAATAGTTTCTAAGAACTTTAAACACTTGTAACTTTCTTATTATTACAATTTGATCAAAAATTTGATTAAAAAAATAACTTTATTTTGATCTCCCCCAGTTGCCCTTTGAATTTGGCCAGGCGGTTAGAAATCACCCTGTATAGGGATGGAGTAAAATTATGGAAGCAAGTAAAGGGGGTGGACTAATGGAAAGTGAAATAGAAAAAAACAGACAGGGAGTCAGGAGTTCGAGAATTATGACCGAAAATATCTCTAAAATATCACGTTTTTTTTTTGCTTTTGTTAAAAAATAAAACACGTTGAAGTTCTGTACAGTAAGAGCAGGTGTTATTCTTAATAAGGTTCGTGCTTTTGACTCAGCGAGTTTTGCAGATGTGACGAGTTTGGCCAATATAACTAACGGGCCAAATCCCACAAGGTAAGTTGATGGACACCTGAGCGAGACGTAGGATCGAGAACATTAGTGCTTACCAGAGAATTTTTGAGATTTTGTTTGCAAGAAAAAGATATAAGTCCTTGAAGGAAAGTATGAGGAGGTTGCTATGTAAGTGAGAGAAAGAAAGAGGAATTTAGTCTTAGTGGAATGGCAAGATAACGTGGCGGAGAAAGAAAGCTGATGGTTTGACATCTAATGGATATATCATGATAAAATCCTTGGTTGTCTTATTTTCCTTCTCTCTCTTGTCTCTTTTGTCTTCTCTGAATATAGAAAAATGGTGAAAAACAACAAGGATATCAAAAATGGGAATCTTCGAAACGAAGTCATTTCTACTTTTTAAATTTCCTTTTATTTTTCGAAGTTGACCCGAGAATGAAAAAAGGCAATGTATTTCATTCCTGACCAACTCTAAGAAGTAGAATTTTCCAGAGCCTCTCTATAATAATAATAATAATATATCTTTTATATCCCTGGCATGGGATACATCGGTAGTAAAGATACATATGTACATATAAATCCATGTTTAAAAAGAGAGAAAATTACACCAATTAGATTAGAATAGTATTAAAATAAAAATAAAAATTGTTAACATGATAAATCTAAAAGGTCATTAATGGGCCACAATCTAAAAGGATTTTTTAATAGACTTTAGTGCCTTCAGATTTTTTATAGTGCTGGAAGAAGGTTAAATATTTTAATACCCTTTGAGGTGGGAGAATGCTGAGTTAATTTAAGTCTCGTTATAGGGGTTACAAATTAAATAATGGGGTAAGCTTCACTCTATTCCTATCAGTTCATTATTATTGTTAAGTTTATTTAGCATCTTACAAGCCTTTGTTTGAACATCGCACTTGTTTTTCCCAGAGATTAATGCCGTAGTGTCATCAGCACATAAAACTAAAGAATTTAAGAATATGACAATATCATTAATAAATAGTATAAAAAGGATAGGGCCCAACACGGATCCTTGAGGAACTCCTACATTTACAGACAAAGGTGAAGACAAAAATTTAGAACTTTAAATTTAATATCTACCTGTTGACGTCTATCAGATAGGTAGGAGTAAAACCAGTTTGCAACAACACCCCTTATGTCGTAAATATTCAATTTGTATGATTTTTTCCCCCAAGTTGGAGGCCTTCTAGGGAGTTGTCGAAGGGAGGGTTAGTGCTGGAGTTGGTCCAATTTTTATCAAGGCTCTCCAGTCGAAACGTTGGCGTTAATGGAGTACATGTAGCGTCATTAACCCTTCCTTCGACAACTCCCTAGAAGGCCTCCAACTTGGGGGAAAAATCATACAGTTCGCTCCAGGAGTTTTCTACGTAGAATATTCAATTTGTGTAATAATAAAGAGTGATCGATAGTATCGAAGGCTCTGCTTAAAGATCACAGAAAATTGCAAGGACACTTTGCTTTTTATCAAGAAATGAAATAATCCATGGTGTGTCAGTACACGAAGGGGGTAAATGGTAATAAATAAAATAAAATACTCAAAACCTCCCCTTAGACAATGAAATTTAATGTGTATAAGTCTGACATTTTATACACATTAAATTTCATTGTCTAAGGGGAGGTTTTGAGTATTTTATTTTATTTATTAAGAAATGAAATGATATCGTTAACAAAGGAGTTAATTGCAGTCAACATTGATTTGCTATTACGAAAGCCGTGCCGTTTGTTGCTTATAATGTCAATGTTTGAAGAGATGACTGTTCAGTCTTTCCAGCATGGCAGCATATTCAAAAATTTTGGACAGAGCAGAACTGACAGAAATTGGTATGCAATATATTGAATTACTTATGCAGGAGTAAAATCGCCTGAAAAAATTTCAGTAACCCAATACATGATCTGGGCAGTCCGTCGTTTATAAAGATTGACTTTAGTATAAAGTTCCTTAAGCTCTACATAATCGATGTGAACAGGTAATATGAATAAAACCATCACGAATTTGTCACACGAACATCAAAAATTGGTAAATTTTAATAGCTCTATACAGGGTGTCCCACTGCTCCGTAATCGGTCGATAACTCAATATGGGTTGAAGATACAGAAAAAAGTTTCAAATAAAAGTTGCTTTGATTTGAATTGCGCATCTTTTAAAAATATTCTTATATCTACAGTATGTTGCATTTTCACGGGGCACGAAAATGTCACTTTTTTTTAAATGGCACACCCTGTATTTTTTTCTCTTCATGTATCGACCAACCATATTTATATCACGCCTGAAAATTTTTTTAATATCGGATGTGCGGTTGCCAAGTTATTAATTATTTTGTCAAAATTTGGTACAATTCAAGGTCGGACTGTAATATTCATAACTAAGTTACTCTTCAAAAAAGGAAAAATTTATTTGACGAATAATATTACCCTAATGTCGTGTTACTCTACAAAAAAAACTAAGCGATTAAGTTTATACCGAGTGTTTAAAATGAGAATTCAAACTTTGTGAACTTTAAATAGAATTTATTGGAATATTTTAAATGGAACACCCTGTATTTTTATTTACCATCAAATTATCGACAAAAAACCCTATTCAACAGTGTATTATTTTCTGGTATTATTTTTTGTGCTTTTGTTAATATTTACGATTTTTAAAATTTCACGTAAAAAAATTTGTTAAAAGTAATTTTTATTTAATTATTATTACAACATACCGTTTAAATAGTTGGTATCAACGCAAAAGAACAAAACGCAAGTCCTGTGACTATCTTAAGTTCTAAATAATTAAAGCAAAACAACAGTCAGAGGTGCGCGCGAGAATTGGATTTGCTGTACCCTAATAAAGTAGAGGAGGCCCTGTTCCTTGGCCGCCAAGGTCACCGGACCTTACCTATATGGATTACTATCTTTGGGGAACTGTTAAATCTCAAATATATCAACAGCTGCCACAACACGAGATGACATGAAAATTTGAATTCGAGAGGCGTTTCAACCGATTACTCCTATGACTTTAAACAATGTGAGAATATTTAGGGTTAGACTTCAAAAGTGCATTGATCAAAGTGAAAGACATTTTGAACATTTACTTTACTTTAATGAGAGATATTGTATTTATTTTCTATTTTAATTTTCGAGAAACACCGTTTATTAAAAATTCGAGAAATACCGTTTACTAAAAATTTTGTTTTAATTATTTAGAAACTAACAGTCACAGGACTTGAGTTTTGTTCTTTTGCGTTGATAACAACTATTTAAACGGTATTTTGTAATAATAATTAAACAAAAATTACTTTTAACAATTTTTTTTTACGTGAAATTTTAAAAATCGTAAATATTAACAAAAGTACAAAAAATAATACCAGGAAATAATCACCGTTGAATGGGGTTTTTTGTCGAGAATTTGATGGTAATTAAAAATACAGGGTGTTCCATTTAAAATATTCGTATAAATTCTATTTAAAGTTCACAAAGTTTGAATTCTCATTTTAAACACTCGGTATAAAATTAATCATTTAGTTTTTTTTGTAGAGTAACACGACATTAGGGTAATAATATTCGTTAAATAAATTTTTCCTTTTTGAAGAATATCTTAGTTATGAATATTATAGTCCGACCTTGAATTGTACCAAATTTTGACAAAATAATTAATAACTTGGCAACTGCACATCCAATATCAAAAAATTTTCAGGCGTGATATAAATATGCTTGGTCGATACATTAAGAGAAAAAAATACAGGGTGTCCCATTTAAAAAAAAGTGACATTTTCCTGCCCCGTGAAAATGCAACATACTGTAGATATAAGAATATTTTTAAAAGATGCGCAATTCAAATCAAAGCAACCTTTATTTGAAACTTTTTTATGTATCTTCAACCCACATTGAATTATCGACCGATTACGGAGCAGTGGGACACCCTGTATACTGTACAATGTGATCGGCATATTGTACGGATCCATTATAATTTATGGCACGTTCAATATTATTCTCTGTTATTGGTTACAAATTCTTCAATTTTTTAACAACGAAATAGCGATCGATCGAAATGTCACATTTAGACATAAAAAAGCTTTTTTTATTGTGAAAGTTAATAAATCGATAATAACATGCGTAATAACTCCGGCAATTTCCATTTTCATTGTAGGTGTTGGATTTATTTTCATGGTAACCCTTATTTAATAATTCAATTTTCGTATTAGCGAAGTAACCCTTGGGTTTAGAAAATTGATTAAATTATCTACCGGTCTTGAGTGTTTGTAGAAACAACCGACGACGGTGCGGTGGTTGAAATTTTCCGATTTCACTGGCGTCATTCGGTACGATATTTCGATACACCTGTCAAATAATACTTTTACGTTATTTTTTTAATACCTCGAAGTTCCTCCCTTATCAAAATAGATCAGTGTATAGGGAACGTTTCTCTGACATTTACGATTAAATATTCACAACTCTATTTTTGGGGAAGATTCCATTTCGGGGCGATATTAACGTGAAATACTAAAGAGGGATTTGAAATTTACATATTTAATTAACGGGGAGTCGTTTATTACTCGTTTTTTTTTCAATAATAGAAACGGGAGTTTTCGTAATAATTTTCATTTAGGATTTTCTAATTTTGTATACAAGGGGGTAGTTAACGACCTTTTCAAATATCACAGATAAGTGGGATACGCCCCTAGAGAGTGCTTCATTATATCTATTCGATTAAGTTTGTCCGCTTTATTTCGAGCGTCATTGGAAACTTCTCTCACACCCCCCCGAGAAAATTTTGTCTAAATTGAGTAGCATAAATCGAAGTTCAACTGTAATTGGAAAGTTATTGACAACATTAGGAAACTTTCCATTGTGTCTATTGATTAAATCTAATTCGATTTAACCGTGTCGAATGTTATTTTGAGAACCAAGTGTTGGGTTGTAATGGGTCGGTCTCTTAATCGTTATAGTGTATCCCTTACGCAGGAAACAAAAAGTAATGTACAAATTGACCTTTTGACATTTATTTCCATAAAGCACGTCCAATGTGGGTAATTAATGTACGAGTATTATTACTTTGTAGAAATGCCGAAATTCACTTTCATTATATGTAGATTCTAATAAAATTTTGGATAATAACATAGTTCGAAATTATGAAATAGGTACCTACCCTAAAAGAGGGAAGGGAAAAACCGGTGTTTTTGTCCTAAATTTTCAACGGAGCGAGCTGCAAATTTTCAGGACAAACAGGAGGATATTATTAGACCGTTGACTTAAAGTAAAACAAAAAAAAAATCATTTTTGTAGGGGTAGCTTGAGGGGGTGAATTCTGCATTCTTACTCCTAATTGCTTTATTTTCATCTTTTTAGAAAAGTCGTTTATGAAAAACACATTTCCATAGATTTCCCGACAAAAAAGATATTTTTCTTTAAAGGCGATAGAGGGAACCATTTTTTGAATAATAATTGAAAACCCTGAAGTTTGGTATTTGTCTGTTGAAGTCTGTCCCTTGAAGGAGGGTTAAGAGCATCAGGTGAACATGTGATATGTAGCGATTTTTTTCCTGAAACAGTTTTTCACGTGCGTTGTAAAAATGGGTGACATCAATTTCGAGCAACGATGTGCAATCAGGTTTTGCTTCAGACTTGGGCACAGTGCAACCGAGGCAGTGTTTTGCCAAGGGCCCGGGTTTTTTGGTGGTTGAAGGCATTTTCAAAAGGAAGATTCAAGATGAACCACGAAGCGGATGGAATGTAACTCATACCATCGTTCATCAGATTTTGACGAATGAATTGGGGATGAGAAAAATCTGCGCAAATTTGGTTCTAAAAAACCTTCCGCAAGACCAAAAGAACATCAGGAGGGAAAGGTGTCTCGACTTTTTGGAATCGATTTAAAATGATCCCCATTTTCTGAAACGTGTCATTACTGGCCTTGGGTGTTTGAGTACGACCCGGAAACCAAGCGCCAGAGCATGGAGTGGCACACTTCTCCAAGGCAAAAAAAAACAAGAATGAGCAAGTCGATAGCCAGGGAATTGTCCACAAAGAGTTTCTGCCTCAAGGCCAAACGTTCAATCAACACTTTTCCCGAGAGGTAAAAACTTCGAAAAAGGGTTATTTGTGAGAAACAAAACATCAAGAACAACTGGGCGTTGCATCACGAAAATCCGCTTTATCACACAGCAATGTCAATAAACAAGTTTTTGACCATTCCAGTGGCTTCTTATTCGTCTGAGTTGAGTCCTTGCGACTTTTTCCTCGTCTCGAGATTGCAAAATCACCTTAAGGGAACTCATTTTAGGACACTTAACAATATTCAGACGCCTGTAACCGACCAGATGAAGACCAAAGAACCGCCTCCAGCGGTGTGTGGCTTCCCAAGGACATGACAGTATTGAATTCTAATTTAATTCATTGCAGATATCTCATCCGGGGGTTTTTTGGGTTGCTGATTCCAAATTAGGCATCGGCAACAGTGTCCCCCGCGTACCTAGTGCCCGCCGGAGAGCCCCCCCTCTCCCACCTCACTAAGGATAATACGTACTTATGTAAAGGTACTTCGAGTAGTTTCACAAGTTCTCGGCTTTCGGACTATCTACCATGCACGACTGGTTAGGTCCGGATGGAGCTCCTGGAGGAACCCCGACTTAGCAACTACAAATTATTTACGGTTCCCTAGGGGCTTGAAACTTCAATGAAACTTCAGAGTCCATAGGATGACGTTGATGCCCGGATGCGATGCACCATGTACGCGGGAGACGGTTGCCGATGCCTCATTTGGAATTAGAAATCCAAAAAAACCCTGGATGAGATTCCTGGATGAGATGTCTACAATCATGTGAGAGTGAATTTCAGAAAAAGCTTTGGAGATGGCGTTGTTCGGCCATCTTGAGTTCCAGGTTGGCGGTGAGCCAATTTGGAGATCAGCGACTTCGAAAACTCCCGTGAACCCGAATGAGTCAATTCTAGAAGTTTATAACGAGAAAAAATGCATTTTTCAGGATGCATTTTCCACTACACAAATGCAATTTTGAAAAAAAAACATGATCAAAAGTAGGTACAAAGTTTCCATCTGAATTTAGGAAGCGAATGCAAAAAATCCATCTCAATCCGCCCGTCTTACTACAAAAATTTGGTCGGTTGAGTGCTTTATTCCCTCGCCTAATTGTATAACTGGATAAATTTCTCCGGGAAGAAATAGTAGTTTACGTAATAAGTCCCGAAAGTGATCTTTTACTGGACAAGTAGGCAAATTACAGGACGAGCCGCAGGCGAGTCCTGCAAGCCTGCGAGTCCATTAATCGCGATTAATCGATTTTTCCAGAAATCGTTTTTCGATTTTTACAATTTTTGCCAGCACTAGATACGGCGTGATTAGAATTTGAACCAGAGTGCTGGCAAAAATTTCAAACGAATCGATTAATCGATTCGTTCGAACACAATTAGTGAACGATTTTCATAGGCCCAGAAATCTATTAATTGCGATTTTAGATTAATCGCGATTTCCCATTAATTGAGATTTTAGACTGATCGCGATTAATCGATTTTTCCCATTTTTGCCAACACTAGATACCACCTGATTAGAATTTGAACCCGAGATCGTGGAAAATATTATTATTTATTTGTTTCTCATGCAATAGCTACACATTATGATGAACCTTGTTTAACACTTTCAGAGACGCAAATGGCGAAACGTTGCAATTCTCCCTCAGCGATAACAGATGAGAACGAAAATTCCAAAAGACAATCGCCCTCAAATTGAACACAATTACCATGACGATATCGTCGAAATATTAGCGTACTTCAAAGGCAAAAATCATTTTTAAATGCCAAGAATTTAACTGACGAAAGAGACGCACATTTTGGAAAAAGTAAGGAATACTAACACTTCATCGTTTAAAGACATGAAATATTGAATTATTCAATATTGCCATGAATGTAAACCTTTCATAAAATATGATATTTGAAAGAGTTTTGTTGATATGGGTAAAGACAAGACGTCCAAGTCTACCAAAGCCCTCGTTTCATTTTGCAAATGAAAAAGGTAGAAGTGTAGAATACACTAAAACGTTAATTAAGTGATATTACAAGGTACACAATGTAAATGAAATGCGCTCAGTTTGTGCAAGCATGTAACCGAGGTGTAACCTATAGTTAAATACGTAATATTGTAATACAGAATAATATTTATGGACTAATGATTCAATTTTGGAGAGCGAAATGCTAATTATTATTTTCGACAAGCAGTTCATTTGTTACAGTTACATGTTTACCCTTATAAAGTATATGTCAGACGTGTGAAATATTGGGCGAAAATAAAATGACAAGCGGAAGAGAAAGTAAATTTTTAAAATTTGTATTAGAAGTTTCTCGTTTTCAGAATTGTCACAGTGCAGAACATTTTAACTCATGTTGGGCGGACGGGTGGGGGGGTCCTGCCATTTAATTAGAGAAAAACGTCACTGTGAACTTTTTGGGAAACAGTCTAATAATAGTATTAAAATATCCGACATCAGAATAAATTTTCTGATCATTTTTCGACATTATGAACGGATGTAGATTAGCTGTATACTTTCCACAGCGCAGCTAATTAAAAATTTTTGCTCAAACTTTAATTGGCTAATTAATCTTCGATGATTAATACTCGAAGTAATGGGATTCTTAATTCCGCCATTTTAGCTCTGATATCCCGATTAATTTTGAACATGTTTAGACTGAGTACCACCATTTCGGGAATTAATCTCGTACTCGTTATATGTTATACATGGACGTTATCGTATAGCGCTCCCGAGCTACAATTTCCTGTTATATTAGGATTTAGCGAGAGACATAAAACTAAATTTCCGTGCAAATTGTGGCGTTACGCGAGACGGTCTCTGCTCTATAGAGCTTTACAGAAAAGCTTTTGTAGCTATAAAATTTCCGTGCTGCATGTAGCGCGAATGAGTTGTGTTGATGATACTAACTAAAAGTAAAAACGTGCTGGCAAGGCTTCCTTCGTAAGAAGGGTCCTTCACTAATGGACGGGGGGTCCTTCAACTTTTAATGTAATAAGCGAAAACTCAAACTCTAAACACAAATCTTATCCAAAACCTCGTTAGGGCTTTACGAAAAGTTACACACAACATGTGGTTAGATCTTAAGTAAAAGTTTTGGGATTGATCGAGTTTCATCCCCGTCACCAACTTATCCATCGTGACATATAATGTCATAATAATTAAATACGCGTGTGCGGTTAATTACGATTATAAAACAAAATTCTAATGAGCCGTGGGAGCCATCAAACCTGTGTCTAATTTCTCTCGTCAAAACACGTCGTATAAGCATCATTATCATATTCCCCATTGTAATAGACGCTCGTCAAATTTTAATGTAACGTAAACATTTAATCTGTTTGGTGAACGGAAAATGTCAATAAATTTTTACGGTAATTTAAATGTTTTGTTCTTTAACGGTATGTTAATGATTTTAATTGAGTTAAGTATTGAATTTCTGCCAAACGCAACGTTTCCCGTGGTTCAGACGAATGTGGTTTAATCCACACGAATAATAAACGGCCCAAAATAGTGGAGGGCTTTTGTCTGCTGGCGTTTATGTTTAAATATTTACGTTAACACATACGAAAGCTTTCGAAAACAATGCCTGTAGGTTAAACATAAATGTTTATACAACGACAACCGGATGTTTAAAAAACATGGAATATGGCCACCATTACTTCTTACGCCTAAAGACACTTTTTAGTAAATTTCTCAAAAGAAATTACAAAAGAAAACAGATTTTATGAATGTTACACTAAAACGGCCCAACATTTCTTCATAATTTATATGGGTTGTTAGTATGAAATGGCCAATAAAACCAAAAAGGCGATATTATTTTTCTCGATTTTTAGAGGGTATCGCATCGTCACACCTTTGCCACCCCCATTATTTATCTTTCTTACAAAGCGATGTATTTGAAAGACAAAGTATGCGGTTCTTGCAAGATGGTGCTACATCTCATTATTATAGTACCGAAGTGAGCAGCACGTTGGATAGAAAGCTCGATGTACTAATCCAGTGTTTATGAAAATTTATGAAAAACTATATTTATTATACTTATGATGTACAGGAAGGAGAAAGTTATATTGGACATTTGTTAAATTAAATTATCTTTTCTGTTCTTAATTGAACAATAATTATGATATTTGTTGTAAAAATATAATGTCGCATAGTTTTATCTTGACATTTAAAAAGGAGGCCTGTATCTTCTAAACAAAAAATTTTACAAACAAGCACTAAAAGACCAAAAAAGTTTCTAAATAGATGTTTAATTCCATTGGCGTGCAATTTTTATGCCATCAATCGACACCAACACGTAAAACAAGCGATTAGGAGAGAACGTGGCAGTAATGTGAGGGGTAGAAGTTTGTGGAAACCTTTTGTCCAATGGAAACCGTTCAACAATGAATCATGGAAAGACTTTTAAACTGTGGGAGAATTTTTATCTCACGTTCCATATTTTTTAATTTGATTTTCGAATTGCATATCAGACCGTTAAGGTAAATTACCGAAAGGTGTCGTAACCAGGATACATTACCTACGTGTACCAAAAATAGTTGAACAAATGAGGTTTTTAAAAATAAAATCTGGGCCTTCTAAATTTCACGCAATTCTATCCTATTTTTATTTTTCTCATGGTTATGCTCAAAGAAGGGAAAGTAAAAAAACTTGGTATAATAAACAGATGACATTAGAAACATAAAAAATGATATGAAACAATTGGAATCCTACACGCTAAATCAGTAAAACTAATTAAAGAGTACAATCAAAAAATTAAATGTCATTTTGTCCGGTTATGTAATAATTTTGTAGTTTTTCATACTTACTTTCCCTTCTTGCAACGTTCTTAAAATCCTGTTTTTTAATTTTTCAAAATTTTGTTTATTTACTTCTAGTAAAAAAGTGGATAAATAAAGTTTTAAAAAAAAAATAAAGTAATAGGGATAACTTCGTATAAGGTTATCTATCCCGATAAATCATAGTTTTTGAAATACATAATTGTCTATTTACAGAAAAAAACATTTTCAAAAAAGGAAATTAAAGAATAAAGGCTTCCGTATAGGAAAAAATGACAATTGTGTTATGAGCTACCAATGTCATTATTTAAATAAAATTTAAAACATGTCAAAACGGTTGGACTTAGGTATAGGAAATAATGTATTTAGATTTTTATGTTGAATCTAAAAATGTATTAGTATACAGGGCATTTCATTTAAATTAACGAAGTTGGCATCCACTTGCGATATAACCGGAAGTGCCAGAAATGTCAAAATATTTTCATCGTATGTCCGTCACAGACCTTAGTATGTCGTCATATTTTCACCATTTTTCTAGTCATGGTTTTCATATAACCGATCGATGATCGATTCAGTTCCCAGAGGACGACTCATGTGTTTTATTTTTATGAAATAGCTTCAGTTTTAAAACGTCAGTCAATGCCGATATGTAAGATATAAATATCACGAAGTGTTAAGATTGTTATGAAATTCAAGTTTATAACAAAGATGAATTCGATTTTACATATTATAGGTACACATTCATAAATAGGAATAGGAAGAAGCTTTAGGAAGAAATGAGGAGGCGAAATGTGGAGGAGGATTTGGTGGAGGCATTGGAAGAAGTGTATGACGAGACGGACGAGGTGTAGAACTAAAGTGGGGGTGAAGATGGGAGAGCAGTTCTAGACAACAAAAGGGGTGAAGCGGGGATGTCCGTTGAGTCCTACCCTGTTTTCTTACGTAGGGGATCTGGAAGAAGCTATGAGAGGGCAGCAGAAAGGAGGGGTAATCATAGGAAGATGTAAAGTGTGCGTACTGGCGTACGCGGACGATGTGGCGGTTGAGGCAAAAGATGAGGGTGAGATGAGGGGGGCAATTAATAGGAGTTTGGAAAAGGATTTAAGGGCGAATGTGAAAAAGACAAAACTATTTCAAAGAAGGAGAGGAAGAAGATCAAGTGAAAAGTGGGGTGGGGGGAAGAGGAGATAAAGATAAAGAGGGTGCATGAATGGAGATACCTAATGTATACGCTGAAATACAACAACAGGGATGACAGTCATATAAGAGAACTGGCGAAGAAAGGGAACAAAGTGTTAGGGCAGGTATCGGGAATAGGAGAAAGGGTGTTCGGAAAGGATAGACAGAAAATAAAATGGCTGTTCGAAAAATTAGTTAAAAGTGTGATGGTATATGTTGTAGAGATATGGGGTTGGAAAAAATGGAAAGGATTAGAGAGAGTACAGAGAAATATTGGAAATATTTTGTTGAAATTGGAGAGAATAAGGGTTCAGACAGAAACGCGGGCAGTGAAGAAGGAATGGAATTAAGAGTAGATAACAAAATACTGCAAGAATGTTGGAGGGAAGTGAAGGAGAATAGGGCGAAGTGGAGTCAAGAAGAAAGGAAAAAATACTACGAGAGAGTATGGAGAGGGAGGAGGTGGAAAGGAGAAGGGCGGAGGGAAGGAGCGTTGAGGTGGAGTTGGTAATGAGAGATAAAGACGTACATGGAGGGACAGGAGAGGGGAACAAAAGTAAGAGAAGGGAAATATAAAGAACAATATGAAGGAATAAATGGTAGGCGGGATACCAAGATATCTGAAGGGAGGGATGGGAATGAAAGAAAACAAATAGTAGCGAGGTTTAGATGAAGAGAGAGTAAGTAGGTATTGGAGGGAGGACGAAACTAGAATGTGTAGGCTGTGTGGGAAAGGCTGGGAGAGCTTGGAACATATGATGAAGGAATCTGGAGAGTTGAAAGAGAAGGAAGGAGGTAGAATGAAGATATTAGGCGATGGAAGGGAAGGGGTGATGTGGATGAAGGGAGTGTTGGAGAGAAGGAAGAAGTTAATGAATATGAAAGTACAAATTCAGTATAGTTTGCACACCCCAACAAATTGGTTACAGAAGGAAACCAAACGAATAACGATGGCAAAAAAAAATATAATGAAATAGTTGTATATACTGTACTTGTAGGTACGGCCACTTATACAGGGTGTTTTTTGGGAGCTTTAGTTAGACGTTTCTAGGAAAGTTTTATGGGTAGGTTTCTGAAAATGTGTACTTGGGGGTTACGCTGAAAGCCGAATCGATGTAAAATATTTTCAAAATGGCAGCACTTCCGGAAATGCCGGAAGTAGCTACTAACTTCGTTACTTTAAATGGCAACCCCTATTTTTTATTGCATTTTTGGATTCTACGTGAAATTTTATAACTATAACCTTCGATACCCACATGTCAATATTTACAAGTTATGGTTTTTAAATTATTTTCATTTATTTAAAAAAAATGGCGGATGCAGACGGTACTTTTTGATGTAAAAGATATGTTGCGTATGACGTCACCTATGAGGCTTGAAATTTAAGAAAATTCGAAGACTAAAAACTCAGTTTTTTTAAATGAAATGTCCATTTTCTTACTATTGCATTTGATAGAGAATAAAAATGGACATATTTTGGTATTACAAGTTCCTATTCCTATCTTTAATAGTTTCTCATTTCATTGCAATGATACCATTTTTTTTTCGGATTTTTTAATGGTTGGTCATGACCTTATGGTAAACGAATTTTAAACCAATCAAGTGATATTAATGCGTCACCTGTTATAAATTTCAAATCAATTTAAAACCTTGTCTTCTTCAAAAAATGCTCAAAATGAGCGCCTTCATGTTCCAAACACAAACTCTTTATCGTAAATGTTCTCGTGTGGAATCATTAAATGCAGTTAAATGCATTAAGAGACCGATTCTTGAGTACAAGATCAATAGTCGATCAATGGTTTCAAAACGAAGGACGTCCTGTAACCCTTCGTACAGTTCACCGTCGAATTAGAGCTTTTGTCTTGCAGTCCTATCGACTCTATCTTGTGCTTCCGCTGACGGCTCGTCATCAACAGCAACGTTTGTGTGGTGTACCATGCAACTGGATTGGGACGTGAAATGACATAGGGTGGTCTTCAGTGACGAATCCCGATTCTGTTTGGGAATGGTATAGAGTGCTATTGTTTATGGAAGTAGATCTCAGTTGGTATTCACCCGAGGCAATATGAATGCCCATCGATATCTTGATGAAGTGGTTGACCCCATATCCTCCCATTCCTCCAGGGGGGCTGGAGGACTCGATTTTTCAACAGGAGAATGACCTTCCCCACATTGCAAGGCATTCTATAGAGCTCTTCGAAGAGGCTAACGTCAAAATCCCCCGACCTTTCGCCTATCGAACATGTGTGGGACACGATGAGTAGAAGACTCAAGCAATTAGCCAATCCTCCAGGTCACGAAAAGCTCTTCGACATGAATTACAGATTGCCTGGGATGCAATACCTCAGGAAGAAATCGACCACCTGGTGGAATCCATGCCAAGAAGGTTGAGGGAGTGTCACTGTATAGACGACAATATTTTTAAACCACGCCCAACGACTCGTATGAGGTGGACTACTTACAAGAGGAAAATATTAGAATGATAATTTAATCAAGTCAACTATATGAACAAAGTAGAGTGTATATGAAAATATTATTGTTTGACAGTTTGTGAAAATATAAAATAAGAAACTCCAAATAAAGCTCTCGCTTATTAAATATATCCAAACTCTGTTAGGTTATCGGTCCAGTGCGTATTGGCGTTAAGAAGAAAATAAAAGAAATGGCTGAAGGTTCGTCTAATAATTATATGCGTTGGCAACAGTTCGATGGCACAAATTTCAGTAATTGGAAATTTCGTGTGAAGATTTTGTTGGATGAAAAAGATTTAACAAAATACATCGATGAAAAATTAGTTGACATTTTGGCTAGTGTATCTTCAGAAAGTCGTGATGCAACAAAGAAAGAAGAAAAATCAGCGCGTTCAATTTTAATACAGGCAATTCACGACAGCCAATTGGAATTGGTGAAGGAGAAAGAGAGAGCGAAAGAAATTTGGGACACATTGTGTACTATATTCGAACGAAAAAGCATTGCATCGCAGTTACTGTTGCGTAAACAACTTTTAACGATGAAATACGATGACAATGAGGATATAACTGGTCACTTTCAAGTTTTTGACAAAAAGATTCGAGAATTGAAATCGGCTGGCGTAAAAATGGAAGATCTTGATGTTATTGTTCATATGTTGCTCACAATGCCAGACAGTTATTCGAATTTGGTGATCGCAATTGAAACAATGAAACAGGATGATCTGACATTGGATTTCGTTAGAACTCGTTTGACGGATGAATACAACAAGAGAACTGGTGATGTTGGATTGAATAAATCAAGTGAACCTGGTGTGATGTTTTCGAAAGGAAAAAGAAAGGAAATCATCTGTTATCACTGTAAAAAGCCAGGTCATCGAAAATTCCAGTGTTTTCTCAACAAACGGAATAAAAATCAGAAGAAGAATTCTGAAAAAGCGAATACTGTGGTCGATAATGATGATAATAGTATGTCATCGATGTGTGTTTTTACTAATGATCAAAATAAGTCATGCAATGACATGTGGACGAAATGTGAAGCACACGTAGCACAGTGTGGTGGTGACTCATCACGTATTAAGTTTATACTGGATTCTGGTTGTACACAGCACATGGTGAATGACGAACGGTACTTTAGTAATCTGAATACAATCGATCAAATTGAGATTGGTGTTGCAAAGAAAAATCAAAGCATTTTGGCAAGGCAACAGGGTGACATCGTTGTCAAAATATTTTGTGATGGTGAATCATCGACAAAAAGAATGGAAAATGTTTTACTTGTCAGCGATTTAAAATGCAATTTGATGTCGGTTCGTAGTTTGATGAATAAAGGCTATAGTATCGTTTTCAAGGGTAATCACGCATATGTATCGTATAACGGAAAGACACAATTTACGGCACATGCAAACGGAAAGCTATACGAAGTTGATTTTCATGTGGATATCAATGTATTCACTGGTTTTTCAAGTGAGAAAAAGTTACAAAACGTTTCTCATAGTTTATGGCATTTTAGATTGGGTCATTTGAATGCAAATGATATGAAAAAGCTGGTCAAATTAAGTGATGGACTAAATGTGAATGTGGATGTTGACTCAAAGTTGTGCGAATCATGTGTGTTTGGAAAGCAAGTAAGGTCATCATTTCCAAAGTATAAAAATGCTCGTTCCACTCGAATTTTGGAGCTGATACATAGCGATGTATGCGGTCCTGTTCCAACAACCGCATATGATGGTTCAAAGTATTTCGTCACATTCACAGATGATTATTCGCGAGCGTCCATGGTATATTGCATTCAAAAGAAAAGTGAGGTGCTTGAGAAATTTAAAGATTTTGTTGCAATGGCAGAAGCATTTCATGGTAAACAAATTGCAAAACTACGAGCTGACAACGGTGGTGAATACACATCAAATGAATTTAGAAGTTTTTGCAAACAAAAGGGCATACAGATGTCATTGACTGTTCCTTACAATCCAGAAATGAATTCGGTGTCTGAACGATTAAATCGAACATTGCAAGAAAAAGCTAGAACCATGTTATTAGCTAGTAATCTTGATCATAAATTTGGAATGAGGCAATTATTGCAGCAAATTATATCAAAAATCGTTCACCTACGAGTGCAGTTGATAAACAGTTCGAAACAAAAACACCAGCTGAAATATGGTTTAGACAAAAACCGAATTTGGCACATTTACGTATTTTTGGTGCTGAATGTTACAACCATGTACCATCAAATAATCGATCAAAATTACAGGCAAAGTCGACGAAATGTTTAATGCTTGGTTATGCCGGATCGATTGGCTCGTATCGGTTATGGGATGTTGAGCAACAAAAGCTGATTATTGGTCGAAGTGTAACATTTAATGAGACATCGGTATTGAATCAATCGAAAATGATACAAATTATTGATTCAGAGGCGGCAACAAACCGAGAGACAACGGCAAATGATCAAATGTGTGATGAAGGGGCGGATGATTCAAGGAATAGCATTATTGATAATGCAAATGATCTTTCAACAAATTATCAAAACAACAAAGATAATGTCAACAGTGCAAATGGAAATTGCATTGGCAATATCAATCAGCAGATTCCACGACGTAGCCAGCGTATCAAAAAGAAACCAGATCGATATGGTGAATGGGAATTCGACGATGAAGATACACACATGGCATTATCGGCTGAACAATATGTTGATCCATTGACTGTGGCTGAGGCGAAAAATCGAAATGATTGGTCTGAATGGAACAAAGCAATCAATTGTGAGTATCGTTCATTAATTAGAAACAATACTTTCACCGTTTTTGAGCTCCCGGAAAATCGAAAAGCCATTTCAAATAAATGGATGTTTAAGCTAAAACGAAAAGATGATGGAAGCATTGATTGCAACGAGCCAATTCGAATATTCGAAGACAACACTTCGTGCATTAAGATCGCCGAAGAGTCGCGTGAATATAAATAAACGAATGAAACATTTGGATGTGAAGTACAATTTCATCCGTGACTATGTAGCCAAAAGCAAATATGAAATTGTTTACGTTCCAACACAAGATCAAGTAGCGGACATCATGACAAAGGCACTTGGTAGAATTCTTTTCATCAAACATCGTGATAAATTGAATTTGGTTTAATTGTTTTTTTTTATGTTCTTAATGTACTTCTATTAAATTAAGGGGCGGTATTAGAATGATAATTTAATCAAGTCAACTATATGAACAAAGTAGAGTGTATATGAAAATATTATTGTTTGACAGTTTGTGAAAATATAAAATAAGAAACTCCAAATAAAGCTCTCGCTTATTAAATATATCCAAACTCTGTTAGAAAAAACCTTACGGAGCCCAATCTTTACGCACAGGAACACCGAAACAGAGCTTTGTGAGCCGCCGCTTCAAGCAAGATAGTTTTGAAAGCACCACCTTTCTTCATTTTTTTCTGTTTGGTCGAGAAATATCCACCCTTTCCGTTATCGTGACCACACAGTAGAATTAAAGACCACATGACTAATGTGAATTTTGAAAAAACATTAGAAATATTCATGGAACATTGCTCGAAAGCATATGTAATGTAGTTTTATTGATGACTGTATTGCGATTAATGGATGGAGTAAAGTAACATTCACGCAGAACGTTTGAGAATGCTTTTACCGTTAAAGACCCGGTTTTATAATGCATAGTTAAATACGTGATCAGCTAACGACGTGATTAAGTTTGAATAATGCAACATGATTTGCTAATACGGGTTACATAGGCGTGGTCGTTGATCGTATTAGCCTATCGTATTACTTAACCACGTCGTCAGCTGATCACGTAGTTAACTATGCTTTATAAAATCGGGCCTGTATTCCTATAGTTCCGATGTTTTAGGCCACAAATGAAAAATGGCGCTCTTGTCATTACCAAAATTTAAATATGGAAATTTTCAATTTTGATTTGGATCGTTAGAAGCTTATTAACGGTAACGTCATTTTATTTGAATAAAGCTGCCATTCTTCGAAATGCTTAAAATACAAAATGGCAAAACCACTCGAGGATAAAATTAGCTTCACAAGCGCTTGTGTACGCGATTAAAGGTTTTAAAACTCGATTCCATTAGAAAAGCGACGCGTATTTATAAAACGCACGCGAACATAATCTGTCTGTTTCTCGTCGAATTTATAAATTACGCATACTTATCTACTTAAAAGCAATTAAAGGCTCAATTACTATTATCACTCTGACACACCAAGAGATAACGGGAATAATTAGAAATTTAGCTCAATCTAAAAATAAGTGAGATGCTTCTAATGCATGACGCCGCGGAAGTTAAAATAGTAAAATAAATAACGCGTGTTACGCAAAAATTTTAAACATCGCTAATGTTTATAAAAGCTGGTTGATGTTTCAAGAATAACATTTCATTATTGACAGTTTAAACATAACCGCAAATTAACGTGTAAAATTAAGATTGCCGCAACCGCAATATGGGTTCAATAATTTGTTTATGTGTTTATTTTTTTTTTTTTAACAAAAATATCAATCGGTTGTATCTTCTGTTAAAATAAATAATCATTTCAGCTGGCGTTATGGTTTCTTTCAACAATTTTAAAAGTCTTTAATTAAATCTACAACAAAAGCGGGCGCGACCAATTTGTCTTAATTATAGAATGTTTTCATCTGTTCAGTGTTAATCACAATTTCGAAATTACAACAATTAATACATGTATATATCATTCACGGGTAGGTGATGAAAATAATAATTATAAAATGACTATTCGAATACAAAAAAAAATTTCAAACTAATCTGGTGTAATTAAACTTACAAATTCATAAACAGCTTTTTGATAAACATTTGCGTCAAAGTTTGTTTTACTAACTCAATGGATAATTGGTAGGCAAACAAATGTTTATATATTAAATAATTAATTTTTTTATTTGAGTGGAATTGCTTGTTTTATTATTACAATTAACAAATATACAACGTGCCCAAGATAAGAATGAACAGCATGGGGATCTTGAAAACGGCCAGAGATACGAGGGCGGTTAAATTAGAGAAAAGTTAATGTGTAATACATAGTTAAATTCGTAATAAAAAACACTATCGCATACAGGGCGTTTCGTTGGTTGCGGCAATATAAAAAAATAAAGTTGATGATGGTTTCTCGAAGACGAAACGTCGAATCAAAGATTTGAAAACGCCATCTAATCTAATTCAAAAAGTGACAATGAAGAAGTATCTTTGGTTTTTAAAAATCTTTTAAAATAAACGAAGGAATTACGAAAAAAGAAAAACCCAAAAATCGCATTTTGTTTTAAATTTTGGAAACGATAAACAATAATGAAATTTTGCAAACTACATGTGAACATCCCCATGCTGTTCATCCTTATCTTGGGCACGTTGTATTAGTTAGGTAGTAAACAGTGTGTCCCACTCGCTATCGACCCCAGATTTTCCCTTATAGAAGTCAAAATAATGGTCATAATTTACGAAAATTTGTTGCTTCCCAACATTTTTGTGTGGAAAGCGAGATGGATCAAAAAAAATGTTGGAAGAGATCACCATGCGCATCCAGGCATGCCTGAACACGTCTTTCTATATTACGGAAGATTACTACCAACACTTCGGGATTCGCAGTATCAATTTCCCGCCGAATACTGTCTTTCAGTTGCAAAAGAGTCCGTGGCAGCGTGGCTTGTTTCGATAGACGTTCCCTTTCAGCATAGCCCATAACAAGAAGTCTGGTGGGGTGAGGTCTAGTGATTCACCAAGCCAAGTAGCTTGACTTGAAATTTAATAGCTTGGCTTGGACTTGAAAGGCAAGCTTTTTATGAAAAAAAAACTTGGTTTGGCTTGGTTATCAACTAAGCTTGGCTTGGATAATACTTCAGCTTTACTTGGTTTTTTGTAGGATTGACTTGATTTTACGTCAAGCTTTAAAAATTCAAGCCAATCCCGTGAATCCGTAATGAGGTCTGGCGATCTTGGTGGCCAAATTCGCTTTGAAATGGCTCGATCTTCAAAGAAAGACTCAATTTCATCCATACTGATTTTAGAAGTGTGACAAGTGACAAAACCTCACACTTGCATCACATCAACAGCCCAAACAACGTCAGCATGGTCAATTCGCGCACACCCCTTCCTACGGATGACTCCCGAAATGGAAAGACGTGTTCAGGCATGCTACCACGCTTTCCACACAAAAATGTGACGTTGATCGATTAATCCCATGATTTCCACGCATCTTCGGTTATCGGACCAATATCTTCTTCAGGACCGAAGTCTTCGTAACATCGTGTTGCTCCGAAGCCGTTCAAAAATCGGACGTTACGGCAGATTTCCACCTTCTTTTCAGCTGGGATTCTGTACGCCTTGGAAACTTCCGAGGAGCACTTCTTCAAGTGCTCCTTCATGTCGCCTGGCACATCCATTTTTTGAAGCATAAGCTGTTTTAATAGGATGGCATCGTTTGGATCGCCTTAGCAGAGAGTTCTTCGCAGCGAAGAAGGAAGCTGGTGTGAACATGATGAAGCACGTGTCTTCGCTTCAAAGAGTTTTTCGTGACATCTGTGAAGAGATGGAAAAGCAGTTTCAAGTTGATCTGCCTGAACAGCTGCGAATTACATCAACGTTACCAAATGCGTAGAATAATTTTCGTCAAATATGGGAGGCCACTCCAATGTCTGGTGGAACGTCTTCGTATGGTTTAAATCCAGGATTCAACAAGCAGAGATGAACGTGTTGCCCTTATCATGACAAAAACAAAAATGGAAACACAGAAGAGCTTAAAAGGAGTAAAACAAAAGGTAGGCCTAATATGAAGTGTTTAATTGCTCGAAATTTGGACGTTATCGTCGCCAGTGACCGGAAGCAAAATTGGCATCCGCAGAAGAAAAACCACAGAATTCAAGTAACATTATTTGTGGTAGCGAAGCAAGTGAAAATTTCTGATGGGAGTTACATTGAAGCTTATGGAAGTGGCACAGTGAATGTGTTGGTGGATAATGATAACGGTAGTTTGATTACACTAAGCATGTCCACTGTAATTCCTGAAATCCCAGCCAAAGTGTATGTGTCACGGAAAAGTTGTAGCTTGCAATTGTATCATGAACGTTTTGGTCATCATAATAGAACGTACGTGAAGAAGATCCTGAAACGACACAGCACTGACATTCCATCAAACAATTTTGGTAAGCAGAAGAGAAAAAGCTTCAGATCAAGGAAGAACAGACCTGCAACTCCTGGTGACATCATAAGTGCCGATGTGTGTAGTGTAACATCCCTTGGTGGTCCTCGTTATTTTGTTTTGTGAGAGTGTGAAGAAGTTGACAGAAATTGAAATCATTCTTGGCAGAAGCAAAGACTGCTGATCATACTGTGAAGACTTTAAGAAAGTCCACGATCTTGCTTCATACAAAGAATCTTCGGAAAGATTTATGATCAGAAACAGCTCCATACGTACTCAATCGAACAGGACCAACTTCAACTGAATGGAACGTTCCATATGAGCTATGGTACGGTAAAGAACTTCCTAAGATTGATCATTTAAGGGCGTTTGGACAAGAATGTTATGGTCATGTGCCAAAACAACGCCGAAAAAAATGGGATGCAAAAGGAATCAAGGCGGTGTTAACTGGATATTGTGGCAATAGTGATGGTTAACGTGCATATATTCCGTCTCTTGGAAATGTGTACACAAACTGCAATGTATGCTTCATTCCTGAAAAATCAACTGTGTCAAAATCTGTGGTTGAAGACAAGGCAACAGATTGATGTTGATTTAAGATCTTCATCTGCTGATGTACCTCAGTATTTAGACGAGTGATCTGAAATTGTTGGAGATGAGGTTGATGAAGTAAATGTTATGATGTCAGTTGAGAATGATCTGCTTTCTTGCAGTAAAAGTCTAAAGTCGTGGAACCGAGCGATTGATCCAAAATCCAGAGTTCCACAAGCGTACTAAGCATATTGATGTTCGATGTCACTTTATTCGTGAAAAATATATGGAAAAGGTGATTGACATCAAACATGTGGCAAGTGAACAATACTGAGGGAAAGTGTTGTCTGTCGACAAATCTTCCAACAGACGAGATTTCACTTAATGATTTTGCATTCACTTATATCTGTTCGTTAATTAGTTTATTTTCAGGTTGCCTGGGCCCATAACCTTTTAGAAGGTAATTAATCGTAAACTAATTGTTAACGGGTATATTTTGCAAAAGCACAAATCTCCTTGAACACAGACTACTCATTAGCGCTTGACACATACCTACTTGTAATCGTCGTAACGTAAATGATTCCTAACAAAATGTTGGTAAGTACCAAATTTTATTAAATTATGCGCATTATTTTGACTTCTATAAGCGAAAATAATATGGAGCCGATAGCCGAGGGGACACCCTGTATAAAAGCGCCCATTATACACAGTGTCCCAAAAGTATGGAAAATCGTATATATCGTTATGGAAAATTGTTTCAAATCAAAGTTATTTGGTATTTAATTTTTCATCACATTGCATTTCCTACTTTTTAATTTTTTTTTAAACAAAAGCGCGACAGGTACATTTTTTTTTAATGGCAAGATACATCTTCGATAGCGTTTTATTCTCTTTTCAAGAATATAAAACATTAATATCCTGTGGGATTAGCACGTTAAAAGGCAGGGGGATCTATACACTTACAAGAACAAACTACAGGGTGTCTCACGGTGACCGTCGGTTAGAAGTATATCAAGAACTGGAAAAACAATTGAATAAAAATTTTTTGAAAATTTTCAAAGCCAACCATGTTTTGTAAAGTATGTAATTATAAATTTAAATAGAAAAATGTAAATAACTCTGTAATCATTGATTTTCGGTATAGGAACATGGTATATCAATTTAAAGGAAATTTATTTCTGCATCGAATGGACTGATAATTGAATAGGCATTCCATTTGAAAAAAGAGAGTTTTTAAAGTTTATCTTAAGTCTGGAAATAACGTCAAATAGATACTTAACCGCGGGCAATTTTTTATTATCCATTACAGACAATTGTGTCTCAATCTTTTGATATTGTGAACCTAAAATCCCATCTTCCTAACTTTGACCACTTTCGACTTTCAATTTTATTTCCTAAACAAGATTTTGCAATTTTTCAGTGAAAAAAATTTTTTTCTCAACAATCAAAATTGATACGCCGATGATTTTAAGCATACTTACTAAACATTTTATGACACATCAGAATGTGAAAAAAAATTGCCTGGTTTGTATTTAAAATAAAGATGTTGATGCTCACTTCCGGTATTTCCGGAAGTGCTGCCATTTGGAAAATATTTTTATTTAATAGATTAAACACGGCATGTCGCATGTGCAAAATTTCAAATTTCTAGCTTTTACCGTTCTTGATATACTTCTAACCGACGGTCACCGTGAGACACCCTGTATACTTACGCATTAATTTACTCTCATTCGATTTCGTTGGATATAAAAAACAAAATGTCAAAAAGCACCAATTTTTTACATTAACAATTCATTATTAGGGAATCATCCATTACCGACGCTTGACATCTAGTCTCGTAAAATTCCTAATTGTTACCCAACTATTTATAGATAGTTGTGTGGATGATTTATGTAAAAACATCACCAACAGCTTTAAATTTACACAATTTAGCGTGTATTTAAGCGGATTATGTTACGCAATCGAAAATACGCCCAAAACTGTCGAAAGGCGTTAGAAACATTGATTGTTCTAAACAATGAAGTAGATGGTAAACGACGGTAGATGTTTAAAAGTAAACAACAGCTCGTATTCCCATTAAGATTACAAATGGTTTACGACTTTAGGGTGAACAAAAGGGGAAAAGCCACAAAAGGTAATTATTCTAGTAATCTTGTTAAAGTGAACATTATTCGTTTCTTATTTATCTTATTTCAGTACTTTACCATCTCAGTGTTACTAACTATATATTAATAAATCAAGCATTGCTCTGATGATTAAATATTATAGATTGATCGAAACAGTTACTTTATTCACTAATGCATTTCTAATTGACTTTTAATTATATAGTTGGTCTATTGATGACGCGTGAGCTGGTGTGTGCTCTCGAATCACGAAATTATTAGTTTCGAATTCTGTTATTGAAAAATGCAATTAAAGATTGCCACTTTGACTATACGGGGTTGCTCATTAGTGCGTCAAAGTCGAATATAGGCTTTACTAAATAAAACTGAAAGAATTTATTTTCTAAAAATTGGTACAGTAGCAAAAGACGCACATTTTAAAAATAATTTGAATTATACAGGGTGATGCCCTAAAGCGGGGCACATTCGAGATAATTTTTTTTAATGAAACACCCTGTATATCCCTGTATATAATTCGAAAATTATTGGATTTGGGTACTTGTAGGACATTTTTAACAAACATGAAGCTCATCATTTTAAAAATATAATAATATACGGGGCGGTCCATTTGAAAAAATTCAGTAAACGCTCTTTGAAAATCGCCGAATTGACTGCATCGTAACAAATACCCTGTATAATAAAATTAATGTTTGATTATTTGGTAGGTTCAGCACATCCCTTGGCTATATGGTTACCAAATAATTTTGTCTTAGCTAATCGTACTACTGTCACATGGAATTAATATGGTAAACCTTATCCCGACCATTTTTTTTACAATTTCCGTTAATGCGTCATTCGAAACCAAAAACCCAGGGATCGTTGAAAAGACAATTTAAAGCAGATTAGAAAAATCAAATGATATACAGGGTGTTTCATTTAAAAAAATGATCTCGAATGTGCCCCGCTTTAGGGCATCACTCTGTATAATTCAAATTATTTTTAAAATGTGCGTCTTTTGCTACTGTACCACTTTTTATAAAATAAATTCTTTCAGTTTTATTTAATAAAGCCTATATTGGACTTTGACCCACTAATGAGCAACCCTGTATATTCCTGACATATAACTATGATACTTTCGTTATGATGTTTAATTTAAAAAAAAATGTAAGGCATGAAATTCCTATGCCGAAGGAGAAACAATCAGGTTTTCAATGTGAAAAACAACGTAGGTAACTGGAATATTTCATAAAAAGTACACGATGGTTACCGAACGAGTGTTGTACAGGGTGGCCAAATTTCTATGTTTTAATAGGGAGTCTCGTAAACTATATAGTGCATATGAAAAAATGAACCTCGCATGCTCGATCTCTTTTTTTTTGACAAAACTCAAATTTCTTTTCAAGAGTTATGGCCAAAAATTCACACTTTCGAGTTTTACGCGCAGCATTTTTATGACGCACGCAGCGAGTCAGAACAGCATTTGCAGATCTTAATCAACCATCAATAAGAACCCACCCACTCAAGAAGCCACGCACAAAGAATTGTTGCGTAGGTGTTAAGTGTCGAAAACATTTTTTGAAAGTGTTCTTTTTTCCCGTAAATTGCCAATTATTTCGAAAACTACAAATTATCGCGATAGATAACCTTTGAACCCACTTCACACTACTTCAAGAACCTTTTCCAAAAATTAGATATTAACATTTCTTTTAACTCCAAATTTTAACTTACACAGCTTGCTAGTCAATTCTAAAGATAAAATAGACCCGCTAGACAAATCAGGTGTCTACAAGCTCTCGTGTGGCACCTGTGACGCATTTTACATCGGACAAACTGTTAGAAAATTTAGGAAAAGAATCTCTGAACATTACACCTGCATCAGAACTAAGAACTTGTACTCCAAATCTTGTTTCGATACTCACATCGCGGACTCCGGCCATTCGTTTGATCTTAATTTCCGCTTTTGTGATAAAGCCATCCGGTTAAACCTTCTTGAGAACATGAATGCTAAATAATTCGCACAACCTTCTCCATGATTTGTTCTAATTTGAATTAAGAATTCTGTTCTTTTAACTTATTAGATTATATTATAGATCTAGCCTGATGATGATATTTTTATATCGAAACTAGTCGCTTCTTCGAATTCATTATTATAATATATTATATTAAACGAAACATGGGGAAGGTTTTGTAAATTTTTTATCTTATAATCTAATACTTTTCGATATAATTGACTTCAAAATCGAAATGTCGACATAAGAAAATTTTGACATTATGAAGACGTTTACGCTTATTAAAAAAGTCAATGTCCTGTAATTCCATAGTAAATATTCATTTGTTTCACTGACAACTGCGCACGCGCTATTGTTAACTTTTCAAATCTAGAATAAAATGGGTCAAAAACGGTTAGACTTAGGTATAGGACTTTATACATGGGATGTATTTAGATTTCGAAAAATGTATTAATATACAGACCATTTCATTTAAATTAATGAAATTGACATCTACCTCGGGTGTAACCAGAAATGCCAGATTCGTATGCCCCCCACAGACCTTAATATGTCTCACCGTTTCAACATTTTCCCAACCATAGTTTTCCCATAATCGATCGATACAGTTCGCGGAGCACCACCCTGTCTACATATCTATAATACATTTTGCTTCTTTTGTATGCAATTTTCCTTGATTTCTGTATTTTCTTGGTACCTATTCTGTTATTTGTAGTTGAAGAGTTTTCATCTCTTTCATTGCTCACGTTGACTCCTCGTCTTCTATTTCATCTTGTTTTTTTCCTAGGTTGAGCTCGAAGTCATTATTATATACATTGTGGTTTATAACTTTGCACTGCTGTCACCCATATTTTCTGTCTTACCATTTGCTGTTGGACTGCTTTATTTATTTTTGGCACTATATATGGGCCTCTACCATGCTGTGGTTTAAACCTTTTCATTATACACTCCTGCTATTCCATTTTCTTGACGGTGTGTTATAGCATGTTTCCTGATTTTCGTCGCGGTGCTTATTCGTTTCATCTTTTGACTGTCTTTGCTCACCCACTTTAGGCCCAAACACTTTGACGAAGTTTGACTGTTGTTTCCTTTCCACCACTCATATCTGAGACTTAGAGATTCCTTATCCTATTCGCCGCAAGCAGACACGCCCTTTAAGGGTTACAGATTCCTCCGTGAGCAATAAGTTATAACCAATCACGTAGGGGAAAGAAAAGAATGGGTACTTTTTGTCCAAATAACTATTATAGTCAAATTTAACCTAATTTCCTATAAAAAAGGTCACCTTAACTACTTTTGCAGCCACAGATATCTATGGAAATATTATGGATCACTCCTGTACTATACAGGGTCTTTTTAGGTAATATTGTGCGGTCTATATCTCAATAGACAATATTTTATAAAGGTCCGGTAAACGAGCTAGTGATGAAACTGTACATCTGTGTCAGATCTATCGATGAGAGTATTCGTTATACAGGGTAGCCCATTAGTGCGAGGAAGACGAATATTTCATTCAATATCATACGAATTAAAAAATGTTTCAAATAAAAGTTGTAGGACACGAACCATTGCATATTTGATAAACATACAGGGTGCTTCGAATAATCGTGGTGTTTTTTTTTAAATGGAACACCCTATATTTAATGATTTTTACCATTTTTCTATAATTGTATTTATATTGCCAACCCATCAACTTGCCATCTGTTTCTAAATCTTTGTATCATGACTGAACCAACCCTTTGCCTATGTTTAGTTTCTCCAATTGGAGACAACTATGATTTGGGGGTCGTTTAGACCTTCGATTAAAAATCAACAACCCCTTTTCTCTATCAAATTAACATGATTCCTTGTATTTTTCCTTATTTACACAAAAATATGCAATTATTCTGCCCCACCCTATTTAACATACATATTTACTTTCGTTATTTCATATTCAACTTAACAGTATATTCATTGTTACCGCAATAACTTTCGGAGAGAAGAAAATTGTAGGATGATTAAAATTAGAAACAACCTCTCGAGTGAAGTGTAACGAGTAGTAATGACGGCGTATTTATCAAAATCTATGTTAATTAGTGTTAAAGTACGGTGTGATATATTATGTAAAGTATCATTTAGACTGTAAGGAATGAGAGTAATATTTTTTGTGTTAATAATAAACAAAGGTAACGTAAGGGAAGTACTTACCCATTGAAATAGTGTAATCCCAGCTTTCGGAGTCATTCTTGTGCACGTTTAATTTTTCAGGCTGAAAAGAAAAATAGCAATTTTTAAATTCACATTTTAACGTTTGTTTTTCTACTGTATATTACAAACTTTTAAAAGACATTTTGCATAATTAAACGTTAAGAGATCTTAAAGTTTGTGTAAAGATGTCACTGTTATGAAATTTTGTTTATTCAAGAAAAATCAAGTTTTTACCTAATTAAAAATGTATTTGAATCGTCAATACTTAACGATCCAATTTGCTGTATTGAAGTGGAAAAAAATATATTTCAGCATTAATAAACGAAAATGTTGAAAATTGAATAGTACGTTTTAATTGAACTTTCCCGGTTCGTTATTTTAAATGAAGCACTTCATTTATTTTGAAAATTTTGAAATATCTGTTAAATTTGATGTCGATTCCCTACACCTAAACTTTAATGATTTTTTGAAATTTTATCCGTTAGAGAGATAATGACCATGCCAGATGCCCAAGACTATAATGGACGAAATGAAATCTAAACAATTAATTTGATACGGTCCAAAAGTCTGGAACAAAATTCAATAATTTCCAAAATAATTATTTTTGGAAAAATGTCTCGCACACGTAAATTTTTATTTTTTTGGAGCACATTGTAGCATTAAAAAAATTTACCAAAAACTCAAGATGGCGGGCAAACAAAATTTAAATGGAAAAGGGGGTCATATGGCACATCGTTGGATCTTAACAATGGGAATTCAAATACCAAATTTGAAAACAATCGATTAAGGTATAACAAAATGGTGACCTTTTCAATGCGTTACTTTTTTCCTTTTTTGAACACATTTTAAAAAAATTTAAAAAAAAAAAAACACTTTCGAATTTCAAAAAAACAACTATATAACGAAGTAATCAGTCGTTCCAAAAAGGGAAAAGTGAAGCATTGAAAAGTAGTGATACAAGGAGGGTTTTGGTTCAAAAAGTCACTAGATTTTAGTAACTTCTGAGGTTGGCAGAACTGGTCACCAGAAAAGTTACTAGATTTTATAGGGCCGATTCTGGACCAAAAAGTCACTAGATTTGTTCAAGGTCATTAGATATCTGTTACATTTACCCTGTTCCATGTGTCTTACTTGGTTATATAAAGCTGTTTCAAATTGAAGCTGTTTAAATCGAGCTGTTTTGGATGAGGGGGGGGGGGGGGCTGATTCCTATAAACAGGTAACAGAGATAGAGCAGGGTACATTTTTCAAGTTTGGGATTTGAATTCCTATTGTTAAGAGCTTTCCGACGATGTGCCACTGACCCCCTTTTCAATTTAAATTTGTTTTACAAAATGGCGCATGGCAGCCATCATGAGTTTTCGGTACATTTTTTTAATGCTAAAATGTTCCCAACAAAATGGTATAATAATTGACGTGTGCGAGAGATTTTTCGAAAAATAATTATTTTCGAAATTATGAATTTTGTTCCAGACTTTTGGACCACCCTGTATGTATATCAGTTTTATCCAAAACAATGGAACCTTGCAGAATAACCGTTAAACCTCTGATTAGATTACCGCTTGTAACATAATTAATATAGATAGATATTTGGAATAAACCATATACAGAGGTTGCGTTATCAATACGTGGCTTCATTTTTTTAAGAATTTCTACAGAGTGTTTGAAATGTTTAAAAACATAACATTCCAAAATCTCGATTTTTGTTAAATAGCACTACTAAATTAAATTAAGTAAATAATTTAGGATATCCTCACTCATATGGGGAATGGGACCATATGCAACATGAAGCATGTTCCATGGTCGCTGTCCAAAAATATTTGGGTCGACTGATGACTAACTTGACGCGCTATTTATTTTGAAACCTTTAACCATAATGAACACGAAAGGCAGATGGAAAGTTAGATGGATATCTCGACTTAGTCTGGAAATAAGGTCCTGGGATCAGTGGCGGAACTACAATGCCACAGAGCTCGCAGTGGGGGGGAGGGGGGCTCGAAGGGGGTCCGTTTTTGAGAAATTTTGGGTAGCGATTGACATACCTATTTCACCAGCTAGAGCCGAACGTATACAGACCCTTCATTCGGCTCGTATCAACGTCGTCCGCTGCCAAAACGCTAAATCGACTTTTACTGCGGTGATCAGTGGCAACAAAGTCGCAAACTCGTTGTTCAATGCGTGATTATGTTTGTCACGAGTAGACAAAACCTTCGGCATGACACGCCGCCACCGCGCCGCGCAGGAACCGTAGGCGCCATAGACAAACGAGACAAACCTCTGGTCCCCAGGCATGGGGTCCTGTTTTTAGGGATCCACCCAAATCCTCTTCTTAAAAAAAATGTAAAAATAAGCTTTTCCTTTTATTTTGCAAAATGCATAAATAAATGTAAAAAGAAACTTTTTAATTGTGGAAATGGGATTAAGGGGTTCGAATATTATTTGGCGGGTGGCCGCAATTTTGAAGTTCCGCCACTGTCTCTGATATGGATTTTAGAAATGCGCTGTTTCTCAAGAAAATTTAAACGAATTATAATAATCGGAGGCGGAAATAGGAAGGAAATGACATTCCAACTACGTGCACCCAGTAGCACTACAAAATTTATAAAATCCCGGAAAAGGCTGCACTATGGTTCCCCTTCAGGTAATTGTACACTGATAGACAAGTCATATTAGTGGTATCCTTGTTACAAACAATTTCAGGAAGAATTTGGAGCTGTTAATTTTCAATAAATCATCGGATGATACCAGTCAGTGCTATTTTTCGAAGTCAACAGCAAGCTAATGGTTTTTTTCGAAATTTATTCTTTTAAGCTTTATTTCAATCTGATTTTTTTTATGCTAGCATCATAAGCGACTCTTTTGATAACTAGAAATCGTTCATAATTTCCAGTTTTATTGTGCAATGAAACTACCATAGAAACAACGACAACTAATTGCACTCGGGAAATTTAACGTAACTCGCTCGCTGCGCTCGCTCGTACGTTAAACACTCTCTTGTACAATAAACACCAAGATTATAAACTTGTTGTATAATATACTAATATGCGATAACATTCGTCTTTTCTGATCATCATGTTGAATTGTTCAAGTGGATGTATATTCAATTGATTGAACTTTATTTGGAGATCGTAATTGTTTTTATTAGTGGCGCGCACTCCATCTAACCCCTTATCTTCTTACGATCAATAAGTTTAACGTGAAATAACCGTTGATTTGATGAAACTAAGATGAGGGTGGTATTTAAATATTATAATCATTAAAATATGTCGTTTTCGATAACAAAAAATTATTTTATGTCATACTAGCGTATTATTTTACCATAACAACTACTAAAACAAGAGACATTAATGACTAAATAACGCCCCTTTACATGACAACCGGATTTTATATAGCAACGGGCGTTATTTTTTATAAAACTAGCTTATAACGCCCGCAAATGTAAAATATTATACCTCATCACCATAGATTCGGTCAAGGATGTTAAATGTCAGTCTGACAGTCTATACTGATTTTATTGTTATCATCTGATTTAATCATCTTAATCAACTTCTTGCAAGTATGACATAAAGTTAAGAAGGCACCACGGGCGTTATAAACACAACGCCCTAGATACCTTAATGACTATTATGTCATACTACCTTATTATTTCACCATAACAACTCTGAAAGGGACCTGATCACAACGGCCACTGATCATAACGGCCACCTAGGTTATTGTTATTTAATAACAGCCATTTTGATCACATACGGCCTCTAATACTATTTGATCATAACGGCCACCTTGTTCACGTTATGATCAAATAATAAAAGTGGCCGTTGTGATCAAGGTGGCCGTTATGAAATAGCAAAAACCGGGGTGGCCGTTATGATCAGTGGCAGTTGTGATATAGACCCCTCTGAAACATTAATGACTAAATAACGCCTCTTTACATGACAACCGGATTTTAGGTAGCAACGGGCGTTATATTTATAACGCCCGCTTATAACGCCCGTAAATGTAAAATTATGCCCCATCAAGGATGTTAAATGCGTGTCTATACTGATTTTATTGTTATCATCTGTTTTAATCATCTTAATCAACTTCTTGCAAGTATGACAAAGTAAAGAAGGCACCACGGGCGTTATGAACATAACGCCTACGGTCGACGTATATCCCTCGGGCCACAGGCCCTCGGACTGTACACTGTCGACCTTAGGCGTTATTTAGTTCATAACGCCCTAGATACCTTAATTATCGCGCAAGTGCTGTTATTTTCATAATTTCGCGTAATTAACAACTGATTTGGTGACTGTTGCGAAAAAACACGCCAATTTTCATTCCCAAAGAAATGATAAATTAGTTTTTTATTACACTGCAGTAGATAAAATTACGATCCCAGTCTGTTAGTGGAAGTTAATCAAAATGTCTACCTAAAAATTCCATTACGAATTATTTTTTAACATCAGGACTCCCAGCAAAACGGATCTCCAAAGTAAGGAATTTATTCTTTATAACCACTTGAGGCAATAAATTTCTTCTCGGTTTTAATTTCCCAGATAAACTGAAAATAAGAATTTTAGAATGCAACGCCATAATTCATGCCCGACGGTTTTTTCACGGCCGTTTTCTTCACGTAAGAGAAATTAATGAACTCTCGCAAACATCCGCTTGCTGTTATAAACTGAAAGACTTAAAGGCTGGGGGGAGTGCTGTAGTTAATAATATTTCCAGATATTAAACAATTCACTTCAATGAAAGCACCATTTTGCGTTTTCCATTGTCTATAAAAGTCTTTGAAGTCACTTTTCTTAAAGGACAAAGAAGAAAACCAAAAAATTCCCGACAAAGATGACTCAAGACTACCGCTAATAAGGATGATATAAAATGTCAAATAACTGCGCGTTCCTTTATCCAGAACCAGGTTTAATGGAAAAGCACAAGTTGGTGTCAGAATCCGTTTTACCTACTTGGCAACGTAGGATTTATTTCACCGTCCAACAACCGAAGAAAAAAATAAATCAACGAAAAACAAATTCGGCGAATGCCAAAACTACAACAACTATAGTAATTAAGGTATCTAGGGCGTTATGTTCATAACGCCCGTGGTGCATTCATAACTTTATTTCATACTTGTAATAAGTTGATTAAGATGATTAAAACAGATAATAACAATAAAATCAGTATAGGCTGACATTATTTAACATCCTTGACCGTTTCTATAGTGATGAGGCATAATTTTACATTTGCGGGCGTTATAAGCTAGCTTTATAAAAAATAACGCCCGTTGCTATCTAAAACACGGTTGTCATGTAAAGAAGCGTTATTTAGTCCACATTCACGATAGAACACCTTTAATTAACACACACAAACGTTTTGCATGGGAGCTTCATCGAATTTATCGAAATTGATATTGAGCAATTTTTTTCTGTTTTCAAGCAAGGATTGCGGTTTAGAAATTACACATAGGTACGCGCTTAGTGCGTTTAATATTACGCATTCCAGCAAGATGAAAACGAAAAAAAAATCAATAAGAACCACCTACTTAATTTAATAGTTTTGAAGTTACAGTAGAGAGAACTTCGTTAGCTCAAATGATCATCGGGCTCTAATGAATAAAAAAGACAAAGTTACAAAAGAAATACACGCTCGAGGGCACTTCGGAAAAGAAAATGAAAGAACGTGCCTGCGTAAGGATAATGACGTGGGGAAATGGACATTATGGATATCGAATATTTCGACGAATCGTTTCACGACTGAAACGTATTTTTTTCGTTAGTAATGGCTGTTTGGATTCCCCAAATTAAGTTTGGTCCTTCTTTTAGATCACGATCCTTGCAACTCGATTTAAAACTGACATAGGAAAGGACGGTAAAGGGAGGAAGAAAAGTGATGGTAGCAGCAAATCATTGTGACATCGTGTTGTAATAAAAAGAACCGTATGAGGTCGCTGAAGGAAATAAACCTTTCCTAATCCTGTCAGTTATATAAAAAGATTATGAGTATGAAGATAATAAAATGGGGTGAGTTACACTAAATGAACCTTTTTTTGTCTCTCAAGAAAATGTAATTTCCATAATTTAATAAGAAACTTAATGGTTTGGCTTATTACATATGCAAAGACGATAATCCTTGCTTATCTCGCCTTCAGCATTATTTTACACACAATCAGGACCTTATTAGGAAGATTGGTATTTCAGTCAGGAATTTACTCTAAGCCCGTTCTTAGGATCTTCGGGCTCTAAAGCTTGTATTCGTCCTCGTTACATGTGTAAAATCGTGCGAGCATGTTACGTTAGGGCTTAACCGAGTAACTGTTTTAATTATTCATTTATTTAAACTACCTCACTTTAAAAGCATAAATTTCGGCGAGACGTCGAGCGTCTGACGAATTAACGTGAATTTTGTAGACGAAAAACAAATCACTTTCAAGTCCTCGCGTTAAACACTAATTCAACTTAGCAGAACTAAGCATTTTCATTTCAAAATTCCATTACAGTGTCTAAGGAAGGGATGTTTGCGTTGTTCCGTTAGGGTTTTCCACCTCACGAAGTGACGTATAATAAGGATTATCCTGACAGCGTTAGCCTGGAAAATGTTTTGTTTGCGCTTTTTCTTTTATATAAGAGTTTAGAGTCGGAAACGAGGTCCTTTCTGACATTTGTAATTTTTTTTAAATAATGTAATTGGTTGTCAAGGTTCTTAATTTAACAAAATAATATAAGTTGATTTCATATGAATTAAGTGGCAACGGCAGGTATTGGAAGGAGGCCATTGTGTGTCCAGTGTATAAGGGGGTGGGGGTATGAAGGAGCCAAAGAAGGGGGGGGGGCGAGGAAATTGCAGTGTGGGGGAGATATGGAGTATTTGGGGTGCAGATTAAGGTATGATAACAAGGATGAGGCACATATTAAGGAGTTGAAGCACAAATGCCCTCAACGTAGGATGGGGCTAATACAGTGGTTTTCAACCAGTGCACCATGGCGCCCCGGTGCGCCGCGGACGATGGGGGCGCCGCGAGTGAACGTAATTTATTATTTTTTTGTTCATAGAATTATAAGAATATAAGAAATAAATAAATAATGACAAATCTGATGTTTCAAGGTGCACTTTGCTTAGGTATATTTTTTTTCAATTTACAAAAACAACATTTAACAGGGCACTTAATGAATGACTCATAATTTTTTTAAGCATTTTTAAGGTTCGACTGTTTGCTTAAAATTAACAGGGGCGCGGCGACAAGTTTGTAGTTTGTCAAGGGAGTCGTGGATTCAAAAAGGTTGAAAACCACTGGGCTAAGAAACCAAACTGTGACCCGGGTGGATCTGCTGCCCAGCGGAAAAATTAGACTACAGAGAGATTGTTATTTAATATTATTTAGGTATGAAACGCTTTAAGTTAAATGTAAGTGAAATACAGGGTGATTCAATATTCACTCCCCAGCCCTCGGATATGTATTCTACAACTAAAAATAAGATAAAAATAAAGAATAGTAAAATCCCGAAAGCCTAACCATTTTTTAGTAAAATTGAAATAAAATTTTGAATTGTTTTATTGTTTATTTCAATTTTACCAGAAAACGGTTAGGCTTCCGGGATTTTACTATTCTTTATTTTTATCTTATTTTTAGTTGTAGAATACATATCCGAGGGCTGGGGAGTGAATATTGAATCACCCTGTATAGTAAGAAAAATACACCGAGTACATACATAAATACTGATGTTAAAAAAATAAATGCCTGAATTAGTTGAAGGAACTTCGATGCCAGTCAGAAAAACTGATTCCAAACAATACCAGTTTAAAGATTAATCGTGAAACGTGAAAACAGTGCTCTGTCACTGGATAGCGTGAGGATGGATTAGCGAATATTAACCATAAACTACAATTTTACCTCAAAAAAATTTTGATGTATGAGCTTCATTTTTCATTAAATTCGCTGAAACGTTTTAAGTATATAAAAAAGGAGACCTTCGAATACAATATAAGCGAATAAATTTTGCTGCATTATTTTGATTGGCACATTTATAAAAACCAAATGAACAACCTTTGTCCGCTGTATTTCAATTCAAATGCGTTGAAGAGCGTAATTAAGATTTGATAACACAAACTATAGCTTATTAACAGTGGTACAAGGATATTAGGTACACCGCAGACTTAAAGTTTCAATGGAAGCTGCCCCAAGAGCCAAGACAAGTGGTTCTAATTATTTTTTTCCATTTCAATAGCGTTTTTCACCATGAGTTGCCGTCATTTAGACCTAGGGAATACTATGTGGAAGTTCTGCGTCATTTGCCTGAAATAATCCAAGAAAAACGGCCAGAATTGTGGAAAAACTGCTATCGTACTCTCTTACATCTCACTCTACTTCTTCGTCGTGAATCTTTGGTCAAAAACAACACCTTTTTCCTGTTCACGAAACTAAAGAGAACCACGTTCTGTCGACACTGAAGAGACGACATTAGTTTATTAATTGATATATTTTTTCTAGACCGGACATTACAACCTGGGTGATTCTTGGTAGTACAAACAGCTGGGCATTTTCTTGCAGATATTTTCATTTGAAATTGGCAGATAACTTCTTGGTCAGCTCTGAATATTTTGCCTTACTGACGTCCTTTTGTCCAGAGTTTCATCCACAACTGCTGTCGAGCAGTACTATCGAAGTAAAAAGTAAAGCCCGTTTACTATACGTCGATGCCTTTTTTTTATTTTTTTATTTTTATACACTGACAAAAGGTTGTGGCGAATAAATAGCAGATGCGTTTATTCGCTTATTATAAGAAATACTTGAAACATTTTGTGTGTATCGATAAAGGAAAATCAAAAACGATATGATCAAGGGCTACAAGTTATACATTTTGAGGGAATCAGATAATGGCAGCAGAAGCTAAGCTTGGGGGGGGGGGGGGCTTGCATTGCAAGCTTATAGGTTGCCAACCGTGATTCTTATAAGCGGCACATGCGTTACGTACACGGTTCAGTAATACTGCACGAAATTATCATTGTTATTACTTAACTCATATACCGGGTGTCCCAACGATTTTGGAGTGGAAGATTACGGCTGAACTGTTGATTTAAAAAAATATCTTAATATGAAAATTCGAACTATGAGCCTTTTCGAAATATTCGAATGTCAAAATGTCAAAGCAACCTTTACTAGGCGGTTGACACTGTGCGTGTGCATTGCTGCAAATGGAAATATTTTTGAACATTTAATTTGTAATTCATTGTAAACTTTTAATTTTTTAAACTTTATAATTATGCTGTTCTACGAGTATAATAAAATAATTATTAATGTTCCCCTTCCACAGTCAAAAAGTGTCGTGTTTTGTTACAAAACCTATTCCGTCACAGTTTTATTGCAATTAGCATTGTTTTATTTTTGTTTTTCTATGAATTATAACATTGTCTTAATTTATTTTATAGACACTATTGTGACAAATTCAAAAAAGTAACAGCATTATACAATTTCCAACTTTGATCACTAAATAATTCAAAAACACTCAGGAATATGTAGTACAAGGTGAGTATCTATTGAAAGCTATTCAAATCTGTAATAAAATACAGGGTGTGCGGCTTAAAAAAAATGAGAAAAATAACACCGAGCAAAATAAACCATCCTGTATAATGTAGAGGAAAGAGTCTACAATGTGAGTGTAGAAGTTAACTTACTAGGCATATTAGAAACACAAATTCCCAAATTTTACTTCGATATCAATAAAGATGGCTAATTGACTAATTTGTTTACATAAAAAAGTCAACTTAGGAACCGTGTTAGTAGTACCTTACATCATTTTGCTCAGCTTTTAACAGAGAATTCAAATATATAAAAAGATATGGGTGTTCCATTAAAAACCACAAGTTTAGTGTAGTGCTCGAAAATGGGCCATCCTGTATATAAAAAACTATTTCTACAAGACGCTTCTCGTTGTTAACTACAATAATTTGTTGTAAGATTTTTTTAAATCAACAGTCAAGGCGTAATCTTCCACTTCCAAATGGTTGGGACATCCGGTACATTCATTATAATCATTATCAATATCTTTTTCGAGATCCTTATCAAAGTCCTTATTATTGCCATCACAAAACACGTTTAGTGCACATCTCACATTCACACAGCATCTTTTTCCGGGAGCGGAATCAACGTTGGTTAATTTACAAAAAAAAACAAATCTCTAAAAGACATTTTCCCACAATATACAGGGTGTCCCACTGCTCCCTAATCGGTTGATAACTCAATGTGGGTTGAAGATACAGAAAAAAGTTTCAAATAAAGGTTGCTTTGATTTGAATTGCGCATCTTTTAAAAATATTCTTATATCTAGAGTATGTTGCAGGAAAATGTCACTTTTTTTTTAAATGGCACACCCTGTATTTTTTCCCCAACCATATTTATTATTTTGTCAAAATTTTGTACAACTCAAGGTCGGACTATAATATTCATAAATAAGTTATTCTTCAAAAAAGGAAAAATTTATTTGACGAATAATATTACCCTAATGTCGTGTTACTCTACAAAAAAAAAACTAAAAAAAACTAAGTGATTAATTTTATACCGAGTGTTTAAAATGAGAATTCAAAATTTGTGAACTTTAAATAGAATTTATACGAATATTTTAAATTGAACACCCTGTATTTTTATTTGCCATCAGATTCTCGATAAAAAACCTTATTCAACGATGTATTATTTCCTGGTATTATTTTTTGTACTTTTGTTAATATCTCCGCGATTTTTTAAATTTCATGTAAAAAAAAAATTGTTAAAAGTAATTTTTGTTTATTATTATTGCAAAATACCGTTTAAATAGTTGGTATCAACGCAAACGAACAAAACTAATGTACTGTGGCATTTCTCAGGTAAAAAAAGAATACCTAAACTTGTTTCCTTCAATAATAGCTGCGTTGCAATGTTTCTGCTTTTTTGCTAATTATAACAAAATTGAACAATTTGCAACAATTTTTTAACGATCATTTCGGCAAGAATTGGGCCGCCAAAAATCCAAAATGTATGAATTTTTGATGCGTTTTATAGTACTTTTTGTAAAGGAAAATTCGATGCTGTCCTGATAGTAAAAATTTAAAATTTACTTGTTATAATGACCAATTATTTTCGCCGATTTTGAGAGTTCACCCTTAAAGTGAGCGGACTATACACTGTGTCCAAGATAAGGAGGGCCACTATGGGGATTTCGGAAACGGTAAGAGATAGAGTTTCGGTTAAATGGAGGAAAAGTTGGGCAATTTTGAGTTTAGTACAATGATATTTTTAAACTGACGAAATTCCGAACCGTTCCGAAGTTATGTGACAAAAAGTAAATTTTCAGGATTTCGTTTTTGACAAATTGTTACTTTGTCGTTGATGTTAACTAAAAAGTAAAAGAACCTTCTACAGGTACTTTTTAACGTTCTTTAACATGGCATACAGCAAATTGGAATCCGACGTTTCGTTTTCGAGTAACCATCATCAACTCTATTTTTTTAAATACGGTCCTGATTTTTTTATACATAATATTAGAAGAGCTTTTTATTCTGCATTCAAGCATGTATCACACTTGATGGTTTAACTGCGACTTTATACTTATTTTACGATTAGCGGAAAAAATCCTAAGTACGAACCTCAATAACATTCCAACTGAATGGGCTAAATGGGACTTTTGCTAACTGTGCTTTCCTCATCAAATTAATGAAATGACACAGAATTTTCAATTTTGAACACAAATTTTATAACCAAGTACATAATTACAGACAATCAACAACACGTCATAAATGAACAGAAAACATTTGATGAAACGAAAATTTAAACATGACACACCAATAATTAGACAAAAATTATAATAAATGCTCGAAAAACCCTCCTTCGTTCTCCAATCGTAAATAGCATCTTCTAACTGTAGAATCCAAAGCATTCTTTAATATTGAAGGTGTTACAGTTTGGAATGCGTTAAGTACAAACTTTCGGAGTTCTTCTATTTCAAAGGTATCTTTGTAAACATAATTTCTTATGTACCCCCAAAGAAAAAAATCTAGCGGGGTTATTTCGGAAGAACGAGCTGGCCAGGGTGTTTCAGAATTGGTGCTTAAAACTCTTTCGGCAAACCTATTTGAAAGGTAATCCTTAACCACCCGTGAATTGTGCGCAAGTGCACCATTCTGCTGAAACCAACAATTGCGTACTACGGCTTAGGATAAAATATCAAGAGCATCTTTCAAAGTAGAATCTAGTAAATGTAAGTACAATAGTAATATAAGTATAAAATCGCAATTAAACCATAAAGTGTAATACATGCTTGAATGCAGAATAAAAAGCGCTTCTAATATTATGCATAAAAAAAATCAGGACCGTAATTAAAAAAATTAAGTTGATGATGGTTACTCGAAAACGAAACGTCGGATTCCAATTTGCTGTATGCCATGTTAAAGAACGTTAAAAAGTACCTGTAGAAGGTTCTTTTACTTTTTAGTTAATATCAACGACAAAGTAACAATTTGTCAAAAACGAAATCCTGAAAATTCGCTTTTTGTCGCATAACTTCGGAACGGTTCGGAATTTCGTCAGTTTAAAAATTTCATTTTACTAATCTCAAAATTGCTCAACTTTTCTCCCATTTAACCGAAACTCTATCTCTTACCGTTTCCGAAATCCCCATAGTGGCCCTACTTATCTTGGACACAGTGTATTTTTCACATCGATGCCTCCAAATGTTAGATTCTCATTGTCCTTTGACCTTGGAAAAGCTTTTCGACACGTGATGTAGAGCCTCGTTTCGTCGTGACAGCGTAATTAAAACAATGCCCAAGTGGAAAAAAATCGAGAAATCTCAAAAAATTACAACAAAAAATGCGCAAGAAGAACAATCACACACGATTTTGATAAATATTTAACAATGTAATGTTATGACTACGGCGAAAATGTACGCTCGAGTTGAATGTAACTAACACATCTAAAAATAGCGCAAAAATACGAATTTGACATCTTTGACAAATTACTAACTCTTTTGGCTGTTCGCTTGAATTATACCGGCTAAAAATTGCATATTTTAAATTTAAATTTAACCGACGCATTTTCCCAAGCTTTCATTTGTGATTCATCCAAAACGTGGTAACGACGCATACAATCGCCCAGTTACATTTTGTTTACGTTAATAAATTCCAGATTCCCGTAAATTTGAAGAATGTGTTATACTAAAATCCCCATTAATAAATATGATGAGTTTTATGTTATGATTGTATGTCAAAATTATTATAGTAAACATCTGTATTTGCTAAAGTTTGTTTTATTCTTTTTGGCGATGATCACGGAGCAAATTAATTTGTTAGTCAAGAGCATCATTCACAGTTTCTCGTACGAGATTGCAAAACATTTTGATTTTGGCAGAATTCCATCTATGAGGCATATCTCATTGTTAATTTTCTAAACTTTGTGACGGAAACTTTGACTTAATTTTTAAATCGTTTTTCGACTTTGGTTAGTGCCCAAGCCAAAATGTTATATTTTTTTTTCGCGTTGTGCCAAACGCTTTGCAGGCGTTAGCAAGCGTGAAGTATGTCGTAGCCGCCTTTTTAATTGGCATGAAATGAATATGGCAGCTTTGGGTTCCGGATTTATTTTTGAGATTGGAATTTTCAAGTCGTCAGCTATGCAATAGATTAACGTTCAGAAATGTAAATTAGGCATAAAGCCATTGTGGTGCTGCTTGTCACTTAAAGGCCAGACTTATTATTTACATTTGTTTCCCCGAGATTCCATTTGCTTTATTGCTCGCCTTTGTTTGTAAAGTTTACAACTTTACATACTCACGTGATTGTGCGGTTGCTCGAATCGTATTATGTCGCAATTTTGTACTAAATTTTATGACTATGATAAGAGTACATTCGGAAACTGTTGCCAACTTTTATTCTGCATTGCAAGATTATGAAAAGCCATTTTCTGTTTTCTCATTTCCGCACTTAACGTACGTAACGGCCGTATACTTTTGACTTTATAGTTTTGTAAGTAACGTTTCGGGCTATCATTTCAAGCTCGAAAAATCGCGTGTACTCGAACGAATCTTCTAAGAGACGACCAAGCAAGTTCCATGCACATACAAAATAAACAATCAACTTGGCGAAGCTCATTTCCTATAGTTACGACAGCCGAGCTTCATGCATAATTTACACAATGAAATAATTTGTACAACGATCGCCCAGTAAGTTACGACGAATATTACATTATTCAACATTACCACTTGGCTTCCCGATCTTAGGGTCTCTTATCTTAAAAATCACAAGCATCAAGTTCTCGAACATATACAGGGTGTCCAGAATCAGAAATGAAGGTGCCAAACGAAAATCCCAGTTAGTAGACATTATTTTATGTCGATTTAACCCAAATTACCTTAGTCCAAAAATGCTTCTTAAGCGAGCTGGAGCTCCTTATAGATGGTGCCATGAAGTACTTTTTTTTTGTAATATGTATTGAAACAGGCGGCCGTCATGTACCTAGAGCACTTACTGTACAATTTGTTGTTTTTGATATAACTTGACATAAGAGTAATTTAGTTAAATAAATTAATAAATTAGTAGTTTATTTAAATTATTTTTCTCGAGAAGGGTGTATCCTAACGATTTGCAACAAGAGCACATTATTTTTAGAAAACACCCTAGAGAATTCTAATTTGACACAAAAAATATCAAAAAAATAAATCTAAAAAAAAATACAATCCAAAATGTCTGCAGCCCCTCCCACATGGGACGCTAATGGCCGCAACAAGGAAGTATTATTTACAGCGAACGATGTGTGATCAGAATGTTAAGTCATTGTGCAAGGTTTGGACATTTTCAATGGAAACGTTTTTGAGATATTACAAAAAAAGTACTTCATGGCACCGTCTATAAGCAGCTCCAGCTCGCTTAAGAAGCATTTTTGGACTAAGGTAATTTGGGTTAAATCGACATAAAATAATGTCTACTAACTGGGATTTTCGTTTGGCACCTTCATTTCTGGACACCCTGTATAGCTAACATATTGTGATAAAGAAATGTGTTTCTTATAAAGGTAAATATCCATTCCCTTATAATATCCGAAGGTGTAAGTGTAAGGGATTACCAGACACACCGAGCCACACGAGATCTGAGGAAGTGGAGCCATCTAGACAAGAATACTTCGCTCGCTCCCACCGTTCTCATGAACGGGTCACCCATTCAAGTACTGACCAGAGCACAAGTTGCTTAACTTTCATATACGTGTATATCCAATAGTTTAATGCTTCTATATTTTGTACTTCTTTTGAAAGCGACATTGAAAATGTAACACTCAGTACATATGTTATTAGCATTTATTTGTTATTTACAACATTAACAAAGAATTCAACATCCCCGCCATCTCTCTACCCCTAATATGTACATTGCATGAACTACACCAAAAAATAAAAAATAAAACAAAAACAAAAACAACCCTTCACTCCCCTTCTCCACCTCTCCTTTGCCTCATCCACCTCCTTCTCTCCTCGACCTTCTCCATCCATGCTAATCCATTCCCTCTCTCCCCCAAAATCTCTCTCCATCCTCTTTCCTCGTGCCTCAATTCTTCGCAATTTTCCAACATGTGCCTTATGCTTTCACCTTCCCTCCCACACAGCCTACATCTTCTTTCCTCTTCGTCGCACCAATACTTATTGTCCTTCTCCTCATTTCCGGTTCTGTATCTCGCCACCATTTTTTTTTCCCCAAGCTCAAGTTTCCCTTTAGATACTCCGGTACCCCCTCTGTCATGATCTCCCCATACTTTTCATTGTACCTGCCCTCCCTTATCCTGCTTCTTCTTTCTTGCACCTGCACATCTTTGTCCCTTTCAACTATCTGCTCTCTTGTTGCCTTTCCGCCCCCACTTTCTCTTCTTCTTGCCACCTCTTCCCTTGCAAATCCTCCTCGTTCATAGTACTTCCTCCTGTCTTCCTGCCCGTATTTTATTTTCCCACTCTTGACCTCCTTCCAGCACTCCTGCAGTATACTCCCCCCTCCCCCACTCTCCATCCTTTCCTCAAATTTCATCGCCATCTTCCCTGCCTGTATCCTTATCTTTTCCCATTTCATTTCCTCTTGGACGATGTACCCCGGTGTCTCTCTTCCCAGTCCCAACACCCATTTCCAATATCTCTCCATTATCCTTTCTATCACCTCCCTTTCCTTCCATCCCCATATCTCCGCCCCGTACATCATCACGCTCTTCACCAATTTTTCCCCTAACCACCCCCTCTTCCTCACGTCCCTTCCAAATACCTTTTCCCCCAATCCCCACACCTGACCCACTATCTTACCCCCCTTTCTTGCTAGCCCCTTTGCCTGTTCTTCATCATTATTATTGCTTCTCAATCTGTAGCCCAGGTATACCACCTCCCTCACAGCCTCTATGTCCTTTTCTCCCCACTTCCACTCCTCCTTCACCCTTCTTCCCCCCCCTTTTTGAAAAACCACCATTTTTGTCTTCTCGGTGTTGCCACTTAAGTCCCTTCTGTCCATAAATCCCTTCACTGTCTTTATCATTTCTTTCATCCCCTTCTCCGTCCCTGAAATCACTACCACATCATCCGCGTACGCCAGAGCCCACACTTTCACTTTCCCTACCATCACTCCCCCACTCTGTCCTCCCCTTAACACATTTTCCAATTCCCCTATGTATACTGAGAATAAGCTCGGGCTCAGCGGGCACCCTTGCCTTAACCCTTTCGTGGTCACATATGCCTCCCCCAACTGCTCTTCGAATAAATAAATGTAATTTTTTTTATCATAAACTTTTGACGAACTGCGTTGAACGGTTGGGTCCCACTTGTAATAAAGAAAATCACGTAGTAACCCAGTCAAAATTAATTTGAGAAAGGGAAAAATTCCAAACAGGCTGTCCCGTTGGTGGAGGGGTGTATTTTTGGGTGATAATGAAGGTACAAAAAGCCCACTAACCGTATCGTGTTCGCTACGAAAATTACAGTGCAAAAAATAGGTTTTTTTTCAATAACTCAAAAAAGAACACTTTTAGGGGGAAAGGTGAAGACGGGAAAGTTGTAGAGAATGTAATTTTACGCAAAAAAGTTCCTTACAAACATTTTGTACGAGCACTTTTACTCGAGCTAGATTTTTTTAATCAAGGGCCGTTTTTTGGGAAAAGGTCACGAGCGCATTTTCATGCATTTTCCGTCGATAACTGGACGCGTTGGATCGAAAAATGGTTCAAATAAAAGTTGTAGACAATCTAATTACGAACAATTTCTTTTTTTTTATTTCTTTTTGTACGATCAATATTGAATTTTTTAAACATATTATCGTTTGTGGAATGTAGTTTCTTCATGATAAAATCACTAATAATTCAGAATCTACAGTTCTAACTGAAATTTTACATCTCATAAAGGTGAAAAATAATTAAATTTCGAAAATTTTGATGAAAGGAACAAATTCGTTTACAATTCAGGTAATTATTTTGTTGCAAAACGCTCGGTATTTTTAGTTGCGGATTTTTTGACACAAGAAAATTGTATAGGTACACCTACAGGGTGTCTCAAGAAGAAGATATGCAGTCATCATTAATTTTTTTTAATGGAACACCCATTATCACATTTCAAACGTCATTTATTTAGAGATATGTGTTATACGAAAAGTGTCCAGAATTTACCGTACAATTCAAAAATGTCACTATATACAGAGTGTTTCATTAAAAAAAATTAAGCTGCTTCTATAGGTAGAATTTTGCATGCAACTTCAATGTTAACTAAAAATCGATCTTCTCCTACAGTTTTGAACCTAGAATCATAAATGAGGGCACATTTTGAAGATAATTTTATAAAAACCATCATAGTGCCATCCAAAATTGATTATAAGTGTCTTGGAAGTTAGTAATTAATTAGTTAATTAGAAGAAAAATGAGACAACATGAGGCTAGCAATTTTTTCAGTTTTAGGATTTTAAAATTAATTTTGGATGGCATTATATTATTTCTTATTGATTTATCTCCAAAATGAGCCACCATTTGCGATTCTAGGTACAAAACTGGAGAAGAAGATCGATGTTTCCGAAAAAATAAGAGAAATTGGGAGAGAATACATTTTTTCTCTGTAGTCATACGCGCCATTTTTAATTTACATGTGTAAATTGAACTTGTGTTTCTTTTAATTCTTCAATTTTTTTTTAAAAACTACAAGTTTAGCATAACGCTAAAACTTTATTTACTTTTGGCGCCTCAGAGCTATAGAACCCCCTTAATGATGACTGCATATTTCTTCTCGATACCATCTTTTCTCATGTCAAAAATTCCGCAATTAAAAACACTAATCGTCGTATCCGAGCGTTTTTCCACAAAATAATTACCTAAATTGTAAACGAATTTGTTCCATTCATCATGAGCGCACTGTATATACAAACTTATTCTGGAAATATGTGAAGTGCGATAATGCTAAAAAACCGCCGCATTTTCGTGTATTTTATAAAAAAAAAGTTACTTGTGGTGAGTTGTACGTCAAATATTGCCTCCGCATTTTTTGAAGAGAATTAAATAACCTTGAAATTGTTTTTTTATTCATCTGCCTAATGTTCTTTTGTTTCTGAGATACAGCTGTTTAAAGTTTGTTTTTGAAATGTAATTTCGAGCAACATTAATAATGTATTGTAAAAATGTGTACGAAATAATTTCACTTATTTTCAATACATTATAATATAATAAATATATACAGGGTGGGTTATTGAAAACGAAACAGGGCTATTTTCGGATCATTACTGTTATTTTTCGAAAAATTCCTGACACAGGTCAATTTTGTATGTGAGGGGGACAACTTTTGAGTGTATTTCGAACTTTGTAACTTCAACCCCCTAGCGGTGGTGACACCAACCCTTAAAATCTTAAATGGAAATAGGGGTCGAGTAGCATATCATTTTAAAGCTTAAAGCTTAAAGGCCTATTTAATGATGCATTTGTTTTTAAATTTTGAGTGCAAATATTACTCATAATTCAATTATTATTAATTATTACTCAATTGTTACTTAATTTAACTCTATTTATAGCGATGACACGTTCCATTTAATAAATATTTAAAAAATTCATATCTCTGTCAATATTGATGGTACAAAAAAAATATAAAAAAAGGAAATTGTTGGTAATTAAATTGTCTACAACTTTCATTTGAATCATTTTCGAATTGCACAAAAAAATTGCATCACGCGCTCGAGACTCACTTCTCAAAAAACGGCCCTTGCTTAAAAAAATCTAGATCGAGTACAAGTGCTCGTACAAAATGTTTGTAAGGACCTTTTTTGCGTAAAATTACATTCTCTGCAACTTTCTCGTCTTCACTTTTTCCCCTAAAAGTGATATTTTTTGAGTTATTGAACAAAAACCCATTTCTTGCACTGTAATTTTCGTAGCGAACATGATAGGGGGTGGGCTCTTTGTACCTTCCTTATAACCCAAAAATACACCCCTCCACCAACGGACAGCATATCTGGAATTTTTTCCCTTCTTAGAGAAAGTATTGACTTATTTGACTGTACTATAGTAGTAGCATCGGTGTCGACTAATATTTACAATTATTTAAATCAATAATATTAACAATAGAAGATATGTTTAATACCGGCCATGGAACTACTAAATGGATCAACCCTTCGCCCCTTTAGACTCGGAAGAAAAAAACCCTCGACAGCTTTAAGTACGTACGAATATTTACATACAACAAACAACAAAATTGATGCAAAAAAAACGAGCTATCTTAACGAGTTATGGTCAAAAGTTCAGATTTTCGAGTTTATGCTATAATTCGAATTTCAAGAATATTTTTAAAGAATTGACTACACCACTACATTCTTATCAAAAAGTGCCTCAAGAACGTGGAAATTATTTTTTTTCCATTTTCATAAATAAGCGAGATATGGCTTTAAAATGAAAACTCGAAAATCTGAGTTTTTAGCCATAACTCGAAAACAAAAGACGTTAGCCAAATTTGAAATTGCACCAATGGGTTTTTCTCAAAAAAACAGATTGAGGATCCGAGGTCCATTTTTTCATACGAACTATAGTATACGAGATTTCCTATTCAAACATCGAAATTTGGCCACCCTGTACACACGGTAAGCATTTTTAACTTTTGCTAATTACTAATTACAACCGGGAACCGCCCAAAAAAAAACCAAAAACTCTCTTTATGCTTTTTAGTATGGTATTAAAGTTTAAAAATCTTTCTTTGTCAAAGTGGCATGTTGTAGGAAATGCCATTAGGATCCCAATGACCCTTCGTAAAGGAACTATACCTAGACATGTTCCCAGGCATCTTTTATGCCTTCATTACTAGTGTTATATTTCTTTCATTTCGCTGAAGTTAAGTTGTTAAAGCAGAATTAATGCCTTGTAACCTTTCAACTCATCTGGCAATTTGACCCTCTGTACTCATGTCCGCATAACGAACTGCTTGGCACATAAATCGATTATTAATAACACATTCCTAGAATTAATTCTAGTTAATTTTTCCACAAAACGAAAAATTATTAATTATAATATATCACAGTATAAGAGGGGAACGTCCGCATCGACTGCCGTCTAATTGTTGTTGGAATTAGCGGAATTTTGGGTAAATATTTTTGATAGACTACTAAAATAATAAATTATATATATGAAAATAGTTTAGTACGAGTGCAATAACATTATAAAAGTCATAAATCACACTTAAATTGATATAATTTTGATTATATTCACACTTAATCATGACAATTAAACTAAAGACACAGAAAAATAATTGCGTAAGCAAGAATTTGGGCTAATTTATTGATTTTAATAATACATAGTGGACTAAGCTGTTGGTAAAAATTTAAAAAGCTCAGTTTTCAATGTTTTTTTTTCAAAGGAAACTCTTGCCTTACCTGTCAGTTAAATTAATAGACATGAAAGGGCGAAGTTCCATTACATCGGTATTAATTAATTAGCGCAGAACGAAAAAATTACTTATAATTACAGTTTGTGGTTGATGAAAAATATGTTTTAATGCGTAATTAATTAGGTAAAAGTAAATATTTTGTGGTGCTTCTTTAACAGATCTCGATAGAATTTCTGAAGTTTTAAACGTTATTTACATCTTCGCACTTTGACACTTTCTAATTATTTTTTTAATTGAACTTCCGTATAAAATGATGCGTGTCAGAATGAAGACACGCGTCATTTTACACATGCGGTTCCATTAAAATAATGAGTTTAGATCTCGGTTTAGATGGTCTCTCACCAACGTTTCATAAAATTCATACGGGATATTTTAAGTTTAACATTCAACTTAAAGGTCATGGAAAAGCTGAAAGTGACATAATGTTGGAGTTTATGTCCGAAAACAGGTCACCGAGAGCAATTACCCGAAAACATTTACTCGAACGGACAATTTACCGAATCAATTTTATTTTTTCGAACTTATTGGAAAACAATAAAGTTAAGATATAATTACAAAAAATATTGTACGCTTTCTCTTAAGTATGTCATTAAATTTTAATGAGAGTTGTTAATGTGGAAGGTTTAGGTGTTTTAATTGTCATCTTTGAAAAACAAAAGTATCTTTCATTTCTTTACAAAAAATTTATTCTTGCCATTTACGAAATAAGCAAAAACACTCAACAAGGCTATACAGTTTACAAAGAGTGAAACTTGAACATTATTATGGCTGTGTGTGCTAAACCGTCGTGTTCGTACTGTAACTGAAACGAAGCACCATGACAAAATAGAAAAAGTGGAAATGCTAAAGACGTGATACAGCACATGTAGCTACATCAAGTATAGTCTAAGCAAGGCATAAGTGTACCAGTTAAAGAAAACAGATAAAATATAAATAAGCATACTTGGTACACTTGAGTTACTGCCACTTATACCCGTGTGGGCTCCTACGATCCACTGTAATTAATTTTAATAAATCAACACATATCAAATTATTATCATTGTTTTATCAAATTGTTTTTAATTGAAGCAAAAATTCTGAAACCACACCTAACATCAGAAACATTTGAATCAATTTACAAGTGGCCACAATTAACGTTAACTACTATCGGAGTAAAAATGCAAGGCCTCTGACTTTAAGTGGTCATAACGAAAAAACTGAGGGGTGAAATTTCTTCATTTTTGGGCAGTACATTAGTCATTTATATATGTTTAACTTGTGTAAAAGTCAAATTGATAGAATCAGTTGTTTAACTTTTATTTTAATTAACAGCAATAAAAACGCTGTATTTAGTATTTTCCTGGCTGACGGTCAGTTTTAACTTATCATAAAATTGTTATTGTTTCATAAATTGTTACCAAATTTACAAATATTGTAGCACACATACTTCTCAAAAGTCGACAGTCAATAAATATTGATTATTCATATAATCAACTGGTTTTATAAGCCCTAACCGAAAATTTGATTATTTTGCAATATACGGTAACTAAAGAAAAATTCTTGTTTTAAATGCTAAATTTGTATTACTCAAATCGGGCTGCATTATTGCTTTATTGAAAACAAAATTTGTTTTCTTGTAAACCAAAGTAGATGTTATAATTATCGCGAAAGAAAGACGCACATATTCCTGCGAGAGGTAATCTACAACATCGTAAATCATGAGCGGCAAACCACAACAATGTGATTATTCTTTAGCATTGTACAAAACCATGCGCTTCATAGCAATAATGTACGACACCATCGTCCAGCTCGTACCGCACTTCGCCCCGCAAATCCAATCATCCATCCTTTTTCCAAATTTCTTTTAAACAAAACATGTATACATGGCATTATTTTTGTGAATCGTGTTAGACCACAATATAATTGCTTTAACCTTGTTATGTTACTATCAATATTATTAATATCGAACTATCAGGTACTCAGTTACATAAGATATCGTTTTTTCATTATAGCTTTAAGACTAATAAACCAATTGGCGTCAAAAGCATCTCACATTGACAAAAAAGTATACATTTTTCAAATATATAAGTATCTACCACTCGGTTTCAATAATATAGCCGTAATTAATTTTTAAAGTGGAGCGCTTGTGCGATTTGAGTCATAATTAGCGCTTTTTCGCACATAAATTAATACAGAAAATTAACGATGTGTTGCAAAAATCTAAAACTGTACACCTTTTTGTAGGAATAAATGATCTTTTAAATGCACTTTATTTCATTAAATTATGATTGCTAATTACTGAGATAGAAGCTTCTAAAGTCAGAGGCCTTGCATTTTTACTCCGATAGTAGACAATTTCTAAACGCTACAATTTGTGGCCCTTTTTAATTCTAATCCATTTTACAAAAATATTAAACCCAGCGACGTGACGCTCTCAAAATCGGCCATTTATCTACATTTGTTTGTGGTGAAACTAGTTGACATAGACACTTTTCCTTGCGTGGCAATAAGTGATGAGGTGTGCTTGCTGTCAACTGGAATTTAGCTATGGCGGAAAATCATTCATAATTTTCCTTGAGTAATTTCAAAATGCAGTAATATACTTAAAAAAAAACAATTTCCTGTCGCCACTCAGTACAACATGGCAATATTTTTATGTTATGTCATGCAACTACATCTTTTTATCTTTAATGGACTGGAGTATGTCTCGGTCACGTTGGCGTTGTATAGAACTTTAATATTTGAGGATTGATCGAGTCGAGCAGATATGTGAGTGAATTTTGAAATATAAGTTTCAATTCTTTATATCCAGAAACAGATGTCAGGTGTACAATACAAGAACTCGATTTCAATTCGTATAAATATATTCTGGAATGTCAAAGCCCTTGAGGATTACTTTACAATGGTAACGTTACTTTTTCGCCTTAAATGAAATACAAACTTAAAATTGGTTAGAATACGGGTAACACAGTAAATCCAGATATTTTAATATTATCCTGTCTTAGGATTTAAAATTAAGAACACAAGGAAAGAGAAATTTTGAAGTACGAGAGTGCTCCCGTCAAGAACCATGGACTACTATCAAATTTAGGTTTTAGGTTTCGTTTTTATAGCAACTAAGATCAGACAACCGCTCAGAGCCTCAGAGTTGAATGAATTGGGGATGAGAAAAATCTGCACAAAAATGGTTCCAAAAACCTTTCGCAAGACCAAAAGGACATCAGGAGAGGTTCTTGAAAAACACCGAGACGAAACATCAAGAAAAACTGGATGTTGCATCAAGATAATGCGCCTTGTCACACACAGCAATGTCAATAAACGAGTTTGGGTCCAGTAAAAACATTTGGGACTTGAGTCCTTCTGATTTTTTCCTCCTTCGGAGAATGAAAAATTACTTCAAGGGAACTCATTCTGGGACACTCGAAAACCTTCAAACAGCTGTAACCGACCAACTGAAGGCTATTCCAGCACTGCTATGAGGATTGGAAGAACCGTCTCCAGCGGTATGTGGCATGCCAAGGAAGTTATTTTGAGGGAGACGATATTGAATTGTAATTCTATTCGAATAAAAAAATTGGAAAAATCAGTCTCATTACTTAATTTCCACACCTCGTATGTTTACTTTAGAAACTTTAATAAGTAGTCAGTTTACTTTGAGTTCGAAACGAGAAATGCAGGCCATTTAATACAGAATTTCGTATTGTTTGAGATTGTAAATATTCGACGTTTAGGAAGTGTAAGATTCTTGCTTTAAATATTCTCCGGTGGTTTAAAATTAGACATAATTACTAATTAGGTACTTTAACGACAAACTAAAATGTGAAATATTCGATTCAAGGTTTACAGAATATTTTCTACACCTCGAATATGCGTAGAACTGATTTAACGATGATTAAATTACTCTAATTATAGTTGGGGAAAGGTAAACACCTCGATTTTTTATGCGTCTTTATACGTTTCGACTTAACTAGGAAAGGTAGTAAGTGTGTGATTTTTAAAAGAAATTTAGTGATCGAAAATCGATAATTGGGCACAAATAGGCGCATTTTTTTCCAAATGCATACATACTTTGAAATAGAAATTTTCATGCATACATATATGAAACTTCCCTGAAGATGGTTTGATGTATAATTAACAGCACATTTTGTTTAAATTTCAAAAAAATTTTATTTTTAACATCATTGTCACTAAAGGTTAATAATAGTAATAGTTACAAAGTTAGCCTTATTTTTCATTTCTCTTTCTATCCTATAAATGGCGATTGTGTTAGAAAAGAAGTAGTGAACTTTAAAGTTAGTACCAATTAAGTACCTAATTATAAATGTTTAATTAGAATTTTGAAAATTTAAATAAAAATAGTGAAAAGTCTGCAAAATAGAAAAAGATACATGGTGGGTAAACGGGAAAGAGAGAACGGCAAAGAATTGTGGAATGGGGAATGTAAGAGCGAGAAGTGAAGCGAAGAGGGAAAGGAGAAGGTGGAAGAAATGGGATATGAAAGTGATGAATATAAGGGGTTGAAGCAGAAATATAAGGAGGTGTGTAAAACAGAGAAGATGAAGTATAAGGAGAAAATGGAGAAGATTAGAGAAATAGAGAACGAAGGGGAAGTATGGAAGTTCCTAAATATGGAAAGAAATAGAGGTAAATCTCGAAGGAGCAGGGTAGAAATTGGGAAGTGGAGAAAGCGTTGTATAGATTTGATGGAGGGAAAGAAAGAAACAAAGGCAGGTATGGAAGAATTAGACGGAGCCTTAAAGAAAATAAAGAAAGGAAAGGCGGTGGGAACAGGCGCGACGCAAGGGGAGCAATGGAAGTTCGTGGGAAGGAAGGCGAGAGGAATAATACTGGGGATATTCAACAAAATATGGGATGGGGATGGGATTACAAGGGTGTGGAGAGGAGGGATGTAAGAAACTACAGATCAATAAGCGTGGGGGAATAGTGATAAATGGAAAAAAGTGTGATTTTTGGCGTACGCAGACGATGTGGTTTTGTTATCAGGAGAAGGTTGGGATGGAGGTGAACCCGAACAAGACTAAGTTAATAGTATTTCAAAAGAAAAGAGGAAGGAGGTTGGAATGGAAGTGAGGTGAGGAGGGTGTAGAAAGTGTAGACGAGATTACGTATTTAGGGTATAGGATACGGTATGACAATAAGGACAACGCGCAGATAAGGGAATTGGCAAGGAAAGGAAATAGAAATGTGGGGCAGGTATGGAGTCTAGGGGAGAGGTGGACGGGAGGTGACATACAGAAAAGGCGGTGGTTGCTTAACAAGTTAATAAAAAGTGTTTTGTTATCCGGAGCAGAGGTATGGTGGTGGAAGGAAAGGGAGCAGCTGGAAAGCATACAAGGGAAGTACTGGAGGTGGGTCCTGGGGCTGGAAAGGGAAATTCCTGGGCATGTAAGCTAGAGAAAATTAGAATTGTGGCAGGGAGGAGGGCACGATGGAAAGAAGGAAAGAAGGGGGGATTTTAAAACGCTGCTGGAATGAGGTAAATAAACTGAGACTAAAACAAGGGCAGAAGGGAAGGAGGCTCTAACATGAAAAAGGGGAGTATGCGAGAGAAGGAGAAAGGAGGAGGGAGAGGAACGGGGGATGGTGGAGGAAATCATAAGAAGAAATGAGGATGTGCAAATTCAGGAGAGAAGGGAGAAGATTAGAGAGGTAAGATACAACGAGAAGTACGGGGAGTTATTGACAAACGATCTTCCGAGGACCTGATGTGGGTGGGAGGAATAGGAAGGAAGAGAATAGTGACGAAGTTCAGAGTGGGCAATAAGGAAAACGAGAACAAGTATTGGGTGGAGGATAAGAGGGCGTGTAGGTTGTGTGGGGAAGGAAGAGAAAGCATGGAACATATGGCGGAGGAATGTGGCGAGGTGAAAGGAGTTTGAGGGAGGTTGGAGAGGGGTGTTTAGTAAGGGTGGGGAGGGGTTAAAGTGGATGGAGGAAGTTTTGGCTAACAGAAAGATGGAAATTGACATTTGTGTTATTGTTATGAATAAGGATCATTGTATATTGTTAATTAAGAATACAATAAATAAATATCTATCTATATCAAAAAAAATGATTTTAGGATTCCAATAACGGGCATATTTAAAAACCAAAAATAGCATAGGTACATACCTACTATCAAAACTGATATTTTTGTGAAAAAAGTGGCTTTATTTAATAGAATTTTGGAGAATGTTCCGCGCTTTTACACACTAAGTATGTATTAACGGCCTTGCAACTTTAAATTTTTTCGTATGTTTTCGAAATTCTTCACTGTTTTGCATATTTCTATTCGAAATACAATAAATGCATTCGTTCGACAGTGCTTTTGCACTATTTTGGATTTCCACATTAAACGTACTTAAACATTTCTTGTCAATATCTAATTTGTCCAAAAATAATAATTAATTAGAGTGATTTTACTTCTAAAAATCGAATGTTTAAATTCGGAGCGGAATTAAAATTTGCAATTCAATTTAAAAGTTCAATTCTCATTTATTAAAGTTGCTTTTCACAGCAGTATTTTTTCCACTTTGACATTCAAATACAAGACGCGCTTAATTGAAAATAAACTTTCAATTCCAACTTTATATTCTAAAAATTATATTGAAATGCCGCTTATGAATACTGTAGTTCAAACTTTATTGAAGATTAACACTTCCACCAGCAGAAAACTATAGTGAAGTGATTGAAGTTGAAGTTTCCAAATAAAAACACAATTACGAAGAGTAAGTTTTAAATTTTTAAGCTTCTATTGTAAGTGAAACATTGGTTTTTTCATAGAAAAATTTGACGTTTTTATTTTCAAAATAGGTTTTTAGATCAAATTTCAAACTAAATGTCTTAAAAAATTAACGTCGATTGAAGTTCAAGTTCATGGGAACACCTGAATTTTTCCGAATTGTAATGTTTAAAAAAGAAACAGGAAATGTATAAATAAGAAAAAGAAATAAGTAATTATGTTTTGGCGCAATGTTAAGTATATATGAATAGAACCTTATTTTTGGTCGCTTGTGGACATGTTTTTGTGTGGCCGCTTGAGGTTCAACACCAGTACGAGTTTCGAACGAAGAATAATTTCGAAATACAGGGTTGTCCAAAAAGAGGTTACCACATAGATGTGAGTGACTCCCAGCAAACACACATATAAAATATACATACAACATATATAAGATTGAAGTAAATACATATGCTTTTTTATATATCAAGTATGTAAGTGTTCTTTAATAAAGTTATATAAACCGTATGTAACAGATTACGTATATTTTACATAATAGTATAGAAACTTACAGATATTCTGTATACAGAAATTCATATAATATACCGGGTGAGTCATTTAACCTGGAATTTGAAATATCACGAAAAATACGCATTTTATAGAAAAATGTGCCGAATCAAAACTTGAATATCTTCGAGGGGGAAATTCGTTAGTACTAAATTACACCATCACCCCCACCCCCCTGTAGGCGGGGCGGGGGCAAATTTGAAATCTTAAATAGGAACCACTATTTTTTATCGCAGATTCGGATTTTACGTCGAAAGTTACGTACGATTTGTCCGAAACATTTTTTTCGATTCGCGACAGGGGCCGCTGTAATCGCAAGAAATGGAGCAGAAGTCAAAAACATATAAACACGTATTTAGTAAGATTCCACAGACGAACGCTTGTGCCCAGGTTGTTCAAGTTCAAGGTCACCATTTCGAGCATTGACTTTATTAGTGAGGGGCAAGGGGATTCACGTTAATGAAGCACTCCAAATGCAACATAAAACTATTACGTCCTCGTCGTTATTCCTGGGTTACGTTAAAAACAGTTTATTCACCAAACACCCCCCCCCCCGCCGCACACACACCTGAAGGAGAGGGGAGGGCAACCCTAACATCATTGAATAACCTGTCAAATTTTATTAAATACCTGTTTATCTGTTTTTTGACTTCTGCTCTATTTCTTGCGATTACAGCGCCCCCTGTCGCGAATCGAAAAAAATGTTTTAGGGGTTCCTATTTAAGATTTTAAATTTGCCCCCGCCCCGCCTGCAGGGGGGTGGGGGTGAGGGTGTAATTTAGTACTAACGAATTTCCCCCTCGAAAATATTCATGTTTTGATTCGGCACATTTTTCTATAAAATGCGTATTTTTCGAGATATTTCAAATTCCAGGTTAAATGACTCACCCGGTATACATATAGATAATTACATATTACCCATGAAATTTATGTGCTGTCATATTTATATGATTAGATTTATGTACGTTATATGTAAAATCTTATATGTAAGAAGTATTACATATTTTTTATGTATGCCTTCTGTAAATATAATTATAAATTATTATCATTACATATATTATATTGTCGAAAATAAAAGTCTGTTTCTATTTGCGCCGCATAATTAATCGCACGCGCGGGTTTTCTATAACGCCAAAAATTGTAGTTCACGTACCTTTAATATTAGATCCGTATCGACTAAAATGCGTCTAATTTATATAGACAATAATTAATATAAAATAAATTAAATCCTGGTCATTTTTAACATAAAGGTAATCATTAAATAAGACTTCACTCAACGACATAATCAAACATAGCTAATTTAAACTCGCGAAACAGCGCAAAGCTGGGAAGAACGAAATAAAAAAGGAATGTTTCAGATTAGCGCAGTGGTACAATGTCGGATACAAAGAAAACACATGTCGGATTTCGGAATTTGCAACGCCCACCCGCAACGGTTCGAATCCGGTTAAGGGAAACTTTTCAAGCAAGTAGGTATATAATATCATAATAAACTGTCGGCTTTCAGTTCAGGTAAAAACGGGTTCGTGCAAGAATTAAGTTAATTAAAAGTACAGTTGCACGTAAAAATGTAGTTTTTCCATTTTTTTGCATGAAACTGCTTAAATAATTTTTTACATTGGTAATAATTACATTATGCTCGAGTAGCTGCCATTTGGTCATCGAGCGCTTTTACAACTAATACTTTTTATGTGAATATTACATAAAATATACATAAAACGTATATAAATTCATATACTACACATATAGAAGAATTTACATCTAATAGACATATAAATTATTTTGAAAATTGCTGACATCCTGACATTAAATATCTCTTATTTTTCTTCCAGTCTTATATATATCTAAAAAGCTCTTATATAATTTATATGTATTTTATATATATATGTAAATGTGTTTGATGGGCTGTTATTGGGTTTTTTTTCAAAAAATACACGCCGTATTCTAGAAATAAGATAAAGGAACGGTATTTTGTAACATTTGTGGGCTGCGCTCGAACGGTCGAATTTTTCTTTAATTTTAGCTTTCCGAAATACACCAGAGCTTGTTATGTTTTTCAACAGAGAGTATTTTCAAGACTAGAAACTTCAAAGGTAAACCATATTTTTAACACAACGAAGCAACGAAAGCATTGATGTTGTACGTTTAAACCTCACTATTAATTTCATCATCAACATGATACTTAATTCGAGCATTGAAGAGCAACAAACTTTTTAAGTCAAATACACGTAAAACTTGTATCACAATTTCTCGAACAAGAATGACTTGCCTAACATAAACAAGTCAAATTGACGATTTAACTTAATCCAATAAAAAAAATTCGAGCCTTTGTCTACTTGTTAAACCTGTTGTAAGTTACGACCATTTTACAGCTAATATTTTTTAGTGTGTCGCCGAGAGATGCGTAAACAAGGTAATTTTTTCACCTTTGATTCTTATTTATTCATGATACTTTCGCACCGACGCGACGCGACGTATTCTTGTATTCCAAACGACCTTTCTTTTTCAAGTTCAAATTCATAGTTTATCGCTTTTAAAGGCAAGTCTCTACAAAGTGGGACTATCTGTTGGTGTTGGCGGAAAGCCAAAGCTAATTGTAATCTGGAAAGTCACTCGTGGCCCACGTTTAGAAATGAGAGTTGTTTACAGGTTATTATCGTGTAAAATGTGTAAGGCATTCCTTACCTCAATTAGTGGCGGATCTTTAAACAAATATATAAATCACTTAAATATATTCACTCCTCCTCCTCCTCCTCCCACCTACCAATTATACGAAAACGAATGCATGATCATTTGTTTCTAGAAAAATTACGCAAGGTCGTAAATAACGTGAAAAATTTGGTCGGCCCATATTTCTTATTGGAGAAATACACGTCCTCAAAGTAATAGAGGGGGTTCTCCCTCCTTCATTTTGTGGAACGTGGGGAGTTTTTTTTGTATCGAAGCTTATATTTACTGAAATTTGACGGAAAGAGGCGGATTCGTACAAAATATTCTATAATCTTCAAAAAGAATTGCCGACATCAATTTTTTGGCGAACTTTCTCATTTCTAAGTCAGATAATTTGGAATTATCCAGAACTTCAAATGGGCTCTATAATCTTTTTCGCACAGGTTCCACTGGCTTAAATCGGTAAGAAATCTCAAAACCTTCTCCCTGAAATTTTTTTATTAATGATAAATGTAATCTTAATTACTATATGGTGTTTTCTGTTGCGACAAGTTTCGATAATTTAACAAGTATCATCATCTTCAGGCTTAAAATAGGTATTTGGTATCTGTGGTGTACTATTCACTGTTGTTACGTCGTTGTTATTATCATGATTTATTATTATTATCATTATTGTGAATATTTGTTGTTGAGCCAATTCAACTTTTGCGATCAACACTCATCAAAGAACTTTGAGAGTCGAAAGCATAAATGATTTGTGCTCACCAACTGGGTCGTTCAAATTGGACACTTTCTTATGGCAACACCCTTTACACCCTTAATTTTAATGAGAAAATCACTGGCGCAAACAGAATTCAGCTATCTTTAATCGTTTGGACGCTAGGGAGCGTTTCTCGAATTTGGCCGATTTCTTTAATGCTCCATAACTTTCTTATTCTTAAGGATAGGTGATTTTGGAAAAATCTTTCTTAGAGCACTTTTTTGCGTAGAATCTATCGCGATAAACAATTTTTATACAGGGTGTTTGGTTTTTGTGTGCAACCCTAAACTACATTTTTTCATACGGACCACTCTATATATTTTTGGGTTTTTGGAAAGAGAATAAAATTTCCCAAATTTTGATGTATCACTTGTTATAATTACGTTGAATATTATTTGCAATATTGCATCTTATGTATTATTATTTCAAATTAAAAATTAACCACGTTGACTGTCTGGTCTGATGGCTCAAATTCAATTTCAAATATATGGGAATGCAGTGCATAAGAATAACGAACTCGGTAAATTGCAAACTTCGTCCGTCATTTTAAGCACTTACCGAAGCGATATCAAAAAACTAAGACCACTTTAGATAATACTACGTTCTATGCAACAAAGAGAAATGTTATTATTAAATTTTTTCTTATAGAAATGTTTTAATTTTTACGGTTTATTTTTAAATTACTTTTACTTAGTATTTTTTGCTATTCTACCAGCAAGCTATGTCCTATTATTGGATGATGTTTACATCTGTTTGACATTAAAAATTAAATTTCAAAGAATAGTTTAATAGTGACACTAATTTTATATATCACCTAATATACAGGGTGTTACTTAATGGTATGTACCTTTCCTGAACCAATTTTAAGTCGAAAAGTTCATATAAACGTATGTCCCAAAATGCTTGGTTTTCGGTATACCTACAGGGCGCTAAAGTTTTTGCCTTTTTTTTGTTTTTTCTTAAAAATCTCGAAGACGGTTTAATTACCAATCAATCATAAACAAAAAAGGTCTCTTTCATTTTTGTCGTATAACTTACCGTTTGGAAGAAATCGTTAATCGAATTTTTACATAACTGCAACTTGTTACTAAGGATAAATTGTTTAAATAAAATTAAGTTAGCCTTGTTCGTCGTAAAGCATTTTTTTTGGTCTGATGAACATTATACGTACATTATTTTGACATTTCATCATTAAGTTCACGTTTACCTTTTAAGAAAAAACGAAATAAAAAAATTACTTTAGCACCCTGTATACAGAAAACTTTTCGACTTAAAATTGGTTCAGGAATGCCCCCTTAAAATAAGTACATACAATTCAGCAACACCCTGTATATAAAAACGTTGCTGTCTAATGCGCATTTATCAATTGTTTACAAGGCGACATTAAAAACAAAAAATGGCCATAATCTCCATATTTATGAAAATAAGTATGTCAAGTGATATATTGTTAGAATCGTTGAAAAGGGGCCTTTTTTATGAAGTCATGGCCAACTATGGTTTCCATTAGAAAAAACGCAAGTTTGTATTGGTATAACTCAAAAATTAGAGCTTAAATAAAAAATTTGTTTAAACCGTATTATTAAGTCCATAATTATCTACAACTTTTATATTTACACATTTCTTCTAAAATCAATAATAACAGAGTTATAGGCACTAAACAAAAAAATGTTTTTTAAGTTTTCCATGCATTTTTTCCAAAAAATTAAAAGCTCGTTAAATTGAGCTGGTAAAACTGCAATTCTTTCCACATTTAATCGTCTCAGTATCTCAGCTAGTTTCCAAGAACCCCATGGTAAACGTCAGAAAAACTCACCCTGTATATGTATATGTCAGCGGAGTCTTAAATAAACTGTGATGGTGACTTGGAGTATTGAGTTAATAACGTTAATATACAGGGTGTTCCTAAATGTCATGCACATACTAAAAGTTCGTCATATCAACATAGGTCCGCAAACGCTTCCTTACTAATCTACAGGGTCTTGAAATTTGAAGATTTCTTTCGTTTTTTCTTTATAACTCCTACAGTTTTTGAGATATTTAACCCAAATTTGGAATACAGGTTACTCTTTAGGGATTATATTATTGGGCGTCTTTAGTGGTTGCAAAAAACTACAGGGAGATATTCTTTCAGGGGTCTCATTTTCTCCTCCAGACGTTTTTTGCGGTGGGCCGCTGCTGGTGGATTCCATAATAAAAAATAAATGGTCTGTTTTTTTTTGCCTCTTGTCGTTTTTTCGAATCTGCGGCCGTTATTGGAGAAAAAATTTAAGGCAATTTTCTGTAATTGGCGAGATGAAATTAATATTTTTAAAATGATCTAGTACCAATAATTTATTATTATTACCATACAAAAAAAGTAAATAATAACCATAACAAAGAAACTACGTTACAACAATTATTGAAAATGACCTCCACCAACACCAAGAAACAACGAAAAAATCTTCAAATTTCAAGACACTGTAGATTAGCAAGGAAGCGTTTGCGGACCTATGTTTATATAAACTTTTAGTTATGAAATAAGCCATTCCGTATGTACATATGACATTTAGGAACACTCTGTATACACCACATACGAGTATGCATTTATTTCAATCATAATATCTTGTTTAATTTCCAAAAAAAGTGAAAACCAAAAACAGTAAGACGACTGCAAATAGATTACCTAACAGAAATTTTGGCTTTGCCTCGAAACGAATTTTCAAATAACAAACGCATCATTATGGATGACGAAGCATATTTGCATAGTTGCATAGTGCAACGGCTGTAGGGAAATGGCTGAGAGAAGTGTTAAAATGGAGTACAATAACGATGTTGAGGTCTCGGAGGAGCAACGTAAAGCACTGTGTGTTTTCGAATTATGGACCTTTTTTTTTGTTTTTTTACAAATCCCTGGTCGGATATCAAAAAATCAAAGTTTTTTGGAATCAACAGTTTAATAGATATCATCAACGCTTGTTAAAAACTTTTTTACAAAAAATTTACAACAGAAAAATGGCGGTCATTTGAAATTTTGGAAATTGAATAGCACAAAATCTACTCCACAAATTTTGAAAAAATTTCACCAATAAATTATCTACAAATTTGATCTTAATCATTTTCCTGTAATTTCATCCTAAAGAGGTTATTTTAGGTTTGTGAGTTATGAGCGAAAAACTGAAAAATGGGACCTTCCGCAAGGACTTTATTTCTACATTGTTTAGGGTACCTATTTCTACACACTCCCGAAAAAGTTAGAACTAGGTACATCATTTAATTCCTCTATTTGCCCTTTTTTGATCTAGTCTGACCGGACTAGTAATGCTCCTCTGTATATTGTAGTGCAAGAAGAGACAAGAAAACGTTAGCACAGATTTCAGAATACAGTGTCAAAATTATAACAAATACGATTGTTTCATTTTAAAGTAAAAAGATGACAACATTCTTGAGATGATACAGTACAAGAATTTCCCAGTAACCATTGGGAAAAAATGTCTGAGACTAAATACTGAACTACTATGGCGCACGGATGGCCTGCTTGATTTTAGCCTTTTGTAAATACAGGGTGTCTCACGGTGACCGTCGGTTAGAACTATATCAAGAACTGTAAAAGCTAGAAATTTGAAATTTTGCACATGCGACATGGAGTGTTTAATCTATTAAATAAAAATATTTTCCAAATGGCAGCACTACCGAAAGTGACCATCAACTCCTTTATTTTAAATACAAACCATGCAATTTTTTTTCACATTCTAATGTGTCATAAAATGTTTAGTAAGTATGCTTAAAATAATCGGCGTATCAATTTTGATTGTTGAGAAAAAATTTTTTTTCACTGAAAAATGTCAAAATCGTGTTTAGGAAATAAAATTGAATGTCGAAAGTGGTAAAAGTTAGGGAAATGGGATTTTAGGTTCTCAATCTCAAAAGATTGAGACACAATTGTCTGTCATGGATTATAAAAAATTGCCCGCGGTTACGTATCTTTTTGACGTTATTTCCAGACTTAAGAAAAACTTTAAAAAGTCTCTTTTTTTAAATGGAATGCCTATTTAATTATCGGCCCATTCGATGCAGAAATAAATTTCCTTTAAATTGATATACCATGTTCCTATACCTAAAATCAATGATTACAGAGTTATTTACATTTTTCTAATTAAATTTATAATTACATACTTTACAAAACATGGTTGGCTTTGAAAATTTTCAAAAAAATTTTATTCAATTGTTTCTTATGATGACAGTTGTCAGTTAGCTATCAGTTTGAAAGTTTACGCTACATTTACGTTTGTTATCACTGTTATCAGTGTTATCTGTTTGAATTTTGATTTTTGCGCTTAATATTTGTTTTTAATTGGGAAATATGGAATACACAAACGCTGATATTCTAAATTTGTTTTACATTCATGGCGAGTCTGCTCGTATTACTTTTCGGACCTGCAGAACCTTTAAGCATTGAATAAAGAATCACTCAAAACTTTAACGAAAGATATCCGCATTTACCTACCATGACAGAACAAAAAATCAGGATGATTGAAAAGAATATTCTAAATTTGGGCGAAGTAAATACGCCACGAAATTTGGAAAAGCCAATTGTCCCCAATGACGCTGCAGAAACCAATGTATTGGGATATTTTAATGTTTTCCCTGAAAGTTCTGTTCGTTCGGCGGAAAGAGACCTTGGATAGTCAAGAAGTTGCATAGATAGAATTTGAAATAATCATAAAAGCATAAGAAACATTTGAATAAAAATTTTTTGAAAATTTTCAAAGCCAACCATGTTTTGTCAAGTATGTAATTATAAATTTAATTAGAAAAATGTAAATAACTCTGTAATCATTGATTTTAGGTATAGGAACATGGTATATCAATTTAAAGGAAATTTATTTCTGCATCGAATGGGCCGATAATTAAATAGGCATTCCATTTAAAAAAAGAGAGTTTTTAAAGTTTTTCTTAAGTCTGGAAATAACGTCAAATAGATACGTAACCACGGGCAATTTTTTATAATCCATGATAGACAATTGTGTCTCAATCTTTTGACATTGAGAACCTAAAATCCAATTTCCCTAACTTTTACCATTTTCGACTTTCAATTTTATTTCCTAAACAAGATTTTGACATTTTTCAGTGGAAAAAAATTTTTTTCTCAACAATCAAAATTGATACGCCGATTATTTTGAGCATACTTACTAAACATTTTATGACACATCAGAATGTGAAAAAAAATTGCCTGGTTTGTATTTAAAATAAAGAAGTTGATGCTCACTTCCGGTATTTCCGGAAGTGCTGCCATTTGGAAAATATTTTTACTTAATAGATTAAACACTCCATGTCGCATATGCAAAATTTCAAATTTCTAGCTTTTACAGTTCGTGATATACTTCTAACCGACGGTCACCGTGAGACACCCTGTATAGGAAGGATACTTTCAGCGTACATACAATTAAGCATAAACTGTATCAAAATCAAAATTATCCAGTCACGTATCGAGGGGAAGTGTGAGTCCACCTTGACAGATACTTTGGGACAGAGTACCAGGGCCGGCCTGAGGGGTGTGCGACGTATGCAGCCGCACACTCGAGCCTTTTGGAGGGGCAATTGTCCAATTTTGGTAAAAAAAAAACATTTGGCAAACTTTTAGAAATTGATTTAAATGTTGGGCAGAAATATTTAAACTAGAAGGAACTTTGTCTCAAAACTATTACAGTTGAATTTCAAGGTAAAACCGAAGATCTTCCCCAACGAGTTCAGAATTACAGTAGTCTGATGTCCTTGACGCACGTCCAGGGTCAGTAGAGCAGTCGTCTGCCCGTGTGGCGGGACGCGGGAACCGGGAAGGATTGTGACTAATCTTCCTGCCTCCCCTCCCAAGTCTTTGTTTTTCTAGCCAGTAGCGATCGATATGCGATTGTGACAGGTGCAGTACTGACTAGTAAGTTGAGTGATCCAAAAGGCGCAAAAGTGCACAAACACTGTTTTTAGACCTTGAATTTCAAAATGGGATGAGGGATGTGCCACTTTTAGGGAAATGCGTAGGTTAGCGCAGGATAGGAAAGAATGGAGACACGTGTCCAACTCCAACCAGTCTTCGGGCTGATCACTACTTGATGATGAATTTCAAAAAAAAATCGGGGAGAGCTGGTAGGGGCATAAAATGTGAGTCTTGCACACTTGCAATTTTCGCCTTAGGCCTGCCCTGCAGAGTACGTATGGATAAAGAAAACTTGCCCAACTATTAAGAACTTTAAGCTCAACACCAACTCTTGGACAACCATTACAAAAGGCTGAAGAGGACTAAATGTTATCTGCTGGTGCGGCGCATGTGTTAAATTCAAAAAAGGGAAGTACCATGCGATTCGCGCGTACGACAAAATTTTAAAAAGAAAAACCTAAAACGACAGCGCAGGACGCTACTTAGATCCCAGTTTAAAATATGTTAGGATTAAAAAATTGGCACGTGGCTAGCAATAATTTAAATAATGCGCGACATTTTTCAAAATGAAATATTATATTTTGCAAATTGATTTCCAAACTGTAATATTTCTGAAAACCCTGTGCATCGTGACTCAAATTGATTCTTATCCACTTACATTATTTTTGTTGCTATTAATCAATGTTATTAACTAAATATACATTTTTTTGTAAAGGATTTTGTATTCAACATGTTTACATGATTTTATTTACAGATAAGCATAAGGTGGAGGAAGTAGCTCGTTATTCGCTTTCAGTTCTCTACCCATTTCAAGTATAACAACTTTACGACCACAACGCGCTAAAAAAACAAGAAAAAGTGAAATTTCCCGGTAAACTTAAATTGTTCCGCTTTATAATTAGCGGTAATCTTTGTAAACCAGTCCTATAGATAATTTAGGTCGAAATAAAAGTAAACAAGAACAACCGCTTTTTTTTACAACCGAGACTACCTTGATGGAAAAATTTTTCAATTTCACTAATTATTATTAAAACTAAAGTAAACAGAATAAGAACGAAGCTCTCATGCTAAATTTGTTCCTTCTTTTTTTTTTCTTCTTGCTTTTAAACAAGATGGACGCAATCAATTTCCTTTACAGGCCGGAACACGCGCGCCCATAACGCTGAGATTAAATTGCTCGGAAAATACAACAAATGTTGCCGAAAAATGACTTTTTACTCATATTACTCGTCCGGTCGCACTCAGTTATAAAAAAAAAATCAAGTTTCAAGGACCCCATTAATGTTATATTAAAAAATACCGAAACAACGAGTGTTGATATGTGCTGTGTCACTCTGTCATGTAAAATAATTAACGGCGTTGGTTTAATATAGTAGAGAAGGAGCTTTGTTGCCAACTAAGCGAATTGATTAAAGCTTTTGTAGTTTTTGGCAGTAGATGAACGGCTTATTTTTGTAAAACGTCATTTTTATTCCGATTAATCATTTTTAAAGTACCTACGTAAATTTTTTTTAAATTTGTAACATTTACATAGCGACAATGTACGTTACGCGGAGAAGGCGGTGCTTTTCCGAGACATAAATTCTGAAAAATCTGGTATAAAAATATATAAATTTGTCCAAGTTGGTAATTTGCCGAGAAAAATTGTAATTTACGGGAGTAAAAAAAAATTATACTAACTAATTAAAAAAGCAATTAGCGTTTACATTCTTTAGCAGTAAAAAGTTTCAGTAGCCTTTTAAACTTTTATTTAAACTTATGAAAATGGAGCATCCAGTCTTAATTCTGATAAACGTTACGCAATCGAAACCAAACGGCGATTACAAATAATCGAATGCTTAGAAACTTGGAAGAATGCTCTCCGTGCTATTTCTACTGAGATTAAACTTCTGGGAAACATTTGATAGTTCGACTAACAATATAGGGAAACTGGAACATTAACAATAATTTTAGAAGTTTTTTTATTTGCTACGAGTTGAATCTCTCTTGACGTTAAATGGTTCCATCGATATACAGGGTGATTCACGACTATTCCCTCGGTCTCTTATGCCTAAAGGGTACAAGATATCAGCTTCATTTTTTGGTGACATATGTAAAATTGATAACGACTATTTTTTTAAATTATTTTCACTTATACAGGATGCTTCACAAAATTGTAATACATCAAAGTTAGGTTTTTTTAAATGCAACCCCCTGTATTTTATTACATTTTTAGATTATACGTTAAAAACTAAGGTAACTTTATTAAACCTATCGCCTACCAATTTTGAGAAAATTGTGATTTTAAGAAAAATATTCAATTTAAACAACCCCTAATAACACGGAAACCACTTATATTTAGTAACACAAATTTATATCTATTTATCTTGACCTTTAAGGCTTTTATTTGCACTACGTAGGATTTCTATTATTTGTACAGGGTGTTTAGAAAAAGGATTCATATTTTATATTTTTCAAACATCAAAAACTCGCTTAACTTAAATAGAACACCCTGTATGTTTTTATTCTATGTTGAATAACTTTCATTTTCTATCAAAAACTATGAGTAATTGATATGTCTAAAATCTACGATTAAAAAGTTATTAAGATTTTTCTCTAAAATTTGTATGGAAATGGTTTTGTTTGCATTCTAGTAGGCCATGATTTATTTTATTGTAGTTGATAATTAGATATGGGATCATAACTTAATTGAGATCTACACAGAGACAAAATTTGGACAATGTTGATCACATTTTTAAACGCATCTTTGGCAACTTACTGTGGCTTGACTTTTAGAAACCATAACAATTTCGCTCCCCAACTTCATCCTCAATAGTTAGTGGTGGTGAATTTTTTTACTTTCTCACTTGCACCAACTGTTTAAGTAAAATAACAAATTTGAATACTACTGTTTTCAATGTTTCCATTTTGAACATTTCTCTAAAATTGACTTCAATAAAAAAAGGGATGGAGGTGGTATTCAAACACTGTTTTCAAAATATGTTTAATTCGTAAGGTCTTACTATAATAAGGAAGTCCAGAAATCTCTAGGGGGGACCGAATCAATTGGTAAAAATACACACAACCTTCATCCCCTTCAACGATAGTTTAATTAAATGAAGTAATGTAGTTGAGGGTGTGTATGGACTGCGGGGAATATAAGGCACTGAAAGAGAAATACAAGGAGGTCTGTATAAGGGAAAAGAAGAAATACAAAGAGCTATTGGAGGAGAAGATAAGAGGAATAAGGAATGAAGGAGATGAGATGTATGCAAATTCCTAAATAAAGAAAAGGTGGAGGAAAAATGGAGAGGAGAAGGATAGATATTGGGCAATGAGAACACGCTGCATGGAGTTGGTGGAAGAGGTAGAAGAGGAAAATACAATGAGGGAGAGACAGAGAGAGGAGGTGGAAGGCGAGGGGGAATAAGTAGGGAAGAATTGGAGAGAGCGCTGTAGAAAATAAAGAGAGGGAAAGCGGAGGGAACAGATGGAACACGAGGGGAGCAATGGAAGTTGTGAACGTGGGGTACAACGTGATTGCCTCGGTTATACAGGAGAAATTGGAGGGGGAAATAGAGGGGAAGAGCCTAATTCCAGACTGGCAAGCAGGATTAAGAAAAGGAAGGGGAACGATGGATAATGTGTACATACTAAGGCAGCTGGTAAACAACGAGTTCGGGAAAAAGGGAGGAAGAGTGTACGCGTTGTTTATAGACATAAAGGCGGCGTTTGCTAATGTAAACAGGGAAAAATTATGGCGAAGGTTGAGGGCGTTGAATGTGGACGAGAACTTAGTGGGAAATGTACAAAAGGACTACGTGTAGGGTGAGAGTGGGAAAGGAACCGTTCAGAACAATGAAAGGGTTGGATAGGACTGTCCGCTAAACCCCAGTCTCTTAGCGATGTACATAGATGATATGGATTAAGTGGCGAGGAGGAACCAAAGTGGCGGTATAGTGATAGGAGGAAGAAAGGTATGGGCTCCGGCTAACGCCGATGATGTGGTGCTGGTGGCCAGGGAGGAAGAAGAAGTAAGAAGCATGATGAGGGTGGTGGAAAAGATATATGGAGAAAATCGGGTTGGAAGTAAACGCAAAAAGTCAAAAATGGTGGAATTCCGGAAGAAGAGAGGGAGAGGGCGGTGTGGAAAGGGGGGAGGAGGATATAGAAAGTGTAGGTGAGGTCACGTACTTGAGATACAGAATAAGTTATAATAACAGGGACGATGCGCAGATAAGGGAGCTGGTAAAGAAAGGAAATGGAATTGTGGGGCAGGTATGGAGATCGGGAGAAAGGTGGATGGGAGGAGTGTGCGGAAAAGGAAGTGGCTCTTCGACAGGCTGGTAAAAAGTGTAGTGTTGTACGGGGCGGAAGTGTGGGGGATGGGTGGAAAGGGCACAGATAGAAACAATACAAGTGAAATACTGGAGATGGGTGCTAGGGCTTGAAAGGGTATGTAGTGGAGGAGATAAAGCTGGAAAAAATTAGAACTGTGGCGGGGAAGAGAGGGATGGCCTTCGAGGAAAGGATGGTAAGGCGGAAGGAAGGAGGGATCTTGAGAAAAAGGTGAAGAAAAGAAGATAACATATGGACAGTAAGAAAGAAGGTGTTTTACGAGAGAGGCGGATACGCGAGAGAGGAGGTAGAGAGGAGGAGAGACGAGGGGGTGGGAATAACTGGGGATATAATAGGAACACATGTGGATGTGCAAATGCAGGAGAGAAAGATGAAAATTAATGCAGGGAGATATAACGAGACATACGGGGAGTTGGTGACAAACGATATACCGAGGTACCTAAGCGGCGAGGCCAGTCTAAGAAGGAAGAGGATAGTGGCAAGGTTCAGAGTGGGTAACGAAGAAAGGGATAAAAAGTATTGGTGGGAGGAGGAAATGAGGGTATGCGGGCTGTGTGGGGAGGGAAGGGAGACGATAGGACATGTGGTGGAGGGGAGTGTTAAGTGAAGGTGGAGAAGAGATAGAGTGGATGGAAGAAGCAATGGAAAGTAGGAAAAGGAAAGGATGGTAGACTATGGGGGAGGAGACGTGGAATAGGCAGTAACTATGTAATTTGGTAGAAGGGTAAACTTTGGTAGTAGTGTTTGCTAGAGGTTAGTAGTTTAGTTGATCTGGTGGAGAATAGGAGAAGGAAAGGAAGGGTAGACTTAGTATATGGTAGTGTTTTTTTTTTTATTGATTAATAAGATGTAAAATTATGTTGATTATGGAGAGCGAGAATAAGAATCATTTGTATATTTTATAATAAACGGGGGTACACGCGATTCTCGCGTTTTGCGTGCTTTGGGGGGAGGGGGTATCTGTGATTGTAGGTTGTAATAGCTTTTGTTTTAAAATATCACACCTTGTTGAGCTGGCTTAGTTGCTTGAAAAAAGAAAAAAAATTTACATTTTTGTACCTTTTCAGATTTTTGACCCTGTAGGTATCTGTAATTTAGCAAGTTATTAAAGTAACTAAAATAAAGGATTACATTTACTTACATTTGACGTAAAAATCACAAAAATGGGTTGATATTTGGTAAAGATATACGAATTGGTTCCTACCTACTTATACTTAGTAAATTTTTACCAACTATTAAAAAAAATGTAAAATGCAACCTTTTTGGAATAGATTTGAGACCAAAAATACATAATTGCCCTTTCACAATGTTAATTACGTCTTTGCACATAGTCTTTGCCCAAAAATTAACGAAAATATAACAAATTCCGTGTGAACTTCATAAGGATAGTTGAGAATGAATTTTGAATGTAAAAGAACTCAATTTGGACACTGGCAACTTTTTGGGAATACGAATGGCCTTAGGAAGAACGTTTTAACATTCATCTTTAACTATAGTAAAACTAAAATACCATAAAACATAAAATGTACAAATAGAAGCTGGTCTAACGTTGCATAACATCTGTTTTATAGAAAGACCTTCTCTACCTTAAACAGTTTCAAATTTTTGTTTATTTCACTAACTCAAGGCCTCATTTACACGTACATGTACAGCAGTAAATATGGATTTTACTTCCTCTTAATTACAATATAAGTTGTATATTTAGAAGTATAATCAAAGTATAGGTACCTATTCTCTTTGGTATAGTGTAACGTAACAATACACTTGCCACCTACTTTCATCAATAGATATTAAGTTAAATATGTAGACAAAAACATTTTTCTCGGTGAAAACATTCGACTATATATGTTACCTACGACATCGTCCATCGTTCAATATCTCTAAATTCGAAATAAGCATACAAACATGTACATTTCGAAAGTTACCGAAAGAAGGTATCGGGACACATAAATTAGTCTACGATGAATGCTGTTACTACTTTTTACATCATTTTAACCATGAAAATGTTAACGCGAGACATAATAGAATCATTTTTCATCATTTAAATAACTTTTCAACTTGAAGTAATTAAATTTCCATGTTATCGAGAAAAAGTTTCTGATAGGTACTTGTCATTTTGAAAATTTTCGCGAAAATACTTTCTGGCATCGTTTTAATGTTCAAAATGGGTTAAGGGCCTCGGACAGACAAACTTTGCATGTTTACACAAAATTTTCACCCAAAAATAAGCACAAATAGCGAATTCTATTTTACACGTAATCTCCATAAGGAAACTTTGAACGTATTTTCTAAGTAAAGAAAATATATTTAGACACAAATACCGCTTGAATATTTGTTTGAATGTTTAAAACTTTGAAAAAATTAGTGCAGATATTTACGTGGTTTGCGGGGTATCTATAATTGTAGCTTGTAGCATTAATTTGTAGGTTATAAATTTATAATAGCTTTGGTTTTAAAATCACATCCGCATTCGTCAGGATTCGGCGACTGTCGGAAAGGTGCACAGCAACACAAACATATACACACGTCTCGGTTATTATATAGTGATTACAATAAATATTTGATTGATTGATGTAGTTGAGGACCAGGGCGACATATGTTTCGGGATAATCCAATACCATTTTCAAGCGAAAAGTACAAAAATTGTTTTAGATAATTACAATTGAAGAAAAATTATAGCTGAAGGGGAAAACATTCCTATAAAAATTACATGAAGTTCATAGTTAAATGTTTGTCAACACTCTACACAAAATTTATAAATCACAGGTTAAATTAATAAAATTGAAAGGGTTCTCTAAATGAGAAACCCGGGTTGTGCTTGAAGAGCCATGATTGGGGGGATGAAAATGAATAAAATATGGTAAAAGTTAAATTAAAGCAAGTGTACAATAATGAAAACGGTGAATGACAGAATCTTTTCAATCTTATTAAGTTAACCTGCGATTTATAAATTTTAAGTCGAGTGTTGACAATAATTTAACTACATATGAACTTTATGTAATTTTTATACGAGTGGTTTCCCCTTCTAGCTATAATTTTTCTTCAATTGTAATTATTTTTGTACTTTTCTCTTGAAAATGAAAAGTCTTTCACATTTTATTTTTGCTCAAAATATATTATACAGGGTGTTAGTAAATAAGTGCGACAAACATTCTACATGAAAAAATAATGACTATTTATACCAAATACTACTAAGTGAAAATGGCCAGTACTAGTGAAAGTTTACAAGTTCTAATAAATCGAACGCGTTTCGCCAGCGAAGTTGTCATCATTAGGGTTCGGATAGCTTTGTATTTGCATGCGTGCATATGGAAATAAATATATTGGGCATTTTCACGTTTTTGAATAAAATAAGCATTAAATGTTAAAAAATATTGTCATATTCTCAAACTTCCGTTATTAAACTGTACGTTTTGCAGTAATTTCTAAATAAAATCGAAGGCAAACTTTTCCTAAAAGCCTTTTTGTACAATAGAATTCAAATTTATTCGTATTCTGGGTAACGTTGGTTACAAGGAGCCGTGTAGGCCTTTATTTAAGGTATTAAAAATCATGCGTTTACCCTGTGTCTATATTTACTTTAGTCTTATAGAAATTAATGAAAATAAAAGCTCCATTAGCTCCTCAAGTAAATTCTCTCTACATATAACGTAAGAAAAGACATCCTTACTATTCCTAAGTGCAAGTTAACAAAGTGTAAAAAAAACTCTTTGAATCTACATCTAGGTACCTATACAGGGTGTCCAGAAATGAAGGTGCCAAACGAAAATGCCAGTTAGTAGACATTATTTTATGTCGATTTAACCCAAATTACCTTAGTCCAAAAATGCTTCTTAAGCGAGCTGGAGCTCCTTATAGATGGTGCCATGAAGTACTTTTTTTGTAATATGTATTGAAACAGGCGGCCGTCATGTAGAGCACTTACTTTAAAATTTGTTGTTTTTGAGTGCATCCTAACGATATGAAACAAGAGCACATTATTTTTAGAAAAGACCCTAGAGAATTCGAATTTGACACAAAAAATGTCAAAAAAATAAATGTAAAAAAAATACCATCCAAAATGTCTGAGGCCCCTCCCACATGGGACGCTAATGGCCGCAGCAGGGAAGTATTATTTACAGCGACCGATGTGTGATCAGAAGATAAGTCATTGTGCAAAGTTTGGACATTTTCGATCGAAACGTTTTTGAGGATATTATAAAAAAAAGTAATTCATGGCGCCATCTATAAGGAGCTCCAGCTCGCTTAAGAAGCATTTTTGGAATAAGGTAATTTGGGTTAAATCGACATAAAATTATGTCCACTAACTGGAATTTTCGTTTGGCACCCTCATTTCTGGACACCCTGTATAAGTAACGCTCTTCCGAGTGGAGTTCGCCATTATACATTTTTAAAATTGAAGAGCGCAATTAAACTGCGTAAAGTTGGCCCGTCATTATGAAAATTAAAAAAAAAATGATTGAGTTCTAGTTGCCCCCCGAAGAGTTCTAGAGTTCTCAATCACTTACACCGAAAGCAGTCAAAAAGGCAATTGAAAAAAGCAAGGGCCAACTTCACAAACCGTCCACTTCAGCGAACTAGAACTCATTCATATCCACTGGAATCGATTCAAGTCATAAGGAAAATCGATAGAACTCTTCCGGAGCCCCAGAACTTTAAAGAAACTGATCGATTTTCGAAAAAAATTTCTCCTAATTGAACTTGTTGAACTACCTGACCAAGTTCAAAGCATCACCGATTTTTGAGAAATGCGCCTAAATATTTGCTCTCTGAACAATTCAAAACAAAAATAAGTAAATCAGTCGATTCAGAATTCTAGACTTTTTGTCTAAAGTAATTAGGGAAGCAAATAATCGAATATTAAGATTTTTATATTGAAATTCCTATGGTGCATCGGCCAATTTTACACCCTGTATGTTAAGGTAAAAGTATATAATTCGGTAATTGTATAGAATTGCGTGACCGTAAAAAGGGGTAGAAAAGAAAAGTTAGGAATTCGAGCGTATCATATATTCAGAGGGAATGTTAAGTGAACTCAAAAAAATGTCCTATTCAAATGACTGGACGATTTGGACGCGACCAAAAGTTATGAACGATTTTTGAAAATTTAAAAAAAAACGTGACCTTGAAATACTCGAGCGCGTCAGATTTTTATACGGACGGTTCAGCTTGATGTTCCAGTCGTCCTAAACGATAATCTGACGATTATATGAAGGAATATTGTTAATCTGACAATTTGGGGAAACATTTTTTGGTTTTTTCTACTCTTTTTTGTTTTTTGTTTTGTTTTTAGCAATATTTTTTCTGTAATCCTTAAACGATTTCCTTCAAAATAAAAGAAATTCAATCGCGCTCGAATATTTCGAGGTAACGTTTTTTTTAAAAAACTTTGTGACTCGCCCATTTTCTTATGTCAGGTTCAAATTGTCACTGATACACTGATCTGCATGTCTTAATCTAACGCGCTCGAGTTTCTCTGAGGATCGATTTTTGTTACTAATATGATCGGCTGCTCTCAACGGACGCCCCTATATTGAGGGTTGATATATGGTAGGAGTACATTACAGGGTGCAAGGTTACACGCGCTCGTCTAACGCGCAAAATCCCCGCTTGGGCTCCCCTACTATAAGTCTTATCGGAAAATATGCGTGTTTCGGTTTTCTCCACTTTAGAAAAATGGTAAGTACTTTGGGCGAGAACCCGCGTCACTCGAGCTGAAGATAAAGAAGTTTACCTGTAGCCCACCAACACATTATTTTAATTATAAAGGGTCTTAAAATGAGTCCATTTTTCACAATATGACAGTCAATGTGGTGGAAAAAGAGAATGAATTAATATGAAAAAATCATCTAAAGCGCACAGAACCGTACATTTTCGAAGCTTTAATAATAATTAAGGTATCTAGGGCGTTATGAACTAAATAACGCCTAAGGACCAGTCTCTGGTCCGAGGGATATACGTCCACCGTAGGCGTTATTTTCATAACGCCCGTGGTGCGTTCTTTACTTTATGTCATACTTGCAAGAAGTTGATTAAGATGATTAAAACAGATGACAATTTTACATTTGCGGGCGTTATAAGCGGGCGTTATAAAAAATAGGGCCCGTTGCTATCTAAAATCCAATTGTCATTTAAATAGGCGTTATTTAGTCATTAATGTTTCTTGTTTCAGAGTTGTTATGGTGAAATAATAAGGTAGTATGACATAAACACTTTTATGTGTCTCTAGTACAACGGTAACCAAAGCAGATCATCTACCGTCTTCCGAAACAAATCATGAAATTTATCTATGCGGAGTGTAAACTTGAGGCGTGGAAAATGGAAAAAGAAATAATCATAATTTTGGACACAGCTGATAGATAAAATGACAGTGTTAAACGCGGTATTATAAATCCCGTCCAATAAATCATCCGTTCTCTAAGACAATAAAATATCCGTCGGGCAGGGGATTCATCTATCACGTTCAACCGATAATCCAACAGATGGCGAGACAGCACAGTGGTCACTAAATTGAAGCCAAATTAAATTCTCGAAGACATCTCAGTTGTAAAGTTATATAGATGAGCGCTCAACTCGATAATTTCAGCAAAAAAACAACAACAAAAGAAGTAGCTCATCTAAAGTAATCGATAGTTTTCTCATTATGGCGCTGGGAAAATGTAGTTACAATTTACAGAAGTAACTAAAAAACTTCACACATACCACAATATCAACGCTTTTGACGACATTTATAAAGGAGAAAATATGGAGCAGCACGTATTTTAAATCTAGAAACATAATGCATACAACAAAGAAAAATAAAAGATTTAGATAGGAAGCCGTTGAATAAAGATTTATGACCAACGGTTCGCGTTTGAAGAATTTATATTAATGGAATTTTTAATGTTTGCAAAAAAATGTACTACCATCCTTTATCATCAGTACACGTTTGTGTTGAGAGGAAAATATTTTCGCTCATGCCAAAATTAATTGAAAACCAAATCGCAAACGTTGCGACAAAACTTTATGATGTATAAACTTCCATATCTTGTGATGTATATGACTATTAGGAAAATTTGCTAAAATAAACCGTGCGTGCGATACAGACATTAGACAGAAGTTTGTTTCGGTTTTGTGGGGGAGTCGTTTTCTATTTCAACTAAAATGTTGACGAAATTAAAGTAGTCCTCGAAAACTCTTTTGCCACCTCTTATTTCCAGTGAAATGGAAAACGCGAATGTGCTATTAGATTTCCGACATCGATTATTAACTTCCTAACGCTACACATGGATTTTGGGCCGCTGGCTGACCTATATTTAAATATAACGACGTTTTCGAACAAATTTTGTCATTCATCAGAGTACAAAGCTCACTTTTAGGGTTTGTTTAAGGGATGAATCAAAATCAGTGCAATCGATTTTAATGAAATTTCGGGTATTTGATAACTTGTTGTTATAATAGACAAATTTAAAAATTTTACTGTCAGGACTTTTTACGATATCCAATTTTCCTTACAATAAAGTACAGGGTGAGCCAAAAAAAAATGGGGTCAAGTTGAATTTCCCGCCAATTTGACAGTTGGTAGGACTGCGTCATTTCCTTTAGTTTATACATGGGTATAGCACTTATAGGGATTACGAAGTATTTCAACATTCTAATTAAACTTTATTTCATAAAACGAAATTCTCCTTTTTTAAAATACTTCCATTTTATGTAATTTAATCCAAAAAATTGTGTATCTTTTCAATGAATGACAGATATCAACAAAAATTTAAATGGTTACCAATTGAAGAAATCCAAAACTATCAAATTATGTGGCGCGAAATTCAACTTAACCCCATTCTTTTTGGCTCACGCTGTACTATAAAGCGCGTGATTCTTCGCAATGTCAACTTGACAGATCCGTAAGTAGTTTATTTTCCCACAAAAATACATGCACTATGGAAACGAGGTAGCCAAATTTTTGCTGAAGCTATTGTAGAAAAAATTGTGGACTTATCTTGTTCTATTTTGGCGTAATTATCAGAAAAGGAAAACTATTATTGAAGGAAATAAGTTTATTTTTTTTTATAAGATGAAGGAAATAGCAAACGTGGGAAATGCGTTCATACAGGGTGGCGCAAAATTCTGTCGTAGTTCTATAACTCTTATTGTATAAGACTCACAGATTTATTTGAAAGGTATCCATTAATGGTGCTCAAAAGCAAGTATTTTAAAATTATTTTTATGTATACAGGGTGGTTCAACACTAAAGTAAACTAATGACTTACTTTTCTTCAACTGAAATGACCAAACTTTTTTTACATTTTTAGAACCTCTGTAGTCACTATTATATTGCTCTTAAATTTTTTTTACCCTTCTACCCGTTGCGGAGAGAAACTATTTTTTTGGCAAATATGGAAAAATCATACCCCTCTTTAAGAATTCGCCACCGTCACAAATTTAATGGTGCAATTTTGAAATTTACAAATTTAAAAACCAGAAGGACTCGACTTTTTTTGGACTAAGTTTTGAATTTTTATTTTGCAGAGGGTGGTCAAAAACTAAATTTAAATTCACAACTTTTCCAACGACTTTTTTTCGGTTTGTTCAAATGGAACACCCTGTATATTTATTCACCAATGGACCACCAATTGCATCCTCTTCAACTTTTCTTTAAGTATTGTCCAATAAGAGTTAAACAACAACGACAGAGGTTTGCCCCACCCTGCATTATGGAAAAACATCCTTTAGATATTTGCTTTTTTTGTACCACCGGCACAGATTTAATGGTGGAATTTTGAAATTTACAAATTGACAAAGCTAAAGAACTCAACTTTTTTTGACTAAGTTTTGAATTTTTATTTTGCAGAGGGTGGTCAAAAACAAAATTTAAATTCGCAACTTTTCCAACGACTTTTTTTCGGTTTGTTCAAATGGAACACCCTGTATATTTATTCACCAATGGACCACCAATTGCATCCTCTTCAACTTTTCTTTAAGTATTGTCCAATAAGAGTTAAACAACAACGACAGAGGTTTGCCCCACCCTGCATTATGGAAAAACATCCTTTAGATATTTGCTTTTTTTGTACCACCGGCACAGATTTAATGGTGGAATTTTGAAATTTACAAATTGACAAAGCTAAAGAACTCAACTTTTTTTGACTAAGTTTTGAATTTTTATTTTGCAGAGGGTGGTCAAAAACTAAATTTAAATTCGCAACTTTTCCAACGACTTTTTTTCAGTTTGTTCAAATGGAACACCCTGTATATTTATTCACCAATGGACCACCAATTGCATCCTCTTCAACGTTTTTTTTAAGTATTGTCCAATAAGAGTTATACAACAACGACAGAGGTTTGCCCCACCCTGCATTATGGAAAAACATCCTTTAGATATTTGCTTTTTTTGTACCACCGGCACAGATTTAATGGTGGAATTTTGAAATTTACAAATTGACAAAGCTAAAGAACTCAACTTTTTTTGACTAAGTTTTGAATTTTTATTTTGCAGAGGGTGGTCAAAAACTAAATTTAAATTCGCAACTTTTCCAACGACTTTTTTTCAGTTTGTTCAAATGGAACACCCTGTATATTTATTCACCAATGGACCACCAATTGCATCCTCTTCAACGTTTTTTTTAAGTATTGTCCAATAAGAGTTATACAACAACGACAGAGGTTTGCCCCACCCTGCATTATGGAAAAACATCCTTTAGATATTTGCTTTTTTTGTACCACCGGCACAGATTTAATGGTGGAATTTTGAAATTTACAAATTGACAAAGCTAAAGAACTCAACTTTTTTTTGACTAAGTTTTGAATTTTTATTTTGCAGAGGGTGGTCAAATACTAAATTTAAATTCCAACGACTTTTTTTCGGTTTGTTCACATGGAACACCCTGTATATTTATTCACCAATGGACCACCAATTGCATCCTCTTCAACTTTTCTTTAAGTATTGTCCAATAAGAGTTATACAACAACGACAGAGGTTTGCCCCACCCTGCATTATGGAAAAACATCCTTTAGATATTTGCTTTTTTTGTACCACCGGCACAGATTTAATGGTGGAATTTTGAAATTTACAAATTGACAAAGCTAAAGAACTCAACTTTTTTTTGACTAAGTTTTGAATTTTTATTTTGCAGAGGGTGGTCAAAAACTAAATTTAAATTCGCAACTTTTCCAACGACTTTTTTTCGGTTTGTTCAAATGGAACACCCTGTATATTTATTCACCAATGGACCACCAATTGCATCCTCTTCAACTTTTCTTTAAGTATTGTCCAATAAGAGTTATACAACAACGACAGAGGTTTACCCCACCCTGCATTATGGAAAATACGTCCTTTGCTTTTTTTGTAAATAAAATAAGTAAATTAACTGATCAAATTCAGTAATAACTAAAAATCTTCTTCCTAGAAGAAGGTTTTATTAGAAGGTAAAAGTGAAATTAATTAGGCTGCGAGGGGGGGGGGGGGGTCCTCCCGAACAGTTCTTTCGCCCCTTTTTTGTTGTCATAGAAACTTTGACAAGCAGTACCGCGTGAGCATTTTAGGCACCTTTTCATCTATGTCCCTCTATTCTTTTGAAAATTATTAGATTGAAAGGTAGCTTAATTTAAACTAAAGTAATTTAATTAATTAATAGCTTAATTACTTCTAAGTAACATCAGTGCATCTACTGTGCTTCTTCTAAATGTAATGAACCTGGTGTGAAGCTTGAAGATAAAGTTCTGAGAAATGTTGGATACCGGGAAAACTATCTGTGGACATACTTTCTTCAACACTTGCTCACTTCATACCATTGATTATGTTTAGCTTATTGGCATTTTCATTATTTTTTATTACTCTTTCATGTTCGTATTGGTATACGTGCCATGGGCATTTTAGTTTAACCTGTTTTCTTAAAAAAATATTGCTCCCACAAAATCATTCATAGAAACTATTCTTATTCAGAATTTCATGCTCTACAACTTTTGTATCTGTGAATATTCTTATATCTGTTGTAATTAAGCCTACATATGTTTTCAAACATGGCGGCTTTCGTTCAAATGGAATCCTTGGAAACTTTTGTTAGGAGAATGTTCGAGTATATCAGATAAGAAATGTGTTAAATTATCGAAATATCCTTAATGTACAAGAGGTCTGCCAAAATCTTATGTGGATATAAACGATAAGTCGGCAATACACAAAATCAGTTGTAAAGATTGTAATGAAGTGTATATTGGGCAAACACGATTCGTTTTACGGAGCACTTGTCCACCTCAAACACATAATCTTTGGCATAAATATGCAGTTGCCCTACATCCCCCATACGCTTGAAAATAATCACAAAATAGATACCTAATATTGCCTAAGTTAAGCAGGTAAACAATAAGAACGAACTCGGCTGTAATGAAAGTTTACACATTCATAAAAACAAAGGCTTTCTGATGAATAATAACTATTCCAGGTCCTTTAGGCTTACCAGAACTTTCACTATAACTAGATTTACTATTTTCACTTAGTAGTAGTTCAATAAATTATGTAACTTACTTTTAGATCCTCGTTGATGATGACAGCTTCGCTGTCGAAACGCGTTCAGTTTAATAAATTTCTATTGGGATTTTTTATGTGTTGTGTAATTCAACGGTCACAAGAGTTCCAATTCTTCCAAAATTCTGCTCTCGGAAAAAGATGAGACGCAGATGCAGATGAAATTTGTGCAACATGTTACAATGCAATCATGTAGGTATGTCGCCTTACAATAATGATCGCATGCGATGCAAAACAAAATATATGTATTATCCTTTCTGGAGCCCTTAAAAATTTTTTTTCCATTGATTTATAGTCCGTGATCACATCGTTTTTAATTTCCTTTTATTCGCCCACAGCACGCTATAACATTTGCGTAAATGTACGCATCGACGTACTCTTTCAGGCACATAAACCATGATCATACTTTTTTATAATTAATTCGTAAATAAAAAGCGTGGTTTCACGTACATTATTTCGCTATGACATTTTCCCAAATTGAACAAAAAATCTGACATTACGTACTCGTGCGTAGAAATCGGTTGGGTAGTTTTTTTTTTTAGTATAAACGCCGAAACTCAGCAGACTATACTTCTCACTCTGAAAGTAGCGAGATTTTTTTTAAATTACAAGCAGAAGTTGATGTGAATATTATAGAAATGTTACTTCATCGCAGCAAACTTTATTAATATTAAATATTTAGAGAGAAATTTTGGAGCAAGAGAGAAGCCAAACATTTTTGTTTCGTTCAAGAGGCTCTTGTTGCTCAAGGAAACAGCGAAGAACTTCAAGAACAGAACTGCTATTAAATATGAAACAAAGTACTCTCACTTCTATATTTTAATTGATCATTTATTGTTCATTCCACGATAATTTTAATTGCACAGCAGACAATAGACGAGCGAATTTAGTGACTAAACTCTGTTCCCCCAAGAGATATAGTAAAGCTCCTTCCCAAAAATTACCGCCACATTTAAATGCAACTTTTTTATTGGTCGAATTTTCGAAACCCGTAACATAAGCAATCACTTGACTTCATTTGTTGCAGTTGGCGTAAATGAATTTAACATCTGTAACGTATTTATAATTTTGCTGGTGTAAAACTGGTCGCTGCCTTCATTGGTCAAAATTTATTGGGAGGAGCTTTACTATATCTGTTGGGGAAACAGAGTGTAGAGGATTGCACTATTAATGAAAATACTAAATGGCGACTTTAGTCATTTTTGGTCGATGAAATGGTTGAAAAGGCAACAAATGATTGTTCATTGCCAAAAAGTAGTAAGTGCAATGTTTTTTGAGTTTGATCAACGAATTATAAAGGAATGGAACAAGCATAGCAAATGAAAGCGTAAACGATAGTAGTAATGTAAGACCGATCCTAACCCACGTCAAGGGTGCACAATACTGAAAGCAATATTTTACCTTCACCCTTTACATTTTCCCTCTCAACGTAATGCGAACAGGAATTTATATGGATTTGGTAAATTTCATATATTATATTTCATGAACAACATTTTTCACGCAAAACGTTAAGTAGTTATAGGTGCAACTTGTTACAAAAAGGTGCACAAAAAGAAAACCAAATTCGTTAACAAAATATGCAGTTTAATTTAACGGAAGCCAACTAGCAAACCCGTGGGATAATCGTCTTCTTATATAAGCACAAATTATTTATTATTAATAGGTACCTGTCACATTAACACTTAAATCCATTAACCTATGAGTCTTTAAATAGAAAGTGAATCGATAAATAAATTCTCACTCAACCTTCCCGATAAATATTTAATTCTTTAAATTTGAAAAACTTCATATTTAATGATAGTGATAAGATGTATCGTTACATGTTTCGGCTATAAAGCCATCATCAGACGATTAATTAATGATAGAAGAAAGACTTTCTGGTCGTTTCCTAACATGTGCTCATAAATTGTAATTTTATTCAATCAATTTCAAGTAACTGATTGTTTAAAAGTTTTTTCCTCATAAATATTCTATTATAATTTCCAAATGTCAACCTCATATATCTCAAATGCATAATTAAGCCCGTCCAATTATACCTATTATAATGGAATAACGGAATGTGTCATAACTTAACCTAATTTAATTTAATCTATCATCGTCCGATGATGGCTTTATAGCCGAAACATGTAACTATCACTATCATTAAATTTGAAGTTTTTAAAATTTAAAGAAGGAAATATTTACTTATGGGGATAAGGTTGAGTCAACCCACAGCACAACGATGGACCCTATTACCCTAGCCGAGATGTATGGACAACCAAACATTGTTGGGTATGTGAAGGCGCAGAGGCTGCAATGGTTGGGGCACATAGCAAGAATGAACGAGGAAACATTTGGAATGTGGTGTTTGGAGGTACAAGAAGAAACGTTGGAGCGATGAAGTAGAAGAAGGCCCGATCGGAATTGGTAGGGAAGATTGGAGAAATTGTGCTCACGACAAGAAAGAATGGAAGTCGGTGATAGATGAAACCATGAGCCTACTAGACCTGTAAGGCATATACTGGGTCCTGCACCTCCCGCCTTCTGTGGCTCAGTTATTAAGTTAGGTTTTTGATATTTTGCAGACGTTTCCTGTACCTCAGAGTACATTTCAGGAAAATATTTTTGATTATACAGGGTGTTTTCGCGCTGGTGTCAGCAAACCGATTTCAATAGAATTTTAGGAATATGTAGGTAAGCATAAAAGTCGACCAAATAAGTAAAGCATGTAATTTAAAAAAAATACAGGGTGAGTTTTTTCCGATGTTTAGCATGGGAATCTTGGAAACTAACAGAGATAGAGAGACGATTAAATGGGGAAAGAATTGTAGTTTTATCGGCTCAGTTTAATGAGCTTTTCGTTTTTTGAATATAATGCATGGCGAACTAGATATCTCAAAAAAATCCTTTTTTCGTTTTTTTTTGTTTAGTGCCCATAGCTCTGTTATTATTGATTTTAGAAAAAATGTGTAAAGGAAAAAGTTGTAGATCATTACGGGCTCAATTTTTTTTGTTTTTAATGTCGCATTGTTTGAGTAGTAGACTATAGAAACAATTGATACACGCGCATCGCATTTAACAATAAAATTCAAGTTAGTTATAATAAAAAAAATTAATCTCGAAACTATAGGTAAACATATTTATTTGCATACACAGCTCTACCCTGTCTACTTATAAGTTGCGTATTTGCTAAAAAAGGGGGCTACAATTATTACTATTATAAAAATATTTTAATAAAGTTTTATGTGGACAATGACAAACGATAAATTAAGAAAGGAAGGAATTATTTTGAGATTGAAGATTTTCAAAAAATCCGCCATGATGATTAAAACAGAATTTGTTGGTTTTCTAACTGAATGTCCATCAATATTTGCAAAAGCTTCTAACACAGCTTCTCTAAGGTCATGTACTGTGTCATACGATTTTTGGTACACCTTATTTTTACCACTCCCTGTAAATAAAAATCTAAAACAGAAAGATCGGGGGATCGAGATGGCTAAGCAACAGATGCGTTTCTTCCTATCCATGAATTAGGAAATGTTTCGTTTAAATGATTTCGTACTGTTATTTGATTATGTGGTGGAGCTCCATCGTGTTGAAACCATTTGAGCATACCAAGTCTCTGTAAAGGTAATTCGTTCAACATATTTTCCAAATCGTTCTGCAGAAAATGAAGATAACGATAATTCATAATGATATTGTACGAAACTTCAAATTACTAACTTTTAATAACACGCATGTATCAATTGTTTCCATAGTCTACTACTTAAACAATGCGACATTAAAAACAAAAAATGGCCATAATTTCTATAGTAATAAAAATAAGTATGTCAAGTGATATATTAGAATCGTCGAAAAAGGGCCTTTTTTTATAAAGTCATGGCCAACTATGGTTTTCTTGTGTCATAACTCAAAAATAATTTGTTCCCCATGTCAAATACGCATATGTGCAACACAACCTACCAAACTAATTTTGTTTATACGGAACTAAAAATTCGCCTGTGCAATTTAACGATGGTGTTTGTAATAAAGAAACCACTAATTGGCCTTGTACAGTACCCATAAAGTTTTTGAGTATATCGTAAAAGCAATACAAATTCCATCATTTTTACTTTTCAACGTGATTAAATTCATGAGCATTTTGGTTTATTTTTAAACAATTATTAATTAAGGTAAATAATAATCTTTCAATCCAGTGAATGAAATTTTTGATACTGGTTTTCATATCCGACAACGGGATTTTGGTGTGAGACGAAATTGTTTAAAAAATAATTAGACGAATAGGTATTTTAATTAATGGCACCGCAAAGTTTCATGGATACAAAAAGTGGTTTCAACTAAATACGGAACTAACCAAATTTATACTTATTTGTACAAAAGAAAAGAAAAATACACAACTTCATTCATAAAAATAATATCAAAAAATAAAACAAACCCATAATTCATATCTTATTAAAATATACGACCTTCCCACGATTATGACATTAACCACACATTTTTGTCTAATTCACGTGTCATGTTAAGCATATCATTTTTGATATATTTTTTAACATAATCATAAGTTATAATTTTTTACATTTTTCAAATTCCGTCATAACCCTTTCTAATTATAAATTCAAGTGAACGGCAGCTTAACGGTAATTATACACCCCCCCCCCCCCCCACCTGTCAATTCATGAGTAGTAAAAATACTTTTTGGATATAGGCCAAGAGGTTACATTAAGGGAACGCTATTGAATGGTGCCAAAGTAAATTAGGTGTAGCCCGGATCACGAATGTCATAATAAAACAACTCACCTGCACTTTGCTAAACTAGGACGATAACTCACCTGAAACAAAACAAAAACGAATTAGAAGTGTCACCTTGTGCCTTAATTTCATATCAAATTATGAAATGGTGATTGGCAATTTAGCCTTTCTTTCGGTTACGATAGAAACGCTTTGAAAGTCAAGAGTCCAAAAAAGTTCAAAAAAATCTTACACCAGATCGTAGTTAATTGAAATAAGAGTGAATTACAATGATAGGTAATTCCACTCAATTTTTTTACTTTAAACGTAACCCAACACGTTTCGACACTATTATTTGACATACATTTTGATATATTTCATATGCTGTGACTAGCAGAAGTAATAGTTTAGCATTCGTCAGACCAGATACAATAAAGCACACAGTAGGGATACGGGGCGGAGATATGGGGTGGAAGGAGTGGGAGAGTTTGGAGAAGGTGCAAGAGAAGTATTGGAGATGGACGCTGGGTTTGGACAGGGAGACAACGGGGTACATTGTGGGGAAGAGACGAAAGTGGAAAAATTGAGAGTGCAGGCGAGAAAGAGGGCAGTGAAGTACGAGGAGGAGGTCAGGAAGAAGGCAGAAATAATAATGGTGAATGAATGTATGAAGGAGATGAGAGGGAAGCGGATAAAGTATGGGCAAGAGGACAGGAGACTATATTACGAGAGGGTGGGGTATAGGAGGGAAGAGGTAGAAAGGAGAGAGGAAGGAAGAGAGATGGTAGAGGAGGTGGTCAGGAGGGATAAGGATGTGCAAGGACAGGAAAGGAGAGAGAAGATAGCCGGAGGAGGTATAATGAGGGATATGGGGAGATCATGGCAAAGGGCAAGGCCAAGTACCTGGCGGGGGAGATGGGACTGAAGGAGAAAAGAATTGTAGCGAGGTTTAGGTACGGAAACGAGGAGAGAGAATAGATATTGGCGGGAGGAGGAGGAGAGAGTTTGCAGGATGTGCAGGGAGGGGAGGGAGAGCATGGTGCATATGTTAAGAGAATGCGAGATGAGAGAAGAGAGAAGGGAAAGAAAGGAAATACTAGGAGCGAAGGGAGAAGGGTTGGGATGGATGAAGGAAGTGCTAGAAAGAAGGGAAAATGTGGAAAGTAGGGGGAAGGACAGGCGGGAGTAGTTTTAGGATGTGGTGTAAATAGAATCTTGTATCATTTGATTTATTTGTAAGGATACAATAAACCTATTTGATTTGATTTGAATAAAGTACACAGTATAAAAAGTCCTTATGTAAAAACTACGGACGCATATCACATTAAAGTAAACAATTAAATTACATTACACCTTATCTCTACAAGTGTTAACACGCCGCACCAAGTGAGTAGGCGACAGGAAAAACACAATATAACATATATGAATAACAAATTACATTTGTGAACTAACAATTTCCGCAATTGGCTATGTTACCCTAACAAAGGGATAAGTTCTTGATGGATTCAGGGAGTGCATTATATAATTTGAGATTGGGTTTGTTGTTTTTTGACTTGGCTAATTTAAAATAAGGGCTTCTCAACTTATTAGCCCCTCTTGTCATGTAATTATGCGTACTTCCGTGTGTCGCAAAGGGATCTCTCCAATAAAACACAACAGATGAATAATGAAGGGAGGGGCATAATTTGGTATTTACAAAAAATGCTTTGCCCATGGTCTCTTAAATGGGCATTTCTTAAAAACTTTACAGCTTTCTTCTGTATAGAAAAGACTTTTGTTTGCTGTGCAGGAATTACCCCATAGGTTGACCCAATAGCGAAGATGGGAGTGGAATAGAGCAAAATATCAAGACCCGAGTAGACAGCTTTTTAGATTCCTAAGAACACAAGTAGTTTTAGCTAGTTTGCCTAGGAGGTACTCACACATGGTAATTCTAGCTAAGTCATCGTCTAAGCTCTAAGTAAATACCTAGCACTTTGGCACTACATCCAAAGACTAATGTAGGGTTTGAGGAGAATGTAATTGAGAGCGTTTTTTCTTTGCTAAGTATCAGGTTGTTCTGTGTAAACCACTCGTGAGCCCGTAGTAGCGTAATAATTTTTTTGGAGTTTAACTCCTTAACAGTTCTTGTCTGTTACAATTAAGAAAGTGTCATCTGCGTGGATTGGTTTTATAAACTGAAAAAAGTCATTAATGTAAATAATGAAAAGTAATGGCCCCAAGATTGAGCCCTGCGGCACTCCGTTATTGAGTAATTAGTAGTTTCGTGTTGGTCCGCACACCTTGCTTTCTATTGTGAAGATACGACGCAAAAAATGAATTGGCGAGACCCCTAATACCATGTAGCTCTAATTCGTTTAGCAAAATATCAAAAGAAACGCAATCAAACGCATTGGTCAAGTCACATAAGATCAATTCAGCCCTTTCTCAAATGAGTACAATAGAGGAGATTATTTTAGAGACAGCAGATCCTGAGCCTTGTAAAAATTAATTAGCCTATCGTTTAATATGATTTCAAAAATCTTGGAGAATATGGGAATGATAGTCATGGGCCTATAGTTTCTTAAGTCCTTTTTATCTCCTTTCTTGAATAAGGGAATGAGCGAGAGATGATTTCCTTGTGATACTCCTTTTTAAAGGATTTATAGACCTTGTCAACTGTAGCAGATTAAAATTAACTTTAATACAATCTGACACCCTTGATAATGTCATATCATGTCTAAACGAGTTGGGTTGTAGTTAAAATAAAAAAATTAGAGTGGAATGGGGAACAATACGAAATCTGAGAAATCAATGTAGTACACATCATCATACGAAGATTTCAAAAAAAGTTTTGCCGTGAAAAATTTTACGGCGATCCGAATAGTAGTTTGTGCGTAATTAAATTATTAAGTTGCCCTAAAATTGGCGAGAGCCGATCACATGCCGAACGTTTCCGAGTTTCCCGATGGCACAGTGACGTCACAACCCATACAGGACCTGTTGATTCTGGCTTGCGGAGTTGTTTTTTTTACGATTTTCAACTGTTTTCACGGAATATAAACACTAGGTGAGTGGTTTTTTTAATTACATAATTTGTTGGTGAATTGAAAACAAAAGGACACTTGAATATCTTGCACACAAAACTATTTCTGTGGCCATATATAAGTGGTCGATTTGCAGACCGGATCAACGCCGCCGGTTAATACAAAATCATTATTAATTATTTCTTGTGTTTATCATCATCATATTCGGTTTTATCACTTTAAGAACATAAGTCGGTATGCCTAAAAATTAGAAAAATAAGTTCACCGATTTCTTAATGCTGTTTTATCACAGAATGTAGATGCTGTTTACTAGGTAAGGAAAGAAAAGTTGTTTTGCACTTCAACAAAACAATTCTTGTGTTTGGTATACCTCGGAACTGGAAATTTGCAGATAATTTGCTTAATATCAAACCTTATAAATGCCACAAACCACGTTCTTACTCGTTTTTATTGTTTGAAGGGTATAAGACGATAAATACGATAACACAGTCAATATTTTATTACCACTTTCTTCTAAAACGTAAGTACAAGAAATAAAAAACACACGGTGTAATGAGACACGTGGTAAACAAACCGACGCAATGTTTACGTTTAGCTACGCCGGTCCCAGAACCTCGAGAAATTTATAAAAGTTCCCCAATGGTATTTTGGGAGACATATTTTAATCGTAGTTTAGACTCGTTTAGAGCGTTAATTACTTTATTACGTTATCAAACAATAAATTATGTTACTAAGATGTTCCACTGGACATTATGATGAGCGAGAAAGGTTAGGACGGGTGTCTCCCGGTCACGATTTCTCACTACCCAAAGAAATATACTTGACATTAAATAACATCCTTTAAAACCAACAATATAATTGTTTATAAAATGGTAAAATACAACGAAAAACTACATAAATACAAGATAAAAACGACTAAAAACACTGGTCTCCATATGCTCCGTACATTGCCGTGTGGGACGTGACGTCACAGGACCTTAGGGCATCGTCGGAAACGTTCGGGCTGTGCTCGGGTCCAGCTGATAACGAAGCGACTTTAAAGCGCTATTGCTAAGGAACGGCTGGTCGTAGACGACTATTTCTTGGGGGGAAATGATTCATTATGATTCCTCTATGAGAAAAAATGGTTTCCAAAAAATCGTATTTTTCCCCATTACTTATTATTATAATTACTTCCACAGCGTAAATTCAAAGAAAGTGTTATTATACACGGGATCAAAAAAAGATTGATTAATTGAGAAATTAATTAATTAAAGGTCTTGTTAAGAACGATATTAAGGCAAGAGTCAGTTGTAACTTTCATTTTTTTAAATTTAGATATAAAAATAACATCTGAAGCGAACGAATGACTATTCTCGATTTAACAATTAAGGAAGGAGTGCTTTACATAGAAATAATGTCAACGGTGTTCATAGAATTGTTCTTATTTATCCACTTTGATATGAAAGAGAAAGACTATACAGGGTTGCTCACTTGTCCTTCGTTCTTCGATAGTACCTTTAATATTAATTTTAGGACAAAAGGCAAGAGACATTTCTTATTCAGAGGTTCCTTGTTTACAACCTAAAAATATTTTGGTGCCCTCACTCACTCACAGAATCGTACTCGATTATTTTAAATGGAACACCCTGTAGATTTTTATATTTTTCAAATCCATATTCGATTCTAGACCAAGTTTGTTTGGCCTTTCATCTACTTAAGTCCACTCATGTAGGAGAAAATAAATGTTTTTTAACAATCGTCTCCGAAATCAACAATTAGTAAAAAAAATGATAACTATTCAATCATTGGCAGCAGAACAACAAAATTGGGGATTATCATAAACAAAAGAGCGTTTTATTTCTCGATATGCTGATTTTGAACGAAATTTGTTGCAAAAGGGCCGTACTGAATTTTTTCTAACGACCACATAAGAAATGCCAAAAGTCGATTATTTTAAATATTTTTTCATGAATGAACTGCTTTTCAAGTTAGCTTTGATTTTTGTTAAATATGTCCTATATCTAAAGGTAATAGTTTCCGAGATAATATAATCTTAGTTTGAATTATTTTGTTTTATCACTCAATCCTGAAAATAAAATTAAAGGAACCAACAAACAATAATAACAATATTTGTATCAGATATTTACTTATTATTATTTGCTGATGTATAACATTAATTAATAAATAAACTTACATAAAATCGAACGGTACAAAACACAAAACATTACTAACATTAATTTTCAAAAAATGTCAACCAGTTCGTTATTTGGAAAACGTGACATTTCCTATTCGATTTTAAGGCTTTTTAACAAAGTGAAGACGATAATGTGTCAAATACAATCAACATAATATGTTGTCTGCGTATTGCAATTGTTATTGTTATTGGCAAGGCAACTATATTAAATGTTTTTATGATTAAAGAACAGCAAAGGTATTGTCTCAATAACATTTTAATACCTAGTCGTTTTTTTGTTTCACATTCCTGGTTTTTTAAGTAACAACACAATTTAGGTAATAATACGTAAATATCTAATACAAGTATTGTTATTGTTTGTTGGTTCCTTTAATTTTATTTTCAGAATTGGGCGAAAAAACAAAATAATTCAAACTAAGGTTATTATCTCGGAAACTATTACCTTTAGATATAGGATATATTTAACAAAAATCAAAGCTGACTTAAAAAACAGTTCATTCATGAAAAAATATACAGGGTGTTCCATTTAAAATAGTCGACTTTTGGCATTTCTTCTGTGGTAATTAGAAAAAATTCAGTACGGCCCTTTTCCAAGAAATTTCGTTCAAAATCAGCATTTCGAGAAATAAAACGCTCTTTTGCTTATGGTAACCTTAAATTTTGTTGCTCTGCTGCCAATGATTGAATAGTTATGAGTTATGATTTTTTTATTGATTGTTGATTTCGGCGACAATTTTTAAAAAAACATTTATTTTCTCCTAAATGAGTTGACTTAAGTAGGTGAAAGGCTAAACAAACTTGGTCTAGAATCGAATATGGATTTCAAAAATATAAAAATCTATGGGGTGTTCCATTTAAAATAATCGATTACGATCCTGTACAGACGAAACCGAGAGCAGTGCGGGCACCAAAATATTTTTGGGTTATAAACAAGGAACATTTGAATAAGTAATGTCTCTTCACCTTTTGTCTTTAAATTAATATTAAAGACACTATCGAAGAACGGGGGGCGAGTGGGCAACCCTGTATAACGTTACTAAAGGAAGTAATGACTTTATGCTAGATTTTGTCAAATCAATTCATTTCAATTGCGAAATTTTAAATTCTATAAATGTTCACATTAAAGTAACACGAAATTTGAGGATTATATTATTAATTATAATAATTGTGGAGTTCTATAAAGGTTAGACAAACTATAAGTGACTGAGATTAAATTTCGATAGAAGTTTCAATTGGAAATATTCAGTTTCGCGTTAGTACGTACTAATAACAAGTATATATTAAACTTGAGACAACTACTACATACTATGAACGATTTAGACTATAGTTTCAAAGCATCAACATTAAGCTTCGAATATGAAATTTCGAAATGGTACGCTAGATTAGGCATTAGTTTCATTACTCATGTAGAGGATTAAATGCCTAGGGAAACGATACGTTAAATTGTAAATTTTATGAATTAATATATCGAGTGCAAACCGTCGTATTATACTAAAACTTTTTGATAGTCCAAATGGGCGAAGGATACAGACGAAAATGAACAAGAAAAGGATATTTTAAGTGACCACTTAACTATGCGAGTTGGACTTCCGGAAGTGCAAGAGTTGAATTTCTAAATCAGAAATTTTATATTTTAAGCTTCCACTTTTAAAGATTAATCAGGCGTTGCGTTGGTTGGTAAATTGCTGCGATGCTTTCATTTTTAAATCTCAAATCGTTCAATTCAACTTTGGATAACAAATGTTCAATTTTAAATAATTTGAAATTCATACCCACAAAGATTAATTAATCACTTCAGTACTTAATAAGCTTCTGCATCAATACAATAAATCCTTTCTTCACAATTCATTTTTTAGGCTTGCTGATCATTTTTATCAAACGACTGAAGCATGATAGTACAGTCAATTTAAACACAAAAATATACAAACATTGCAAAAAAACCTATGTTACGTTTGCTTTTTTCATGGCGTTAGGTTCGGTCCCAGTAGTAAATACTCAATTTTGCAACTTCGAAAAACTTGTGGAAACTGGGGGGGGGGGGGCACCAAAAACCGCGATTTTTTCGGACTTTTTTCAGTTTTAGCCTCGTAGATCAAAAACTATGAGTTGTAGTGCAAAGAATATGATTATCTTTTTTAAACTGGACTAAATTTTCTACCATTTGAGCCTAACCGGAAGTATGTAAGTATAATAGTTTCCGAGATACAGCTCTTCAAAAATAGGCATTTTCCCTAAATCTGTTTTTAACGTATCATCCATGATTCGAGCCAGATATTACCACAAGGACGTGCCCTACGATCATTGTCATGGAAGAAAAAATTGTAGGACATTTTATCACCTTTTATTTAAGCATAGATGCATTCCTGTAGGCCTAACAGATCTCGAGAAAAAGACGGAAAACCGGAAAACAGTGAAATCGCTACGACTCCACATATATGTAATAGCATTAATATGATTAGAAGACATTTTCTGATTATTCTTATTTAGCCTAGCGAACGAACGCTCAAAAAGGGCTTGTAGACAGACTTTTTGATCCTAAAGATTTTATTTCTGGGATGTGTTTGGTGATGATTATACGAAAAGTAGCGTAACAAAATGTGCGGATTTGTTTGGTTTTCCGTTTACATCTCTTGAACACGCCATCATACTGGGAAATGGCCAATTATAAAAAAAAGCTGATTAAATTTTCTACAAGTTTGCTTCTATGCGTTTTTTCTCTATCTCTATTTGCTGAAGAGATATTCGCTCTGTCAAGAATTGACATTCTTTTTGAAAATCGCTTTTACACGACGTTTTTCGGCAAATATTGTGTCCTAGCTCCTAAAGTATTGGGTTTATAGCAAAAACTGCTGAAATAAAACTTGTAGACCATAAAAGTTCCTATAAAATACATATACCGTTTAATATTTTATCTTAAATAGATTAGATGTTATAGTTATTTAAAAAAAACGTTGAGTTCAAGATGGAATAGAGGGCACTAGAGAACAAGTAATTTTGTGGGAGGTTTGGAGCTAAATCTGATATGTGAGTATTAAATACAGATTACCTGCATCCTTAGCCAAACAATTTCAGTCTTATGCGCCACCATGTTTAATGGTCTCTAGTCTTTTCTAAATACATTTATGATAGGGTTAATGTTTGACAAAAAGAACAAAAGTATTTCCTCAAGGCAGATTTTATTTTATAATTGGCCATTTCCCACTACGATCGCCTATTCAAGAGATACAAAGGGGAAACTTAACAAATCCGCAAATTTTGTTACGCTACGGAGTTAGCTCATACGGTAGGGCCGGGGACTTTTCGTATAATTATCACCAAACACCTCCAAACACATCTTAGAAATCAAATCATTAGGATCAAAAAGTCTGTCTACAAGCCCTTTTTGAGCGTTCGTTCGCTAGGCTAAATAAGAATAATCAGAAAATGTCTTCTAATCATACTAATGCTATTACATATATGTGGAGGATTTCACTGTTTTCCGGTTTTCCGTCTTTTTCTCGAGAACTGTGAGGCCCACAGGAATGCATCTATGCTTAAATAAAAGGTGATAAAATGTCCTACAATTTTTTTCTCCGTGACAAGAGTCGTAGGGCACGTCGTTATGGCAATATCTGGCTCGAAACATGGATGATACGTTGAAAAAAGATTTTGGGAAAAATTGCCTATTTTTGAAGAGCTGTATCTCGGAAACTATTATACTTACAGACTTCCGGTTAGGCTCAAATTGTAGCAAATTTAGTCTAGTTTAAAGAAGATAATCGTATTCTTTGCACTATAACTCGTAGTTTTTGAGCTACGAGGCTAAAACTGAAAAAAGTCCGAAAAAATCGCGGTTTTTGGCGCCCCCCCCCCCAGTTTCCACAAGTTTTTCGAAGTTGCAAAATTGAGTATTTACTACTGGGACTGAACCTAACAACATAAAAAAGTCAAACCTAATATAGGATTTTTTGCAATGTTCATGTTTAAAATGACTGGACTATGATTATCATAAGAATAATAATAATTTAAGCGGAATTACTGTTATTGTTATAATTACTTATGGAGTTCCACAAAGTAATTTTAGAGAACATTAATTAGATTAAAGTTTCGCGCCTATACTTTTGACAACTGATTAAATTTAAACAAAATACATTCGCCATTTGTTTTTTTTTTAATCTAGTACAGTTACCAACTGGTTGAAAATGATACTTTTTTCAAAATATGATCGGAACTATCAAATTTATGTAGGTATGCATGCTATGACACAATAGAGAACTAAAAAAAAATAATTTATAAGTATAGGGTGCCATTTAAAAAAATGACTTGTTGTCCATTTCAAATGTAGGTACATTCTTTAATCTGCCCTGTGTAACGGGTATCCTGTAAATATAATTTAATCGACGAAAAGGTGTGCCACTATAAACTGTGTAAGAGACAAATTTGAATAAGGGCGCTAAAACTTGTATTAAAATGAAGAGGGCTGAGAATTATTCAGCCGGTGCGCGGGTAGAAAAAGTGCGAGATTTTGGGGGTAAAAATGGGGGATAGATGATTAACGAGAATCCATTAAAATTGTGACCAAAATTTAGTCGAGACTACATTCGAACCCTAAACGTTCAATGGCAGCGGTCATATTTTTGTTGGTGCAAAACGCTGCGATTGTTGTGCAGGGTGTCCCGAAAAGATTGTTCATAAATTATAACACATATTCGAGGTTCAAAAATAGGTTGATTGAACCCCACTTACCTATACAATGTGTCCAAGATAAGGATGAACAGCATGGGGATCTTGAAAACGGTAAGAGATACGAAGGCGGTTAAATTAGAGAAAAGTTGTATAATTTAGGGCATGTTCACATGTAGTTTGCAAAAGTTCATTATTGTTTATCGTTTCCGAGATTTAAAACAAAATGCGATTTTTGGGTTTTTCTTTTTTCGTAATTCCTTCCTTTGTTTTAAAAGATTTTTAAAAACCAACGATACTTCTTCATTGTCACTTTTTGAATTCTATTAGATGGCGTTGTCAAATTTTTTATTCGACGTTTCGTCTCCGAGGAGGCATCATCAACTTTATTTTTTTATATCGGCGCAACCAACAAAACACCTTGTATTCGATAGTATTTTTTATTACGAATTTAACGATGTATTGCACATTACGATTTTGAAGCTTATTTTTAAGAAAAATTTCAATAAACACAGTAAACCTGTGTCCAGAAAATAACGACAACCTATTTGAACAATTATTGTAATATTTAACTTTAATTAAACAGGTTTAAAAGATTGGAGTTGTTAAATTTGTACATAAAAAATTTTTATCAAATACCAAAATTAATCCGAATATTTCTTAAAAAAAATTTGCTTCAAAACCATAATGTGTAATACATCGTTAAATTCGTAATAAAAATACTATCGAATACAGGGTGTTTTGTTGGTTGCGGCGATATAAAAAAATAAAGTTGATGATGATTCCTCGGAGACGAAACGTCGAATAAAAAATTTGACAACGCCATCTAATAGAATTCAAAAAGTGACAATGAAGAAGTATCGTTGGTTTTTAAAAATCTTTCAAAATAAAGGTAGGAATTACGAAAAAAGAAAAACCCAAAAATCGCATTTTGTTTTAAATCTCGGAAACGATAAACAATAATGAACTTTTGCAAACTACATGTGAACATGCCCTAAATTATACAACTTTTCTCTAATTTAACCGCCTTCGTATCTCTTACCGTTTTCAAGATCCCCATGCTGTTCATCCTTATCTTGGACACGTTGTATACAAAAGTGTACACAAAAAAAGTTATGTAGAATTTGTATACAGGAGGTTTGTTTATAAATTGTAAATAATAAAGAAGTTTTTAATATTTGTCGAGTTTAAATATTCAATATTTTGAAATTGACAATTTACAGGGTGGCTGTATCGTCCAAACTAAAATGTTTACAAAGAAATACAAGGAGACACAAAAGTTTAAGAATACATGTTTGATTCCAGTGGCGTTCCATATTTTGTTAAACTATAACTCTAAAAAAAGTTGGGGGGTTGATCCCCTCTGAAAATCCATAATGAATAAAAATAATTGAATGCGACTGTTTCCAATTTATTGGTTATCGTCTGCTAGTATATCGTATAAATTTTCATAAATTAACCTTACACGGTTTAAGAGCAATGTTAAAAAAAAATTATTTAAATTTTTAACTAAATCGCCCAGTAACTTTTTTGTGTGCGTTTTTGTATATAGGTGAGGTGTGATATAATTTATGACCAATCTTTTCCGGGACACCCTGTATAATAGACATTGTCGCATTTGTAACATTGCTTACGATTGTTTTCATCTACTGAATAGTTACTATTATATGTTAATTAGGAAGGTATCTACTTTTTATTAATAAAATTATACAGGTTGAGCGTGTCAAAGCACCTAAATTTAGTAGTAAATAAATGTACATTAATATGTACTTTAATTTTGCTTGAGTGACCTCCAAACCTCTTTTATTAAATCTCTCGCCAAGATATAAAAATTGCAGATAAAGCGAGATCCTATCTATTTTTATTTTTGACTGAGGTAGACGTGTGTATAAATATAAAGATTACGTTGATACGAAGATTATTTTACATCCATACAATGTAATGTATCTTTTTATGTAATCTTTAGTTAAGGGTCAGATAAGTGTGCATATTAAAATTTGTGAACTAACTCCACAAAAAATTATACTTGCAACGAAAAGAGGGAAATACTTAACTTATTCAATTGCTTTTAAAAATTAAGAGTCCATCACCAGTTGGAATTAAGATTGATTTCATAGGTGTCGATGTACAGGGTGGGGCAAACCTCTGTCGCAGTTCTATAAGTCTTATTGTTGATAATACTTACACATTTATTTGAAAGATATCTATTAATGGTGGTCAAAAGGAAATATTTTTAAATTATTTTCATATATACAGGGTGGTTGAACACTAAAGGAGACAAACGACTGACTTTTTTCAAATGAAATGGACCCAACTTTTTTTTACATTTTAAGAACCTCTGTAGTCACTGTAATATTTCCCTTAAATATTTTTTTAGTTCTCCACTCGTTTCGGAGAAAAACTATTTTTTTCGGCGAATACGGAAAAATCATACTCCTCTTCGTCACCGTCTCTCATTTAATGGTGGAATTTTGAAAATTTACAAATGTCTAACGCTAAAGGACACAACTTTTCTTTTACAAAGTTTTGAATTTTCATATTGTATAGGGTGGTCAAAAAATAAATTTACGTTCACCATTTTTTCAATAACTTTTTTCCGTTTTTTCAAAAGGAACACCCTGTATATTTCTTCACCACTGGACGACCAATTGCATCTTCTTCAACTTTTGTATTAAGTTTGCTATACCAATCATTCCTCGTTTACTGGTAAATTTAAAAAAATATACTTGCCGAAAAAAATAGTTTTTATCCGGAACGAGTGGAGAACTAAAAAAATATTTAAGGACTACAGAGGTTCTTAAAATGTCCACCGCTTTTCAGAAAGTCAATTAATACTTTGTGTAAAAATAAACATATTACCGGTAAAATTTTGGAACTCTTTGAACAGTGGGAAGAGAATGTGTCATTCTAGGTTTCCTACCCATTAGCCTAATTATATGATTGCAGAGGTTTAATAACGCTTGAATAAGTTCCTCCCCAAGAAAAAATACCATATGGCAACCTGGATTGAATTAGGGCAAAATATAATATCCTCAGAATGTCAGGTGGACACATATTTTTAAAAAAATATATCCTAATAGAGTTTTTTATATCTTTATTTAATTTTCCAGCGTGATGTACCGCCTTTGGCAGCTCGATTTTAAACGTTTCCCGTCGTAATTTGTCCGTTTTTAAAATTGTTTCGAAGTGATGGTTACCCTACCGCCCATTGAAGATAAATCTTTTTTTGCTAATGGTAACGGAATGTGCTGATGCTAAAGAATTACTGTAGCAAGGAAAAAAGTGGTTGATACTGTTGATGTGATGGGTCCTAAAAACAACTACGAATCTAAACTCTAACTACCGTGGCAGGGTTTTAAGTTCAGCTGCTGGCTTGCGCCCTGAGTCAAATACTAAGCAACCCTTACCATGCCTAAGACAGCTTAACCCGTCAACCCTGGTGTGAATGTTAGGATTTGTTACATAACAGCCTTTCATCATACTACCACCTTGAAAGGTGATGGCCGAAGCTACCAATTTATTATTCATTTAATATTTAGAGAGGGGATGAAATTCCTAAGGAAAATCGCACAAGTTGAGAGCAAACTATAGTCAAATTGAGTGTAATATTTAGATTGAAAGGCAGGTGGCAGGCTAAGCGATGCATTTATTGAATATCCTGGAGGGTTTTTCTGCAGCTCCTTTCTTTCCTCCTTGTAATCAGCGAAGACCCAGAGCTACTCTCAAATACTAAGTTTGAGAGGGCAACCCTTGACATTATTAAAGTTAATTCGTTCACCCCCTTTCTTGTGTTTTATTTATGTTTGCCTAATCGAACCTTATTTATAAGACTAGCACACACGCATCTCGAGCAATTCGTTAACGACGTAGAGTCCTACCATTTGACAGGTTTGTTATTGACGAGCACGCGCCATGGGGTTTCAGTTAGTTGGCGGAAGATTTGGTTTTTTGGTTTTCGAGTTGCGCAGCCGTCTCTCGATGTTGCATCTGGGTACGTTACTCTATGAGAGTCTCATGTCTACCATGACCCCAAGATACCTCACCTCATCAACCTGCCGAACCGACTCACATGCACATTCGTCCCACCTCGTACATGTTGACATGGTGATACTTGCTAAACAAATTAGGGATTTTAGCGAGATTTAAAACTATACAGGGTGTCCCAGGTTTAATGATCAGGACTTTGACATTTTGTAGAAAAACACATTTTAAGGCGGGTTGCTCCTATAAACGTAGTTCCTAAAATTCTTTGTTTCTGAGATACAGGGCGTTAAAGTTTTCTAAAAAATAAAGTTTTTATTTATTTATTTCCAAACTGTGACAATAATTCAAACCAAAATTGGCACACAAGATACAAGGACAGAGGGCCACAAGATTGAAGAATATTAATTTTTTTAATCAACCAGTGGCGGAGATATGGATAATCCGTTCTACTAATTTGATAAATAAAAAGAGTACGGCCCTGAATTAAATATTCGAAATATACTTTTCGATGTAGCATTCAATTCTGAACAAAAAATGTCTCTGGACTTTTTTTCGTTTCTGTTACCGTGCGGCCGCAAACTAGAGTTTTGTCATTTATTTCACGAAAAATGTATTTTGGCTGTGTACAAAAATTATGGTTACCATGGATCTTATGCTCTGTCCATGTATCTTGTGTGCCAATTTTGGTTTGAATATTTTCAACAGTTCGGAAATAAATAAATAAAACCATTATTTTTTAGAAAATTGTGACGCATTCTGTATCTCAGAAACAAAGAATTTTAGGGCCTATGTATATAGGAGCAATCCACCTTAAAATGTGTTTCTCTACAAAATGTCAAAGTCCTGATCATTAAACCTGGGACACCCTGTATAATTTGTTTTAGCAACATTTAATGAAATTTTATTCTCCTGTGTTAACCTGTGACCTGCCCTTTAAATTTAGTCCAACACAGCTCATTGATGTAGATTAAAAAGAGGGTAGGGCAAAGAACAGATTATTGATGAATTAATGAAACTATGAATGACCGTATTCGTCGATCAAATTGCAAGTAGATTTTCGTGAAAGATTAATGAATCGCCCAGTTAGTGACATGTTGATTAGGTTTCGGTTTGGTATCCAGATGATTTTGATGACCTAACAAACTACACCGAGATTGTTAAAATATACCTCGGCTTGACGCTTAAGCGTATTTATCTTTCGCTCGAGTGAGGCGGGTTCGAACCTGACCACGGTAACTGTTTTTATAAGGCGGAGAAAAACTGAAACACGCCTTCTTTTCGGATTGGAAGTAAAATCGTTGATTCCGTGTAACAATATCCTTGGTTGAGTGCGGAATTTCCTCAGTTCAGGCCAAATTGTAGTAAAGGTGGATAACCATAGCATTATTTGCACAGGGATGCTTGAAAATCGGCTGCTCGGCTCGATCCACAATTCAAATACAAAATAAAGTTAAAGCTACCGTGAACTTTGAACCATGAAGGTGGATATAGATCAATCTAAGGAAATCAAGCATTTCTTATAGGTAAAAATATTCGACATAATTCCATTTATGTAATCTTAAAATGAGTAAAATCTGCCACCACTCTTATAAACAGGAGAAATGTATGTTAAGAACGACGGCGCTGATGATATATCTGCCAAAAATTTATAGACAGTTTGAGAAACTACGCGTTAACTAAATGGCAACTAATCAACCTCAGAGATGTTTAAAAATACAAATAACCACAACAGAGCGAGAACGTAACCACTGCCAAGAGTAGATTAACAATTTAATGTTTATCATAAAAACAATAGTAGTTTTTGCGGTTTTCGAAATAGTCAAGATACTTCAAAGAGGGCATCAAACGCCTGAAGTAATCGTCCGGAAGTCAAACTGTTCAATAAAATTGTTTAAAATAGACGGGCTCCAAAAATAAAGATGACAAACATCATTCATTCTTTAACAGGCATCCGTTCCACAATTATATTTTTAAAAACGATAATAATCAATTAAATTTTACGCATTACGCCCATAAAATTTGTGAAACCACTTTTATTAAGACGTCGTGAATAAATTTTTACTACCTCAAAAAAATTAATGAACGTCGGCACGAGAACATAGAAAAAAGTATTAAAGAGAATTAGACGGACGGCAATAAATTTTTGGAAATTTAAATAATCCTGTTAGCTGGCCATAAATATCTTTGCGAAGTCGTAAATACATCGATACATACACGCTTTTTTTTCCCTTGCCCGATTCATTCAAGCATACTGATTAAAATAGAGGGCGCTACTTGCTAATGAATGAATTTTTGTCAAAAAAAATGTCACACGCGTTTCTCAAAAGTCTATTATCGGTAATATACAGGGTGCTCCGTAATCGGTCGATAACCCAACGTGGGTTGAAGATACAGAAAAAAGTTGCAAATAAAGGTTGGTTTGATTTGAATTGCGCATCTTTTAAAAATATTCTCATATCTACAGTACGTTGCATTTTCACTTGGCAGGAAAATGTCACTTTTTTTTTAATGGCACACCCCGGTATTTTTTTCCCTTCATGTATCGATAAACCATATTTATATCGCGCCTGAATTTTTTTTTGAAATTGGTACCAAGTTATTAATTATTTTGTCGACATTTTGTAGAATTCAAGGCCGGCTATAATATTCATAACTAAGATATTCTTCAAAAAAGGAAAAATTTATTTGATGAATAATGTTACCCTAATGTCATGTTACTCTACAAAAAAAAAACTAAAGAGATTAATTTTATACCGAGTGTTTGAAATCAGAATTCAAAATTTGTGAACTGTAAATAGAATTTATACAAATTATTTTTAATAGGACACCCTGTATAATTAAAACCTCTTTTCTTCTGTGAACCCATTGTATGCAGATCTAACTCAAACAAGCAAATTTGATTAGCATAATTTGAATAAATTTACGTAGAGTGTGTTACCGACATTGTTGTAATTGTCTATTTAATTACACACAATTCTCTAAAACAACAAAGCATCCAATCAATTACAAATGAAAAATGTACGTTTAATACTGTTTCGTGGCACCTACAGATTCCTTCATCAATTTTGTAACATTTTCCCTTTACAAATGGAGCACGTGTCATGAAACGAAAAATGCAACAAAGAAGACTCGCTTAAATTGTAGAGCTTTGGGAGTTTAGGTAAGAATGGCAGCTGAAACAACATTTAAATTATTAATGACGTTTAAAGTAACCGGCATAAACAATATTTACGCCGTTATGCACCTCGAAGTTCACCTTGCGGGTATATACGGCTCTAAGTATCAATTAATAACGAAAACTTTAACAATGCCGAACTTCGAGAGTGGTTGTCTGTAATTTGCTCGTTGTACTAAAGCACGTTTACCACTTCGCCAATGTATTCACTGAGTTTAACATAGTTTAAGGCCATCAAAGTGACAATGACGCAATTCGGTTTAGCTGAAATTTCATTCTATGAATGAATGGGTGATAATAACCGTCTTCGGTACAGTTTTGTGAACTAATTTTTAAATCCGTGCAGGACGAACCATTTTACTAACATCTGAACTACCTGATGGAGAGAAAAGCTCATCTTTTAAGATTTTTCAGTTCATGTGAGCAAAAATTCGAGGGTTAGTTACCCTACGTATAAATGTGTTGTGTTGCTTCTAAATTGATCATTAGTTTATTTAAAGAAACTTGAATAATTTAGCTATTCAAAATAATTAGATTTTTGAAAATGTCCAAAAATGCTTTATTTACAGGGGTTCCATTTGAAATAAATGAAATTGGTCTCATGTATATAGTCAAACATTAATTTTATTATACAGGGTGTTTGTTACGATCGGCGATTTTCGAAAAGCGTTTACTGAATTTTTTTAAATGGAACACCCCGTATATTATTACATTTTTGAAATGACGCGTTAATTGCCCTTCATTTTTGTTAATTATGTCCTAACCCAAACCCTATAATTTCCGAGTTATTTTTAATTATATATTACAAACTACCAAATTATTTGTTTTCGATTCGATCTAGTTATCCCTTTTTTTCATACTTTAAAAAATTATCGAGATATTCTCCAAAAACAAAAATTTGTTTTTTTAATTGGCTATATCTCGGCAAATATTTACAATAAAGAAAAATGTTTCAAATAAAAAATATGGATAATTTTATCCTATGCAAAAAAGGACCTTACAATTTTTACCGTAAAACTCACCGTTTCCTAGACATTTGCAAAAAGACGTTTTTCAAGTTGGCGGCTAACGCTCGCGGTCTCAGACGACACAAACTTGGTTTTATACTCAGAGGACACCCTCTCACATAATTCAATCGAAAAATCAATTATCAGAAATTTTTGCGGAGCAAATATCTAAAAATCGTGGAGTAAATTGGTGTCACGTAAAATATATCAGGAGTAAATACAGGGTGGGCCATTGAAAAGGAAACACGGCAGTATGATCGAAATTAGTTTTATTCAATTTTTTTTCGCCCCCATGAGAAGCACCCTCTAGACTCTAGAGTCTAGATTAACTAAGGTGGAGGTGTTGTTTAGGAAAAATCTTAAAACACGCCACCTTTGACCTATTGAACGGCAAATTTCAGGATTTTTCCTAAACAACACCCCCACCTTTAGTTAATCTAGAATTCTAGAGGGTGCTTCTCATGGGGGCGAAAAAAAAATTGAATAAAACTAATTTTCATTCATACTGTCGAATAGAGAATTAAAAGACGCTTCAAACCTAACCAACCGCATCGTTCAAAAGTGGAATGGTTTGCCAGCACATGTCGTCGACGCGCGCAACTTGACCACCTTTAAAAAACTTTTGGATTCGCATATGTCGTAATTGTCCTTATATTCTACGTTTTTCTTTTTTTTCTTTTTGTATTTTAAGCTTGTCACACGATTGTTGCTATTTTCCTTGACTGTAACGTGCCTAAATGTATTGTGAGTACCATCGGCCTGTGGCCGCCTACTCTTTGTCTCGAATAAATAAAAAAAAAAAAAAATGAAGGGTTGCTCGACTCTCTTTCCCTATTTAAATTCTTGAGTTAGGGGTTGCTGGGGCTAGGGGGTTGATCTGACAAAGTCAAATTTGACATCAAAAGTTGTCCCCCAAAAATAAAAAATATCCGAGCGTTTTTTTAAGAAACTGGTCTAAGTGTCCCAAAACAAGCGTGTTTCCTTTTCAATGGGCCACCCTGTATAAGTTTTGAGGTTTTCGGGTAACAGGAGAAATTGGTACATGTACTTTATTGGAAGTATTATTCATCGTTTAGCCACGACTTTTCCCCAACTTTCAATCAGGATACAGATTATTGAAAAAAATTCTCATCTTTTTGAGGGGATCCAAGAATCGACCCTTTCTTCGTAATAAGTGAAGTGCTGCTCGGTCAGACCATGAAGGAGCAATTGTTGTTGGGAACGTCCCCCAGTGATAGTTACGTTAGGCTGGAGTAGCTCACAGTAGATCACTCCAAACTGATCCCACCAGATGCACAACATTAGAGTCTTGCCATGAATATTCGGTTTAGCTGTTGAAGTTGGTGCATTGTCTACCTTACCACACGATTTTCTGCGGTTTTGGTTCTCGTAATGGATCCTCTTTTCGTCCCCCGTCACAGCTCGATACAAAAAACCCTTCCGATTTTTCCTTTGGGTCAATTATTCGCATGTTATAAAACGGCGTTAGACATTCTTTGGATTGAGTTCATAGGGAACCCAATCTCCTTGTTTTTGCACCATACCCATTGCATTGAGACGGTTTGAAATCGCTTGTTGAGTCACTTCCAAGGTTTCAGAAAGCTCCTCTTGAGTTTGGCATGAAGTTTGGTCCAATAATGTCTCCAAACTTTACTGACCTCCCTTCGTATTCTTTGTCGCTGGTGTCAAAATCACCACTTTTAAAACGGCGGAACCAGTACTCATCAATGTCCATCCGCTGCACTTTTCTTTAAATTAAAACAAACGAGCAACGCTTCTCGCAAATTGTGTTTTGTTGGCACAAATATGTATGTATGGATTTATTACAGTTGATACAGTAATTCCAGGGGCGTGCTCACGGGGCATCTAGCTACTTTTTTTTTTGAAAATAAATAATAACCCCAATCTTTTTTTTTGTAACTTTTTTAGATAAAGCAACTAAAACACTTCTGCTTGAATGTTTTACGTATCGTGCTACATTTTCAAGAAAAAAAATTTGAGCCATACAATAAACAAATACCTAGGTACCTAACATGTAAATTTATTCTGTATTTATAGGTATTTATGAAACACACTGTATATATCATCATACTTATTTTGTTATTTGTATTATTGTGAAACCCTGCCCCCCCCCCCCTTCACCTGAGAGTAATTCCCGATAGTAAGTTGGTGAACACAGGCCCTAGGCCCGTAATTACATCGCTACGGCACTGGGTACCATGTAACCTTACCGAACGGCAATCGAATGAAAGGCTGGGAGCAGTTGTTGGTCGAATGTTATCGGCGTGAAGATGAGGATTTTCTTTTCAATACTGTGACTGGTCCTGGACGTTGCGTTCATCATTATGATTCTCCTTGCTTTCTTTTGAGATCCTCCTCATGGCTTTGTGATGAAGCAGGAGTCACAGTAAATTCGTAACAATACATTCAAACACTGAGAACATTAAAAAGAAACGTGTTCAGGGCTACGAAAATGGAGCATTGTTTTGCTACGCCATCGCCATGATAAAACAAGACCGCACACTTCAAATTGAGGCAAAGTGTGTAAAAAGATGGTAGTCGTTTGCTACCTGTCTATGATAGTAAAATCTTCTTTGATTATTAAATTTGTCTCACAGTTAAATTTATAAGCTCATCGAAATATGTTGAAGGAGTGTTGGGAAGGAGTGAGGAGACAGAAAATAAAATTTGGACAGGAAGAGAGGAGATTGTACTACGAAAGAGGAGGAAGAGGAGAGGAAGCGGGAACAGGGGAGAAATATCGTGAGAAGGGATGAGGACACCCAAGCGCAGGAGAGAAGAGCGAAAACGAGGAAGGAAAATATAAGTTACCTACGTTGGAATCGAATCTTTTGTTGAAACATTACATACAGGGTGTTTCAAAAAGTTGAAGCGCGCTATCTATCAGGTAAAATTCTATGAAAACTACTAAATAAAATAAAATTGTGCAAGAAACAACATTTTTTAGTATTTTATTTAGTAGTTTTCATTTAATTTTACTTTAAAATGTTTGAATGTCCGCCATTTTGAAAATTGATAATTTTGGAAATTGTAGACTTCTGAGAAATGGAGACTATGTCAAATTTCATAAAAATAAGGGTTTTTGAAATAATAATTATTTTCAAAAAAATACAAAATGGCTGATTACGGCCAGACGAAGCCGAAATCATAAAAATGTTACTGAATATTTTAGACTTATTTTCACGTCTAGAATCTGGTTATGTATAGCCCGTTACAACTTTTTGAAACACGCTATACGTACATAACAAATAATAAATAAATAGAAATACCTAGATAGCGCCGATACTCTTTAAATCGCTCTCTTGCCTTTTTCGAGGAGCCACAAATGATTACAATCTTTTAGGGAAGTTCTAACGTAAATTCTACGTTTTTAGAAAGCCACCTGAAGGGAGGGGCTCGAGGGGCTGAAGCCCCCTCCTCGAAATTCTAATTAATTTAGTTTTGTCTAAATGTGTGAAAGTTTATCAAAATCAGACATTTCATTAAATCATGTAATTATAAACCCCCTCCCGTCTATTTCCTAAGATTTTGAATCCCCCCCGTCCCCAATCCTGGCTACGGGCCTGACAGGGCCAATTAACATTAGATAACTAAAGCGTTACAACTAACCCATTTTGTCTAAATTCGGCAAAGGGCGACTTTTAATTTACAAGCAATGGAGAAAACAAATTTTCCAAACTACAGTAATGTACTAACCCTTTGAAATGAGTACCCGCCTTGCACATTTAGTACCTGGATAAAATCGTCAAATTGGATCAAATTTTTGAAATGTGATTCTACCGTAAACGCCAACGGATTTACCAGCAATTACAAAATGATTAATAATCGTAATTAAAGGTTTTTCGTTCATAAAAATACATAAAGACTAACAATCAAATAAAATTGAACACCGACCTTTTTCCTCCTGTGTCCTTTTTCCTTCAAAGGCACCGGAAAAGTCACTTTTATAGGCACAATCAATGTTAATATTAAACGCGCGATCACTAAACGAAGCGTTCACTACAAAGAATCGCGGTACAATAATTTGTATTTTGTAGTAAATTTTTACACCTGGATCGGCCAGTCCAGATCCAGATGTGACGCAAAATCGTACGATTTACAACCATAATGTTTGTTAAAGTTAATATAAACTAGTTTCAAACGTTCATTTTGATATTTTACATGACAACAGGTCAGCTGACCTTATATTTGCTTTTTTAAGTCAACATTTTTTCATCCACTACCTACACGTGTAAAAAAATACAGGGTGTCTCCAAAAACACCTTACAACGCTTTAGGGTAGACTTATGGGGTAATATTAGACCGATATAACCCAATTTACCTCTATGCAAAAGTGCGCCATTTCAGAGTTACAGCTCTACAAAGTTGGTGTTTGAAAAACGTTTATTTATCATAAATGATAAACCGTTTAAGATAGGAATTTGAATTTTGGAATATTAATTACCGTTATCAAAAGCTATAATTGTACAAATTTTGGGGAAGAAAGACATACAAGAAATAGACCATCCGCATTATCGTTACTGTTAACAGTAGAATAATTTTTTAGTTCTTTACTAAAATGTAAAATTCGCTACACAAGATGAAAGGAAATTTCAAAATTAATAATTTTCGCCTCTTCACATTTTATCCTAAATTATTTGATTTTCCAGATAAAAGGAAAAATTAACGCTAGGTTTTTCTAATAAAAGTGTTTAATTGCATATTATCTAGTAGCCGTAGACGCAGAACCAATCGTCTAAAACTTTCGGATTTGAAAGATTTTTGTGGTTTCGTATGAGGAAAGCGATAAGGGCGAAATAAAACGCACTTTACGGGAAAAAGACTTCCGGCAAAACACCCAATTTATTGTTATTCAAAGTAATTCAAAATCAATCGGTCGAACTTTTATTTGTTATTATGTTTACGGCTACTAGATAATATGCAATTAAACACTTTTATTAGAAAAACCTAGCGTTAATTTTTCCTTTTATCAGGAAAACCAAATAATTTACGAGAAAATGTGAAGAGGCGAAAGTTATTAATTTTGAAATTTCCTTTCATCTGGTATACCGAATTTTACATTTTAGTAAAGAACTAAACAATTATTCTACTGTTAACACTTAACAGTAACGATAATGCGGATGGTCTATTTCTTGTATGTCTTTTTTCCCCAAAATTTGTACAATTATAGCTTTTGATAAGGGTAATTATTATTCCAAAATTCAAATTCCTATCTTAAACGGTTTATCATTTATGATAAATAAACGTTTTTCAAACATCAACTTTGAAGAGCTGTAACTCTGAAATGGTGCACTTTTGCATAGAGGTAAATTGGGTTATATCGGTCTAATTTTATCCCATAAGACTACCCTAAAGCGTTGTAAGGTGTTTTTGGAGACACCCTGTATATTTTGGAACTTGGGTGGATGAATAACAAGAATTTTATTAACGATTGAAAATTTGAACAAGATAAATATACATGGTGTTCCTAAATGTCATATACATACGGAAGGGGGTGATTCTTTGGTTTATTTCATAATTAGAAGCTCATATAAAATCATAGGTCCGCAAACGCCTCCTCACTAATCTACAGGGTCTTGAAATTTGAAGATTATTTCGTTTTTTCTTTATAGCTCCTACAGTTTTTGAGATATTTAACTCAAATTTGGAATACAGGTTACTCCTTAGGGCTTAACCGTAAATATTGAGGTTTTTGGCCTCCCCCCAAGAGGGCTCTGCACCAACCGCCTCCCTCCCTCTAAATCGACAGTAAGCGATTCAGTAGTTTCTTGAATGTAAATTTTTGGGACCTCACCCCCTCTGTTCGAAAATCTTGACTAGCCTGGCAGTGTTTTTCAAACGGCTTTGATTGAGTTCCATAGAATTAACTGTTGTAGATCTATTTTGATTCGTGATTTTGTCGACGGCTCACGTTAATTGTTTTCGTTTAATTTTGATTTATTTTTGAACCGTAAGCTATGTTTACCATATTAAGTGTCATTTATACAAAATGGGCCGCTGTGTAAGTTAATTTATAATCAGGAAATAATTTGCACATTGCTATGGAACTCAGTCGCAGGCTGGTCTTCGTTTTGGCCCGTAAGTCAAGTTACGATTAATGTTTTAGCTTCCCCCTTATCCTCCCCCTATTTATCTACGAGTACCAAATTGGATTATGATCATTTTGTCCTCATTTTGTGCTCGAAGCCCTCAAAGTGTAATTACCGTGGACCAGGTAATAAGATCAGTCACAGACTGGCGCCTGAAGCCAAATGCAAATTCATTCTCCCCGAGTCCTACCATTTGACAGGTTTGTAATTGACGATCACGTGCCTTGGGGTTTTTGGGGGGGTTAATTTTTGGTTTCGAGTTGCGCAGTTGTTCTCGACATGCACCTGGGCACGCTACAGATGGTAACTTTATACGATGGTAGAGCGTGATAACAGGGGAAAGCACTGCTTACTGCTATGGCTTGGTGGTAGTAATAGTTTTGTTATTGTTCATCTATAAAATCAAGGGATGTGAAAAGAAACCTAACCATACATGAAGAATAAAAGTTAAAAATTGCTTGGGTGCAATCTTACAATCAAAGTTTTGGTGAAAATTAATCGAGAAATGTGCAAATGCCATAGATTTTTATTATCCTTGCAAGTTAAGTGCCTTTAAAGCGTAAACATGTTATCGACAGTACGAAGTATGAATTAAAAGGGGATAAAGGAGTGCAAATTGAATGCTAATTAGGAAAAAACGTCAAAATAAGGTGCCATCGTTCGAGGCTGACACTATTCAGAAATATTAAAATAGCCTTCAACGTGAATTTAAATAATGTAAAAATTTCCATAATTCACCTTTAAAAATGTTAATGAAGACATAAAAAAAGGAAAACGATATGAAATGTTACGAATGGTAAATGTAATAAAAGGAGTATTAGATTAATAACGACAGCTATTTTTTCTCGAAATGGCTTAATCAAAAAAATGAAATTACTCTTTGAACAGAATCCGGCCAAACGAAATATTGCAAATAGAACGTCAAAATCCCTCCAAGCCAATAAGAACATTTATTTGTAGTTTGTATCTCATGCCTTTCGTTTTGTATATAAATTTTATGTCAATATTTAGTCGTAGCATTAAACAGCGGAGGCTAATTGGAATCGTATATTTTAGATAAAACACGAATGTTGTATTTTGGAAACCTCATCAGCGTTGTTTGATCAATAACGAAGACTACTTTTAAACGTAATCTTAATTTATTTATACAGACGATGTTATTTTATAATATCAATAAAACAGTTTTGCCAGAAAATCAATATCATTTTTGTTTCGGTCAAATGGCAATAAATTAATAGTATATTATACAGCAAGCTTATAATCTTGGTGTTTATTGCACGAGAGAATATTTAACGTACGAGCGAGCGCAGCGAGCGAGTCACGCTAAAATTTCGCGAGTACAATTAACACCAAGATTATAACGAGTTGTATACGCTATTTTTTTATGCTAGTATTATAAATTTGAAAAATTTTATGCATAAGCATAAGAAACAATCGAATACAAATTTTTTGAAAATTTCGAAAGCCAACCATGTTTTGCAAAGTATGTATGTAATTATAAATTTAAATAGAAAAATGTAAATAACTCTGTAATCATTGATTTTAGGTATAGGAACATGGTTATATCAATTTAAAGGAAATTTATTTCTGCATCGAATGGACTGATAATTAAATAAGCATTCCATTTGAAAAGAGACCTTTTAAAAGTTTTTCTTAAGTCTGGAAATAACGTCAAATAGATACGTAACCATGGGCAATTTTTTATTATCCACTACAGACAATTGTGTCTCAATCTTTTGACATTAAGAACCTAAAATCCCATTTCCCTAACATTTACCACTTTCGACTTTCAATTTTCTAAATAAGATTTTGAAATTTTTCAGTGAAAAAATTTTTTCCCTCAACAATCAAAATTGATACGCCGATTATTTTAAGCATACTTACTAAACATTTAATGACATATCAAAATGTGAAAAAAAATAATTGCCTGGTTTGTATTTAAAATAAAGATGTTGATGCTCACTTCCGGTATTTCTGGAAGTGCTGCCATTTGGAAAATATTTTTATTTAATAGATTAAACACGGCATGTCGCATGTGCAAAATTTCAAATTTCTATCTTTTACAGTTCTTGTCTAACCGACGGTCACCGTGAGGCACCCTGTATTGTTTTGTTTTATGCATGAGTAATGTTCTGAGATACGAGTTTAGAGTTTTCTTTCCGGTTTGGCCAATATAAAATGCGTCGCAAGTGCTACAATTGAGCTTGTAGATACCGATCCAGAGGATGGATTTTATCTTTAGTGTGGACGAATCAACTGTTGAGATTGTCTTTAGATGAAAATGAAATTTTAAATCATAGCGCTTGAAGAGTTTCTTGAAAAAATAAGATGAAGGGCCAATTTAGGGTAAGGAGTAGTACTTGAGGGTTGAGGAATCGGACACGGGCGCTAGAGTGATGCGGCTCTTGATTTTGTTACCTTCACCTGAAGATATAGGCTTTGGTAAAACTCTATCTGCAGCAAACTGACGATTTTCTAATTTATTTCTTAAAATTCTTCTAAATTTCTTTCTACTTATTGGTGGCATAAATAAAAATATATACCTTAAAAACTAGAAGAGAGAGGTATTGGGAACCATGGTACAGTTCGAAAGAGACTAAAATTGTGCATCAGACTATGGAGAAACATACAGGGTGTTCCATTTGAAAAAAAAACCAACTAATGATGATTTGAAGTTAACTAAACTCGACATTAAATTTCTACCATCCTGTATGCGATTAACCCACTTTGAAAGTATGGATGGGAAGCTTAAGGATCTAGCTATCTCTCGTATAAATATGGTTCCTTTATTTTTAGCGATGAGGTCGCTTTGCTCACAAAGGGGTTATGTAGAATGCGAGGTAAATTAAAACTCACAACCTCCCCTTTACCGTGTAATTATTAACAATTAATTATATTGATGGGTCATAAAGCGACATGTTTCGGGATCGACAATTTTCTTTATTACCCATCAAAATAATTAATTGTTAATAATTACATGATGACACTTCATTTATCTTGCTGTAGAATTCACATGGTTTCAAGCTAGATTTAATTTTTTTCTTAAAAAATAAATATCTCGAAAACGGTTGATTTTAGGAATAGGAAAACTGGATGAAAGTCCAACTAAAATTTTACGTAGAGTACAAAATCTGAATAATATATAGGGTGTTATATTTAAAATAACAAAGTTGCTGTCATTTCCGAAAAAAACCGTAAAGCTTAACGCGTACTTACTCGTTCCGTTCCGACAAGGACCGTCAAAAAACGTTCAACATAAAATACACTGAGTTAAATCATACAGCGCGCACTCGTCCGTTCCGTTGCCTTCCATAAGTTGCGTGAGGATAATCCGTCGACGGCCGTCGTCGTTACGGAACGAAACGGGAAAGTGCGCCACAACCTTAAGTGTTACGTAGACGCCATTATTTTATTTGAGGAGAGCATGCCCGAAAACACTATTGCCCAAATTTCCAAAATTCAGATCAAAGAAGTCTCTGAAATATTCTAATAGGTGGTCACCGTGAGACACCATGCATACAAAAATATTCAAATTACCATACATTACATAAATATTTAAAAAACAGTTGAATTATTTACTACGGTAAATGAATGATTATGTAAATTTAATCTGTTCTTATTAATGTCGTTATCTATCAATTTGTCTGTTAATAAATAATAAATTAAAAGAATTAAAGACATCGTTTGAGTATCTTTCTGAAAAAATTTTAACCTTGCAGATAGAGATGAGTCAAACAAATGTGTCAAATAGTCAATATTGTCAATATTGACGAGTAGTATTGTTCAAAGTTCAATAGTGACCAAGAGACTACTGGGAAGAAACACTAAAGTTGTAAATAAATATTGAAATGTTGGGAAAAACATTGCCAAAAGGTTATTTTCCAAAAGCTTTCTGGACAAGCCTTCTATTGAACATGTAAATGATACATATTTTAGACACTTTCATCACAAAAATAAATAATATGCTTCAGATCTTTGGCAATCAGAACTATATCGCTTGTTTGGTTTTACGTACCAAAGAAGACAAAATCTTCAATGCATGCAACACATACTGTCGATTATTTATAGCCAAATGTCCTTGAAGTATCAGCGTCCGAATTCCTGTTGCTTATACACGAGACAAGAAACAATGGAAGATCAGAAAATGTTGTGTCAACTGTAGCCTAATTACGTAGAAGAGCATTCTACTAATACTGTTCCTCCTCCTCTGCATTGACCTAGTCCTTCAGATCGAAGAACATCAATTTCAGCCAGCCGTTTGAATGTTTAGAAATGTGATAATTTTCAACGTCGAATGTACATTTTTTAGAACGAAGACAATTTTCACATACTCAGGTATACAGTGTGTCTACGTAAATTGGAACATATGGAAAACTTTTTTATTATAAAGTTTATCAAAAAAATTTGTTGCTTATTAAAAGTTCTGCATGTTCTAAAACCCAAAATGCAACCATCAGAGAATTAAATTATACGAGGTTTGCCAAAAAAAAAATGATTTTTGACCATATCGAAAATTTTTATTAAGAAAAGATATTTAGAATTAAAAATAATTTTCAAATATTCAATATTGTTTATTTACAAATAGAAAAATTGTTTTAACATTTTCTCTGTGATAACATAGAAAGTTGAAGTTTTAACGTTAATGCATAATTAATCTAGGAGGCACTTGTCAGTGAACGTCAAAACGTAATACCTTACACTAAACGAATTCAATGTATTTTCAAAACTATTTGTCCCTCTAACCCCCCCCCCTCCCCCCTCATCATCCACCTTTTAAAATAGGGGTTTGATATTTCTATTCAATTTTGTCATAGTGTCTCTTTTTAAAGCACTCCCCGCGGCTCCCTCGCCATCCTCCTGCGCTCCTCCATTTCTGAGGGTTTCAATGTTATAGCAAAGAAAATCTTAAAAAAATTGTTTCATTTTTAATAAACAATATTGAATATTTGAAAATTATTTATAATCCTAAATATCTGTTCTTAATAAAAATTTTCGATATGGTCAAAAATGAAGATACTCTTGATCAAACATTTTTTGACAAACCTCGTATACGACTGATTTAATATCTAATGATTGAATTTTTGGTTTTAGAACATGTTGAACTTTTTTTATAGAGAATAATTTTTTGTATAAAACTTATAATAAAAATGTTTTCCATATGTAGCCAACTTACGTAGACACTGTATATACAGGGTGTTTCAGACCACCCGTACCACCCAAATATCTCGCGAAATACAAAACGCATTGAAAAAAGAAAAAATACGTCTAAAAAACTTTTTAAAATTCTATTGTTTGATAGTAATAGTATGTCCCCACTCCCACCCCCGTGGTGTGGAGAGAGGGTAACTTCGTAATTTTAAATAGCACTCCCCAGTTTATTATGCAGATTTGAATTCTACGTTAACAAATAGGAACTTTTTGTTTGAAACTTTTTTGAAGTTCGTGACAGATGGCGCTATGATCGTCGAAAGAAGTTTTTCCAATTACCTATGCTAATTTGATGTCAATTTTGTTAAGCGACAATAAAAAATGTTAATGCTTTGTAAAAGGGAAGAGGGGGAGCTTTATTTACCCCCCCCCCCGTTCCCCACACCACCACTTCACCCCTAATATTAGATTTAAACGTATCTCGAATGTCAATGAGTTCTTTACTCGTGAAATCAAAGTATTTCAAATTTTTTTTTCTATTTTCCATCAGACAAAAAAAATTTAGAAAATTTAACTTCTTCATTGAACAGTTGTTTAAATCTAAAATGGTTGCGTTTTTCCATCCTAGGTTATGGGCCGTAGAGGTGAAGTAGCGGTGTGGGGAGGGGGCGGGGGGTAATAAATCTCCCCCTCTTCCCTTTTACAAAGCATTAATATTTTTGATTGTCACTTAACAAAACTTACATCAAATAAGCATAGGTAATCGGAAAAACTTCTTTCGGCGATAATAGCGCCATCTGTCACGAATTTCAAAAAATGTTTCAAACAAAAAGTTCCTATTTGTTAAGGCAGAATTCAAATCTGCATAATAAACTGGGGGATGCTATTTAAGATTACGAAGTTATCTCCCCTCCACCCCCCCCCCCCTGGGGTGGGAGTGGGGACATCCTATTACTATCAAACAATAGTCTGAAAAAAATTTTTAGACGTATTTTTTCTTTTTTCAATGCGTTTTGTATTTCGCGAGATATTTGGGCGGTACGGGTGGTCTGAAACACCCTGTACATCTACCTTCAGTTGAAATTGTTAAAAATGTCTCTCATTACGAATTCTAGATTTTATTTCTTTCCATTTTTATACTTCCCTTCCATAAAACAATATTTTATATTATTATTGTGTTCCGCTATTTATTAAATTTAATATATTTTCGTTTCTGGCTTAGAGATTACAGTATTTGGTGATGAATATGAATTTCCTGTTAGTTCTGTTGTGTTATATGTCCATTATATGTTCTGATTTTTGTATTTCATCACCGCAAACAGCCTCTAGCGTTCATTCTTTTCTTTTTTTGAAGTCTGTTTGTAATTCTACTTTTGTTTTCTTACGATTTGTGTTTCAATTGGCAATACATTTCTTCCTGGAATACAGTTCCCTTTAATGATCAAAACTGTCAGCGAATGTTCCCTGATTTGAGAGTAGTTCAAACGAAAACGTTATAAATTTTAGGGCGTTGGGGACGTTGTAGGTACTGCAATGGTCGTTTATGAAATGATTTTTCTTGTTGATATGGTTTTGTTTGTGCACTGTTTATGTAATACACTTTTTTGTTTGTAATTAAAGTTCGTATGTTAAGTAATTACTTATATATCTAGTCTTTCCTCCATGCCTTTCTTAACTTTTTCGCAAGGACGTATAAGTCAAAGGTGGAGACGATCTATACGTTAATTATTCAATCGGAGCAGTTGCGGCCAAACACAAACTGGTGGACAAACATAGATTAGCGAATATAGTGGCAGTGTAGCAAATATTGTCAACATATAAATGCAGGGGAGTACATTAAAACTGATAGAAATTGTAAGCACTAAGTTAGAAATTGATGTGATAATTTATTCAAATAATGACGTAACTGCTCTAATTTAATAAATAACGTATAGTAAGTAGTAGGTAGTTATTTTGTTAAACCTTTATATCACTGACAAGTTGAAGTTGAAATCGTTGGCACAAGAAATATTTAATGTGCTACGAACGGAACTGTAGTTTGAACACTATAAAGATTAGAAATCAAAATTCGAGTAGGTACTAGGCCAGTCAAATTAGACAAAAAAAGGTGGTTTATGAAAAAGTGATGCTAACTTTACGGGACTTTTTCAGGGTTGTTTGGGAAGTTAAGGAGAGCTTAAATCCAAGTTTGCGTATACTCACACCCAGTGGGATTTTTTTAAGGGGGGTGGAAAGGTAAAAATTTTGATTTCGCTATAACTCGGCAGCAATTGATCGTACAGAAAAAATAAAAAAAGAGTTTTGTAGGTTTTTTGAAGCTCTACAAGTTTCCTTTGCACGACTTTTCTCGAAAATTAAAATGTAACGATTTATCGTAAAAAAACAGTAAAAAAAAGTAAACTTTTTTGGTCAACAAATAGAATTTGTTCATGTATGAGAAGTTGTAGAACAAAATCACCGTGTCAGATTTTTCGATCGGTTGAAAAATAAGGTCGAAGGGAGCGTTTGAAGGTGCGCTATCTGTTCGTGCCCCTCCGGCACCGGCGCGGTGGCTCGACGCTGCGGCACGCGCTCGGATCTCGGCGTGTTTGTCGCTTATATCTCTGTGCCAATGAATCGAAATGAAAAATAAACTTTTTTTCGATTTTGTTCGTTTTTTCAAGCTCTACAACTTTCCCATACATAAACAAATTCTATTTGTTGACCAAAAAAGTTTACTTTTTTTTACTGTTTTTTTTACGATTTTTACTTTTAATTCCGATTCATTGGCACAGAGATATAACATATAAGCGACAAACGCACCTAGATCCGCGCGCGTGCCGCAGCGTCGAGCCGCCGCGCCGGTGCCGGAGGGGCGCGAACAGATAGCGCACCTTCAAACGCTCCCTTCAACCTTATTTTTCAACCGATGGAAAAATCCGATACGGTGATTTTGTTCTACAACTTTCTCATACATGAACAAATTCTATTTGTTGACCAAAAAAGTTTACTTTTTTTTACTGTTTTTTTACGATAAATCGTTAAATACTAATTTTCGGGAAAAGTCGTCCAAAAGTCTAATTTGACTGGCCTATACAGCGATTCACAAATAAATGCCACCTCCGCAAGAGACAAGATGGTAAATACTTTAGTATAACAAGTGCGAAATTTTTCCATTGTTTAACAACAAATGTGTAGAAAATTATCCACTCATCAGACATATGACTTGGAATTAAGAGAACATGAGTAATAAATGAGACGTGATTGCAATATTTATATTTTTCAAATCCAATGAATCTGGAAGCTGAGAGGCTTAGTCTAAATTACAATTTCCAACTATGAGGTGTACATTTTGTACTGCAATTAGTTGGAAAGTTTTTATATTCTGAATGTGAGGCTGAATACTGTTGATGAATACCTGAAAGTATCTCTATAAAAAGTGGGTAGTTCAGTGACATTGTGTGGTTACGTTTTGTAATGCAGTGTCATTCATAATTCATGAAGGATGGATGAGCTTTTATAAATGCGCATTCATTGTGGCGATATTAAGAGTGGCAATACGTGGGATGGTCATAAAATTTTTATATCCTTGTTAGTATGGTGGTCTTTTAAAGTAATAAGGCTTGTGCAACCATTTTCATGTTAATTATTATTTTCAATTTTACCTTATAAGTAAGTGCCGCTCGTTTCTACTACTGATTGCACAACGCCTAAATTTATATATCCCACCGAACTTCATTATTATTATAGAATTTCGAGATAATAAATTTTCATATGAGAGGTTTGGAGTGTGTTAATTGAAATCGAAAAAAAAGCCATGATTGAATTAAACTTATGGAGTTCCACAAAGTAAGCTTAAAGAATATTAATTAGTCGGCTTGTTTGTCAGATGTTTCAAGCTATGAAAATTGACTAATGGACAGTTACCAAATCGAAGTTTAATGAACTAAGTCAAGCAACGAAAAATTACATCAGTTTGACATGGCCGCTAAAAGACTTTATGAAAAATGTTGAAAAATGACTACTTTCATCACAATAAGTGACATTTCAAATTACAAATGTAATTGATAATGTAGCATTTAATTAAGATACTAATTTTCAACCAACTGATAATAACACAGGAGAAGGCGAGGATCAACCTATACACAACATTCTACAGGGTGTAATATTTTTCATTTTTTGTATGGGGATCTCTCGCTTATTAGAAGAGTTACAAGATCGGGTAAATGGGGAAAGTAGTGCAGTTTTACAAGAGTAATTCATGTGTGTTTTCAGATTTTTAATGTGACGTTCAATTTTTCCAATATGGCCGAAAAACCAAAAAATTGAAAAATCTTAAATTGCTGTAACTTTTTTCGTTTATAATTTGAAAATAAAGGGAAAAATATTTTCCCATTTACTGTTTCTGAGATAATGCATCGAACTTTCGATTTTCAAATGGAACCCTATGCCAATTTTTATACCAATGAAAAGAGAAGTTAATTTTCATACAAAAGTTTAATTTTCTACACGGTGACCACCCATTAGAATATTTCAGAAACTACTATGATCTGAATTTTGAAAATTTTAGTAATGAGGTTTTCGCGCATGGTCTCCTCAAATAAAATAATGGAGTCTACGCAACACTTCCGGTTTTTCCGGATAGGACACAAACATACAGCGTGTTCCATTTGAAAAAACCAACTTATGATGATTGGAAGTTAACTAAACTCGGCATTAAATTTCCACCACCCTGTATGCAATTAAGCCACTTTGAAAGTACGTATGGGAAGCTTAGGGTCCAGTTCTCTCGTATGAATATGGTTCGTTTATCTTTCTTGCTGTGGAATTCACATGGTTTTAAGCTAAAGTGTTTATTTTAACTTTTATTAAAAAACGATTAATTTTAGGAATAAGAAAACTTGATGAAAGTGCACCTAAAATTTTACGTAGAATCCAAAATCGGAATAATATATAGGGTGTTATATTTGGCCGTTGTGATCAGGTCCCAATTGTACAACAGCTACCCTTAAGTCGGCTTCACTATTGTTAAGTTTTTGTATAAATTTTATCTTTGCCACAAATCCTCACAATAAAAAGTCCAAGTGAGTTAAGTCAAGCGACCAGGGAGGCCACGAAATAGGTCCGTTTCGACCAATTCATTTATTCCGAAAAATGTTATTTAAATGCGTTGTTACGATATTACAACAATGGGGTGGTGCCCCATCTTGTTGAAACCATTTCAAATTTTCTCGTGTTTGTCAATTTGTAGCAATTTAAAGATTTTTCAATTTTTTGGTTTTTCGGCCATATTGGAAAAACTGAACGTCGCATGAAAAATCTCAAAACACCGATGAATTACTCTTGTAAAACTGCACACTATTTTCCTCATTTAATCGATCTTGTAACTCTTATAATAAGCGATATTCCCATACAAAAAAATATTATACCCTGTATATGTGACCAACAAGAAGAAGAAAATATTGCGTGCCATTCCAAACATATGAATAGAAATATACAGGGGATATACTTTCATTTTTAAAAATAGTTGTCAAAACACCTGTCCAGAAAATAATTAGTAGAGAAGTTCCCTCTTTAGACACAAACATAAACATTTAATAGTTCGGTGGATGAGCTTGTAGACTAAGCATTTCTTCATAAAATATTTTCTTCGCGTATAGTGGGTGCTTCTTTTTGAATTTCGACTACAACCTATACTTTCAGAAAGTTCACCCAAAGCAGCTATGGGAGTCACTAACATTAACGTAAATATTATTATTTCTGATTAATTTGCCGCTTCCCTAATATATCCATCACAATTTATTATTCCATGTGCCTTTTGCACACTGACCCTATTTGAGGTCTGCAGATTGAAGGAATTTCAAAAATGATTTAAGAGATAACGCAAATTTACAGAAATATCTAATTGTAAAGAAGCCTGTAGAGCCATATTTTGCCGAGAGAGGGAGTTTCACCACATTACACCTGCCTGGTATATGCGGCTCTGAAAGCGTTTTGACAAAGAACATCGCTAATTGAGGGTATGTTTTTCAAATTCCTTCCCTTTTTGACAAACAGATACCGCCTAGCATCATTCATACGGTCAGACGGACAGACGGTCAAACGCTGCATCAATTGATGTTAAGATTAGTGCAAAAGGCGTCGGGATACACGTCCCAAGCTTCCCAAACAGTCTTCTTCACATGCTGTGAAAGTAAAAAAAACAGGGGTTTAGAAGGAACATCAAGGCCGAACTTATGAGGTTGGATCCACTTCCATCCTCCTCCATAATTCTTCCACAGGTACTACCAGTGCAACTGCTACGGCTAAAACCAGGATATCACTGTCCACACTCTTTAATAGCATTTGCGAACAGCACGAATCATTATTGGATGGAATCACACTATTCAGAGACTTTCGCAGAGGTTGCTAAGGGAAGAATTTCCTTTTGTAACTTCTTCTTCCCTCTCAGGCGTCGGATTGTTGGTGTGCCTCCGTCGCCCATTTCTTCCATTCTTTTCTGTCCCTCACTATCTGATTCATTTCTGTGAGTGAGTTTCCTATTCTTTTCCTTTGTTGTTCGATTTGACCTAGCCAGCTTTTTCTTGGTCTGCCACGTCTTCCCCACTTCCAGTATTCTTTTTGGCAATGCTTCCTTATTCATTCTGGTGAGATGTCCGTACCAGTTCATTTGCTTCTCCCCTATTTTATCCAGTATCGATGGTTGGCTGGCAATCTCCCTTATTTCTGATATGTTCCCTCTTCGTGATTCCCGTAATCTTCCTCATGTGCTTCCTCTATTACCTTATGTATTAGTGTTCTCAGCGTATAAATTTTTTCGCTTGTTTGTCTATCTGGCCTGAATGCAATTTGTTCTTCCTCCAGCTTGTGTTCTACATATCTCCTTAGCCTGTTTTCCAGGATTCTTGTGTAAACCTTGTGTGTTGTTTGGGCCAGGCAAATAGCTCTGTAATTGTCACATCTTGTAGTTTCTCCCTTCTCCATTCCCGTTGAGCGTCCGCTCTCCCCATATTACGATACAACCTAATCGTCTATTTGGATCCCTCACACCTTAAAATTCTGACCAATCCGACCAATCCATCGGCATGGTTGTGGAATACGAGACATTGATTCTCCTTGTCTGTCCCTCGGTTATCCCATGCACTTTCTTTTAGGCTGTCACGAAATAATTTTTCCAGGAACAAAGGCAAAACATTATGGCGAAATTATCGCAAATCCAAAATATTATACATATTTTTTTACTGATTGAGTGAAGAAATATTCGAAGGAACTGAAGAGAAGATTCATAAACAATCAAAAACTAAGTATAAAAATGAACATACATTGAGTCAAGAATAGTATTGCTAAAATTTAAAGTGAAGATACCTAGGTCGGCCATTTATCGACCTAGGGGGATGATCGATACCTTTATGGAAAGAGGAGGGTTGGCGCAATAAAAAAAAAATATTTTCGAGTCGATAGGCCCCCCCCCCTCAGCCACAGCACCTTTCCAAAGTTGGGGAGGCTCTGCGGTTTGGGGGGGGGGGGGGGCTATCGACTCGAAATATTTTTTTTATTGCGCCAACCCTCCTCTTTCCATAAAGGTATCGATCATCCCCCTAGGTCGATAAATACCGAAGCTAGGAATTTTTAAGTGGGGGTACTCGCGAAATTTGTTCCCAAAGTCCACATTTCGCAGGTACCCTTGCTTTAAAAGGCCTAGATCGGCCATTTATCGACCTAGGGGGGTGATCGATACCTTTATGGAAAGAGGAGAGTTGACGCAATAAAAAAAATATTTCGAGTCGGTAGGCCCCCCCCCTCAACCACAGCACCTCTCCAAAGTTGGGGTAGCCCTGCGGCTCAGGGAGGGGGACCTATCGACTCGAAATATTTTTTTTTTATTGCGCCAACCCTCCTCTTTCCATAAAGGTATCGATCACCCCCCTAGGTCGATAAATGCCAAAGCTAGGAATTTTTAAGTGGGGGTACTCGCGTAATTGGGAACAAATTTCGCGAGTACTCCTACTTAAAAATTCCTAGCTTCGGCATTTATCGACCTAGGGGGATGATCGATACCTTTTTGGAAAGAGGGGGGATTGAAGATTCTAAAAAAATATATTTCAGGTCGATCGGACCCCCCCTGCGCCACAGGGTGTCACCAACTTTGGAGAGACTGTGTGCCCCAAGGGGGGGTCCGATCGACCTGAAATTTACGAAGGAATTCGCATTGAACCTTCCTCTTTCCAAAAAGGTATCGATCACCCCCCTAGGTGGATAAATGGCCAATCTAGGCCTTTTAAAGCAAGGGTACCTGCGAAATGTGGACTTTGGGAACAAATTTTCTTGGTGAATGAATTGTAGTCGGAGAATGCTACAATTATAACGGGATTACCTTCTCGACCAATTTCCACTCGAAGTCGCTACAAAACAAATAGTAATATTCCCGAAAACGTATTGTGGTACAACATATGGATAAGATCAGGAATACTGATGATGAAGGTACAATTGAGGAGACTAAGAATTTTCCTTCGTAATCGATCCACTGTTAATCAACTTATTGGAGGTCAGTTTGGATATTCATCACCATTACATAATACCCTTGTTTATATGTATACCTAAGGTATATAAACAAGGATAATACTCATACTTTTTGTTGTGTGTTCGAGTTTTATCACCACAACCGACTATTGTGAGGAGTTTCGGCTCAAGTAATTGGTAAATTTTGAAAGTTCTAATGAATGATTGACACATTCCACCTTCTGGTTATTGTCGTACGAGGTAGGAAACATTTATTCAAGGACGTCACCGATGAGATATCCGGTAATTGAAAACATGTGGCAAAATTATAGTTAATATTTGCATAAAAGCTATTCATCTTTCAACGAAACGATGCACTTAATCACACAAAAGTGAATAATAAAATGGTTTAACATTTGGAGATCAGAAAAGAAGACCTTTTAAAAATGAAAAAGAGCAAACCTTTCATATGAAAATAAAAGTTCAAGGATGCATTTCATGAAAGACAATACTGTCGACAATGATGATGAATGGTAGAAGCTTTCGCACAAAAAGATTTAGGTTAATCTGGAAGTATCCCATGAGATCAAGAGCATATCTAGTGGAAACACGCGAATTTCCCTTCCGAATTCCGATACTCATGGTTAGTGCCAAATTGGTATAAAAATATACATTAAAGTATCACGGTTCATGACAGTTTTCACGTACTTTTCAACGACACACTAATTTATTGATAGACGTCATGAATACTTAACACGACACTTAACGCCGCATCGCATCGGAAGTTTTTTTTACTTCTTATTGCTTATTTTTAGCGTCCGATCACGCTAAAATAGAAAACGGATAATTTGTTGAAAATGTCAGCGTTAGTTAAAAAAGAAAAATCCCCAACCACCCACTCACCCATCATCTCTATTAGAGCTTTTTTTTTAATCTCCTCGCGGTTCATCAAACACAAATTCCGCACACGTAAAACGTTAATTTTTCAAATTTAAACAAAGCACGGACTGGACGTGGAATATAATTTATCCTCTCGAATCCCCACGTTTATGAATTGATAAAATTGCGCAATCCTTTAACCAAGCGGAATACGCGAAGATTAGAAACAAAAATGAAATATATTATGACAGAAATAAAAGACCTTCACCTTGACATCGTCCATAATTTCTTAAACACAACGAGTTTTTGGCCTTAAATCGCACCTGCGAAAGGTGAACAAATTTAGCCGATTATAATATTATTTATTAACAAATGGAAACCCGCCGTCTCGCTCGCCACTATCATTTTGCTTTTTAAGTCGTTATTAAATTGTTAAATGGACTTTAGTGATTGCAAAAGGAAATTACTGAGAAATTACACTTGATTCCATACACCATTAACGTTGATTGCTCAATTTTTTTAATTTGACGGCAGGATTTTGCGATAAAATCTTATTAACGTTAAAACGTTTCTGTTAAATATAGAACTTTTGAAGAAATTACTGAAAGCAATTAAGGAATATTGAACTGGAATAATGGAATAACAATTAAAACGATTTATTCATCCTTGATTTTCTACTGGAGACTGTTAAGATTGGGAAAAATTGAAATATTATCAATTGAGCAAGAAGACATTGCAAAAAATACGCAAAGAGTAGACCAAAAAATTCTGGCAAGTATTGCCTCGTACCAAAGAACTGCAACTTTATCTTATAAAATCTTATATAAATGAGTGTCGCCATTTTAGCTTATACCGGAAGTGACGCCATCAAAGGTAATATCAGCATTTTCGTCCTTGGCCCGAATGCAATCGATTGGCGAAAACCGCATTTCGATAACTTTAATAGTTTCTGAGTACAGAGCGTTGTAAGAAAATATATGTATGTACGGCCAGACAGACTACAGACAGAAATTTTTCATTTTTAAAATCTAAGTATTCAGAAACACAAAGATATGTAAAAATTTGCATAGGTCAATTTTTTTTGGAATTTTGGAATTTCCTTTAAGAAAAAGAAATGAAAAAATTAAGGTGTCGATGTCGTCGTCTTCTTCATCGGCATCCTCGAGGACTGTTGGGCCATTAATGCAGGCACCTTCACACAGGCACAAGCTAGAGAACAGTGCAGAGATGGTAATGTTTTTTGGAAATCTTCGACTTTGCAAAGTCAAAAACTCAAAAAAGGTGAGTTTTCCTCAAATTTAATAAGCTTTCATTTTTGTGTAAAGAATTTTTTTGCTACGATCCACCGTTTTTGAGTTATAAGTAAAAAAAACTGTAACATGGGAACTTTAACCTCTCTCCACCTCCCTCTAACATACTCGGTAGTCGGGGGGACTTTATTATATGTTGATCAGGGGACTTTGGCTTACTCATTTCCGAAAGAATTGGTAATACTGAATTAGTTCCCCCCAAACAAAATTTAAATGATCCCTTTACTGGTAAAACTGCGCTTTTTTGTGAAATTCTTAAAAACGCTGTAACTTTTGACCTACCGTATATATAAATTCACGTATATTAAAAGGAAATTTAATGTTCTAATTAACGATTCTAGTATGAAATAAACGAGTAAATTCGATGGAAAATGAGAGATTTTTGGAAATCGTCAACTTTTTAGGGTCATTAATCAGGAGACCTCTCCCGACGCATTTCCGTAGGAATTGGTAATAAATGAATTAGTTCTCCTAAATAAAATGGAAATGAACCCTTTACTGGTCAAATCACGTTTTTTTGCGAAATTCTTGAAAACGCTATAACTTTTGAGCTACCATATATAAATTCACGTATGTTATATACAGGGTATACCACGGAACCCGTTCATTAGAAGTTTCTGGGGTCCCTTATTAGTTATGAATTTGAAACTTTCAGGTTAAGGATAACCCATAGCCTTCTTTTGTTCTAAAATATTTTCGATGATGTACAACTTCCGGAAGGACCGGAAGTCGCCATTCATCTTCTTATTTTAAATGGAACCCCCTGTATATTATTGCATTTTTGGATTATACAATCGATTCTGCGTAACATTGTATTAGATTATCCTATACCTATCTTCAACTGTTTTTGAGATATTATGATTTTTTTGAAAAATTTGCGCTTTGCGGAGGGATGTTTAATAGCCCACCTTTTGCTCTTCTTTGAACGCAAAACATTCATACTTTACAAACACGAAGTAAAACCATAAGGATTCACAAAATGCATTTGCAAACCTATCACAGATTATACAGGGCGTTCAAAATTAGTGGCAAAGTTAAAAAACTTCAAACACCAAAAAGTCATTTTTTTCAAATGGAACACCCCGTATATTTTTACATATTTGGAAGGCGATTTAATTTACGCATCGATAAACTATAGGTATCCCTATACCTATCTTTAGCGGTTTTGTAGTTATTAACACTTTTTGTCTAATATTGATTAAAACTGCACTTAAAACTTACGCGCATTTGAAAGTAGGCTATGAGTATGCAAAAATAAAATATGGTAATGAGGGTTGAGTGGAAGAACAGGTCTCTACTTTTTTTGTAGACACCTGAACTCCCTTCTTTTGAGAACAAGTGTGAAGTTTTAACGTATTTTGAACAATCTTATGTAATTTAATAGTTTGCTCTCAATAAAAGGTATTATTATTATTATTATTATTATACTTCGGTTTTTATCGATACTTAGGCCAAGCCTGGTTAACTAACCGCACGGATCGAAATCAAGTAAGTATTATTATTATTATTATTATTAGTATGATTAGACAAACGAATGTTTATCTGGATGTCATGCTCATTAAAGCAAACAGGTGGTAAACAGTAAACAATTTTATAAAATGGAAGCAGTTAACGCATATTCCAATACTGATATTTTGAATTTATTTTATATCCATTAAAGTCATTTTTATTTGTTTGTTGTATAAATAAGATCATTAAATTCGTTTTGTAAAAGTAATTGTTTTTCCTGTTGTCATACTCACAGCCTGCTTTCAAATGTGCATAGGTTTTAAGTGCAGTTTTAATCAATATTAGATAAAAAGTGATAATAACTACAAAACCGCTAAAGATAGGTATAGGGATACCTATAGTTTATCGATGCGTAAATTAAATAGCCTTCCAAATACGTAAAAATATACGGGGTGTTGCATTTGAAAAAAATGACTTTTTGGTGTTTGAAGTTTTTTAACTTTGCCACTAATTTTGAACGCCCTGTATAATCTGTGATAGGTTTGCAAATGCATTTTGTGAACCCTTATGGTTTTACTTCGTGTTTGTAAAGTATGAATGTTTTGCGTTCAAAGAAGAGCAAAAGGTGGGTTATTAAACATCCCTCCGCAAAGCGCAAATTTTTCAAAAAAATCATAATATCTCAAAAACAGTTGAAGATAGGTATAGGATAATCTAATACAATGTTACGCAGAATCGATTGTATAATCCAAAAATGCAATAATATACAGGGGGTTCCATTTAAAATAAGAAGATGAATGGCGACTTCCGGTCCTTCCGGAAGTTGTACATCATCCAAAATATTTTAGAACAAAAGAAGGCTATGGGTTATCCTTAACCTGAAAGTTTCAAATTCATAACTAATAAGGGACCCCAGAAACTTCTAATGAACGGGTTCCGTGGTATACCCTGTATTCTTAAAAAAAATTTAATGTTCTAATTAAAGATTCTAGTGTAAAATGAACTAGTGAAGAGTTAGAAGAAGAACTTCGATAAAAAGCGAAAGCGGGAAAGGTTTTTTTTGGAAATCTTCAACACTATAGGATCAAAAACTCAAAAACGGTGCGTTTTTTCGTAATTACTTATGAATAGAATGAAAGTTGTAGCAAATTTAATGAGCTTTCAATTTTATGGAAAGAATTTTTTGTTAGGATCCACCATTTTCGAGTTATAAATAAAAACTGTAAAACGAGACCCCCTCCCGTCCAATCGGTAATGGGGGGGGGGGGGGGGGGGGGGGCTTTATTGTATAATGATCAGGGGGCCTCTCCTTACGAATTTCCAAGGAATTGGTAATACATGAATTAGTTCCCCTCAATAAAATGGAAATGAACCCTTTAGTGGTAAAATCACGTTTTTTTGGGGAAATTCTTGAAAACGCTATAACTTTTGACCTACGATATATAAATTCACGTATGTTATATATTCTTAAAGGAAATTTAATGTTCTAATTAAAGATTCTAGTGTAAAATGAATGAGTGAGGAGTTAGAAGAAGAAATTCGATGAAAAGCGAAAGTGGGCAAGGTTTTTTTTGGAAATCTTCAACACTATAGGATCAAAAACTCGAAACGGTGCGTTTTTTCATAATTATGTATAGAATGAAAGTTGTAGCAAATTTAATAAGCTTTCATCATTTTTATGGAAAGAATTTTTTCTAGGATCCACAGTTTTTGAGTTAAGTAAAAAGCTGTAAAATTGGACCTAGCACACCCGGTAGTCGGGGGGACCTTATTTTATGTTGATCTGGGAACCTTTCCGTACACATATCTTGGACGAATTTCCCAAACTTGACTACTTTATAGGAAAAGGTCAAATGTGTGAAAACGCTGCTGAAAAAACTTGTTGAAACTCCGACGATCTTCAAGCTTAATTTTATAGTCCAGTGTGATTTCCAATGGGACAATCGAAGCTTTTCTTCTTTCTTTGGAGTAAGTAAATTTATTGTTGTGAAACTGAGCGGAATGGTTACGTTCCCTAGGGAACCAACCATCTGATGACATTTGTAGGTTTTAAAGAGATTTACTAAATGTGTTCCAAGAGTCGTCCACCTCTTTTCCCACGTTCGTAGACAAATTGGGCCAGAGAACTTCACTCAGCGTTAAGTGGCCACAATTATAAGTATGGTGTAGGAATATGGAACTGACTGTCACGAGAGACATTAGAAACCAAAATAGTAACGAACTAAATCTGCAGCTACTTACGGAACATCTACGGAGGCTTGTTCCGAACACAATCCAGAAAAGTTTAGAAGCTCTTTGCAGACAGAAGGCACCTCTTCAGGATTGAACGCAACACACTGACTTAAAATCATGTGAAAATCAAGAAAAAGGCGTGGAAAGACGTCTGCGTTGAGTTGGACGCAGACATTTGAGAGAAGGGGTAGCAGATTCTAACCTGAAATATTAAGGCCAAGACACCCACGGCGGAGTGGATACAAAAAAGGCATCTGGTAGTGTGAAAATGCAGTCGACTGGTACTAATCTCCACTTTTAAACCGATCCCCTTACTGGATTTTGAGGAGAAAATAATGGAAGTCATTAATAGAAATAGAATATCTCTGCACGTCATGAATGCCATCAACGCGGCGACCCAAAAAAACAGGGCGACTATAAAAATAATAAAGGGGAATAAAGGGATAAAGGTACAAACCACTTGAAAAAGACCTAACGTTCATAAGCCACGTGGGTTACATATATGATACAGCAATGATGAGAGAGTATCATGCCGACAGGGAGGATGGGGAGGAGGTCCAAATGAGATAGAAGCCAGCGTCATGTACTCCATCGTGTTATACGCGAAGAAGATATGAGTCTCAACGTTTATCTGGGGGATAGCGATAAACCGTCTAAAACAGAGTTAGGGATGATGTGATGGTATTTGCTGGACTCATACCCGCACACAGACGTAAACCGGTAAGAGTAAGAAAATTCCTAAAATAGTGCACGACTGAACGGAAAAGAAAATGGATGGTAATTTTCGCGCCTAAAATTATTATTTTTACCCCAAGAATTATTTTTTCGGCCCCAGCTTTTTAATTACTTTGGTCCCAAGATCAGCTTTTAATTACTTTGGTCCCAAGATTTCTGATCCCAAGAATTACTATATCACCCCCTAAATTTATTAATTTAGCCCACATAATTATTCTTTGGGCCCCAAGACTATTCATTTTACCCCATGATTTTATTCATTTTACCCCAAGATTTTATTTATTTTACGCCAAGATTTTATTTATTTACTTATTTTATAGAAGTATTTGAAATTTAAAAAAATGCCACCCTAAACGTATATTGCCACTCAGGCGCTTAGGTTAAAGGTAGGTAGGTTTAGTATATTTTTTTTCAATTGATACAAAAACTTATTTTAACCCACAGAATCAATCTTTTGGCCCCAAAATTTTATTCATTTTACCCCAAGATTTTATTAATTTTACCCCAAGGTTTTGACATTTTTACCTAATATTTCCATTTTCACACCAGCCTAAGTTGTATGCCGAAGGTTTTAGAGACTTACTAAATGAAGTACGGAAGGAGTTTGTAGGTATGAGCTTCTATGTAGCCATTGTAAGTTTTTTGTTAGTTTCAAATACTCTTTAGTATCATATTCCCGTTTTTAATTCAATTTTAAAAAAATATACCAAACCTTGGGGTAAAATGAATAAAATCTTGGAGCCAAAAGAATAATTATGTGGGCTAAATTAATAATTTTGGGGACTAATATAATAATTCTTGGGAACAAAAATCTTGGGACCAAAATAATTAAAAAGCTAAGGTAGAAAAAATAATTCTTGGAGTAAAAATAATAATTCTTGGAGTGAGAATGACAATTCCTAGGATGCGTTAAATAATATTTCAAAGAAAATTAACGGTAATTAAGCCCTTGAAAGCTAGCTATGTAATAGCAAAAGTTTCGCCATTAAGCGACACTTTCAATCGCTAGCGCAAGAGATATTTAGTAAGCACATATAAGCTTTTACCTACACCTCGTACAGTTACCGTATCGATTTTATTTTTACGTAGGTACCTACTTTATTTATTAGATCAGATAGATCTTCCTTTCTGGAAAACAACATTATTGAAATCGAACTCATGTGAATATATCTTATTTATTTTATTTTCCAGTTCGAATTGGTTTTCTTTGTATCAACAAACCAAATTTTAAAATAAGCATTTTTTTTTCTACGGAAAAGATCGGTTAAAAACATCCTTTTATTGCGGTTCAAATTCTTTATGGTTTATTAATGGGTTTCATAGCGATATGAAAAATGAGAGTAGGATGTCCGTAATCTTTACTTACAGTTTTGTATTTTCCCGGAAGATGGAGATGGATCATATTTTATTACAAAAGGCTTTCTCATTTGCTACAATGGATTGTAAATTGTTCTCTAAAAAGGTTTTTGGTGCGTTTTCAAGGGGCGATAATTGGTATTGGTATCTATGGGTATTAATCATTATGATATGTCACTAATCGCCCAAATTATGTACCTACAATAATTTCAATATCGAAACTAGTTGTCACGTGTGATATATATTATTCGTTAGCTGTACGAAAGGATATCTTTAAATTTCAATCGAACGCACCAAAAAGGGGAATAAATGCAATATTCCAGTGGGATTACGGAAGTCAAATAAAATCGAAAAAATTCTTCTAAATACGGGGAGCGAACTGTGTGTTTCTAACGTACACAATACATTATCTACGTAATCATCATGAAGATCTAAAATAAACTATCAATTTTGGGCTCATTACTCACGAAAGCTTATTGTATCACACAATAGCTATTTATGATATGAGTGTTAAAAGTACTATTTTATTTTGTGAGTGAAAAGTTTGCGAAACGAGCGAAGCGAGTGGAGCAATTTCATGAACAAAATCAAAGTTACTTTCAACACAAATATTTTTGTACAACTGTTCTATTTTGATAATAAAATAGAAAAATTAATACATATTTCCATAAACTGTCATTTTGACGTCCCTTGTCAGTTAATTATTTTTTGACGTTTCAACAATTATTACCGCATTTTGAGGTTAAGTGGGCCTGTTATGTGACGCCATATTACCTTAGTTACAAAGAAAACAAATATTGATTATAGTTCTACTATTGGCTAGTGTTACAAATACTTTTAACAATGTTAAAAGTATTTTTAAGACGCTACTCTGTAAACGTCATCTTTTAACACTCTTGACAGCCGTTAAAAATGTCACGTTTAATGACAGTTGTACAAAAAAGTATTTTCAACATAATTATAATAATAAAAACAACTAATTTTTAAATTTTAAATTGTTACAATCTTGACAACCACGCGTCGGGATTATCTAAAATGAAGAAAAAAATTGTGGAATTCGTTGTTCTAATTATTACAATTAATTGTGGAGTTCCACAAAGTAACTTGGGAGAAAATTAATTCTATTTTCAGTTTTTGTGTTTCTGAAAAAAAACGGTTCTAGTTTTCATTAAAAAGCATTGCATTTCATCTCGATTAAGTACCAATACCATTTTCTAGTAAGAGAACCAAAGAGTTAAGACTGAGACTGGCGGTCGCACATTATTCTTTAAAAATTAATTCATAAAAAGCAGCAATTTGAGGATTTTTTGGTTCCTCGAACTGTCAAGATAACTAGTTTTCGACTTATATCGCGTCGTTATATTTGTTCCACAATCTGCGTTGAAAGACTTGCCCTTTTCCTTGTGAGCCAAAACAAGGATTTTCCAAGGATCCATCCTGTTACCTCCCAATGGTGGTCAGCTGTTAAGCCTGACTGTTGAATGTGAAACCAAAAGTCCTGACGTTTCGGAAGACATTGCCGATTTCATCTTCAGAGTGATTCCGAAACCAAAAGTTCTGACGTTCCGCAATACATTGCAGCTTGCATCTTCAGAGTGATAAGAATCACTGTAAAGATGCAAGTTGCAGTCAGGCCTGACAAACCTAGACAGCTTACAACCATTGGGAGCTAAGAGGACGGGTTATCATCCCAAAAATCCTTGTTTTGGCTCGCAAGGAAAAAGGCAAGGCAAGCCTTTCAACGCAGGTTGTGGAAACAAATATGTATGGGAAAGAAGGCTGACCATACGGTATACCAACAGATATCTAAACGCCAATCGCATCAGCTACAGTCAATCGGGAAAACGCTGGTAACGAGATCCAAACAACGAAAAAACAGATATGTAAACGGTTACAACAGCACTTATACAGAGTGGCTTTACAAAGAAGAACATTCGAAACGCCCCAAAAGCAACAAAACCTAAACCAGACGCAGAAGAAACACCAGCAGCCAATGTAACATTCCCATATGTAAAAGAAACAACTGACAAAATAGCAAGGGTGCTGAAGAAATGCAAGGACGTTCAATACGGACCGAAAAGTATCCCAACACCAAAGGCCAGAATCGACTTAGAAGACCAAGCGTAACAGCAAAACATGTAACATTGGTCAAACCAACAGATGAATAAATGTCAGCGAAGAAGTTGGGAAAAATACATCAACATCGTCCTTTTTTCGAGTGGCACGAAGACGAACGAAGAAGTTGGAGAAGACTCGATTATGGAAAGTGGGATCTTGTCGAAACGTCGTTTAAACCATCATTTTCCACCCTTAAAGGTGATGGCAGAAGCTACCCATTTATTATTATTATTATTATTATTCTGGGGGTGGTCCCGATAGGTTCCCGCACTGCGACCTTTTGGTCTATTGTGCTCCCCGGTGTTGTCTACCCTTCAAGAATACCTGTATCTTTTACAAAGTCCAGGATTTTAGTAGGGTGAATCTTCGTTACTTCCTCTTGTGTAATTTTTTCATTTCCAAGTAGGAGTTCCCTTGCCTTTATGAATGCCTCACATTGGCAAATGACGTGATAGGGCGTTTCGTCTGCCTCACCACAACCCCTGCATGTCGGGCTTTCAGTCAGTCCCATGTTGTGCAGGTGTTTGTTCATGCGACAGTGGCCAGTGACCATTTCTGTCGCAAGTTTTATCTTCGTCCTGCTTAACTTTAAGATGGACGTAGCTAGGTCCCCGTTTGGGGTTTCCAGGAAGATCTTGGAATGACTCTGTCCTGGGATTTTCGACCAATGTCTGCAATGCTCTTTCGTGAGTATTGCTTGAATCTCCTTTTTGACTGTGTTATAAATAATCCCACAAGCCGGTTCGGGTCCTATGAGTGGTTTTGCGCTTGCCATCCTCGCAAGCTCGTCAGCAACCTGGTTACCTGCGATTCCCGCATGCCCAGATGCCCACACTAGTGTGACTGAGTTGCACTTACCTAGTGCGTTTAGCATTTGTGTGCATTCAAGGACTAGCCCTGAATTTACCACATATGAGTCCATTGCTGCAAAGATTTTCCTTTTAATAAGGTTCTCTTTTAATAGTTGAGCAGCCGCCGTCAGGATTGCTACCGACCTAATCCAAATACAAACGCTTCGCTCGTGAACCCTGGTGTGAATGTTAATCATTTTCCACCCTTAAAGGTGATGGCAGAAGCTACCCATTTACAGTTTTTAAATATCAATGAGGGGAAATGAAATCCATGACGATAATCGCACAAACTAAACGCAAACTTAAAGTAAAATTGAATGTAATTTATAGCTAGATTTGGAGGCAGGTGTAAGGGTAAGAGATCTAACTAGTACTAGATATCCTGGAGGGGTAGCTTCCAGTAAAATTAAAGGAAATGCACAAGATAATTGTTGCAGTCTGAAGTTAATAGCAATAATGACTACAAAGCAGTTCAACTTTAATAGCAAGACCTTATCGTGATTAAGCTCTGGATAACAACGATTTCAGTTTGAAGGGAGGAGATTCGCGACTTAAAATTCCAATCAATCATTAATTTTGAATTTTAAAAACGATTTACGTTTACTTAAAATTAGAAACGAGAAACTCAAATTTCCACTAAAAAGCAAATTCAATGGTACATGAAGAACTTTAGTCATTTAAATTTAAATACTAACTTTCTACTCTGAGTAGAAAGCCTCAATTGAGGGTTAACAATGGAATGGGAGATAGTGCCAAAGCATGTTAGCAATTTTATTATTATTCATACATTTCTGTAGCATATTCTTATCTCACTTTTTCTGATCGAACTCAATCTTGAAGTTGAGAAGATTAAAGTTTACGTAAAGGTAGAAAGGATACCGTTTACAACTTTGGAGTTAGCACGTTGGGCCTTCAATAAACTTTTAGCAATCTACGATAAGAAGCGTTAGAAACTTTTAAGCAATTGCAATTGCAAGTCACTATCCAGAGACAGAGAGGAATTAGGTAATTTAGCGTAGGTATGTTCCACAGAACAAAAACAGGATAGCACAACGTTATCTGTGCACACTTCCACCCTATACACTTATTCAGAATTGAGTATGGACAATTCAGTCGTGTAAATAGTAAATTGGAATGTGTAGGAAATGTACATTTATTATTAGTCCTAATTATTCCTTATGGAATATAGGGTGCTTTAGCGTTTCACTAGATAGAGTTTAAATTCAGGGATAAATGTACAACAATACAGGTAAATGATCTTTTTGCTGAGCACCATGCTTAATAAATAATAATTACTTAATTATAAACCCTTACACGTTAAAACTAAATTCCGTAATGATAGAAATAGACTGTACATTAGAATATCTACAGGGTGGTTCAAATTGGACACTTTCTTATGGCAACACCATTTATTTTAAGAGATAGAAAAAAATGGACCAAGATGTCTGGAGCTCAATTTTAATGAGAAAATCACAGGCACAAACAGAATTCAGCTATCTTTAATCGTTTGGGCGCTAGGGGGCGTTTCTCGAATTTTGTCGATTTCTTTAATGCTCCATAACTTTCTTACTTTTAAAGATAGGTGGTTTTGGCAAAATCTTTGTTGGGGCACTTTTTAACGTAGAATCCATCGCGATAGATAGTGTTTGGTTTTTTGTATACGACTCTGAACTACATTTTTCCATACGGACCACCCTATATATTTCGTGGTTTTTGAAAAAAGAATTAAACTTCCTAACTTTGATGTATCACTTGTTATATTTATGTTGAATATTATTTGCAATATTGCATCTTATACATTGTTATTTCAAATTAAAAATATTTGGAGATAATAAAAATTTTCAGATAACTAAGACATTATCGTTTTAAATCATACAAACAAAATATTTTAATGTAGGTACAAAAATAATATTTAACAGAAATATAACAAGTGATACAATCAAAATTTAGGAAATTTCACTCTCTTTTCAAAAACCCAAAAATATACAGTGTGTCCCTGGATGGAGTTGACAAGAGGGAAAAATTTTTATTATCGATTTTACGACAAAAAGCCATTCTTTATAAAAAGTTCTGCTTGTTGAGCAGATAAATTAACCATCGGAAAATCTAAGATTAAATGTACAGAATGTCCACAAATTAAGATAACATGAAAATGTTTCAACAGAACAGTATCATTTATTGCATTTTAGAGTTTACTGTTAACAGAAAAAGTTCTTTAAGAACATAAAATTAGTAAAAATACGAAATCTTAAGTATAAAGTTTGAGTATTATGATTGCATGTTGGTAAGTTTAATTGAGATAACATGTTATCTGGATATTATTGTAGATATGTAATCATAATTAATCTTGACGATCAAAGATTGTCAATAATAATATTGAGCTGTAAAACGTTATTAATTGTAGATTTGTCAGTTACTTCCCGTTGGGGATGCAAAATGTTAACTATCGAACGTATTTTGATCGTCAAGATTAATTATGATTATCTACATTAATTTCCATTAATTTTGTATTTTTTACTAATTTTATGTTTTTAAAGAACTTTCTGTTCACAGTAAACTCTAAAATGCAATAAATGATAGACTGTTCTGTTGAAGCATTTTCATGTTTTCTTAATTTGTGGACATTCTGTACATTTAGTCTTAGATTTTCCGATTATTAATTTATCTACTCAACAAGCAGAACTTTTTATGAAGAATGACTTTTTGTCGTAAAATCGATAATAAAAAATTTTTCCCTGTTGTCAACTCCATCTGGGGACACACTGTATAGGGTGGTCCGTATGAAAAAATGTAGTTTAGGGTGGCACACCAAAAACCAAGCACCCTGTATAAAAACTGTTTATCGCGATGGATTCTACGCAAAAAAGTGCTCTAAGAAAAATTTTTCCAAAATCACCTATCTTTAAAAATAAGAAAGTTATGCAGCATTAAAGAAATCGACCAAATTCCAGAAACGCCTCCTAGCATCCAAACGATTAAAGATAGCTGAATTCTGCCTGCGCCAGTGATTTTCTCATTAAAATTGAGCTCCAGACACCTTAGTCCATTTTTTTTCTATATCTTAAAATAAAGGGTGTTGCCATAAGAAAGTGTCCAATTTGAACCACCCTGTACAATGTACAGGGTGTACAACTAAGAAAGGAGGCCGGCCATAACTATTTGAGATAGAACAGTGAAATAAAAAATTTTATTATAAATGTGGCCAAGGGAAAATGCTGGAAATTATTTTCAATTTTCTACCATTGCCGCCAGAGGGCGTTTCACTGATTTCAATTTGAAATTCCCATTTTTTGGGCAATTTTCCTCAGTAAGGTATTTAAAAAAATATATTCATTGTAAACCAGTGATCAATATGTAAAACTTTGTTTAATGAATTTTTACGATTGCTGTCAAAATAAAGGGAGTGGGAACTAAATTACGTGTTACTAGAAAAAATCGTGTAACTCCGAAACGGGTTGCTTGAATTTGTCAAGATTGGTCTCGATGAAAAGACAATACTTGATATTACAGAAAAATTCAAAATCATAACAATTTCTTATCTCCGTCTACCAATAGAGGGCGCAACTTGTTGAAGGAACAAAACGGTCTACTTTTCTAAAAAAATTCAAATGGTACCAAATATTTTTTTCAATGCTATTGGAAGGAAAATTAATAAGGGAGTAATTTTAAAAAAAAATTTTTTCCAATAGCTCTTATAGTACCGAAAATATAGTCAAAAATGTGGTAATATAAGAGACAATTTGAGGTATAAACAAATGAAAACGCTTAAAATGAAATCTTTATGTCAAAGCTGTAAACTAGATAACAAAGTGACATTAAGTGTATTTCGGTTAATGTATTATAAGCAAAAATGCTAATTTCCAATGGAGAAGCATTGCACCATATTTTGAATGCATGCAAAATGCAACTGTTGCAGGACCACTGGAATATTGAAAGAAATTAAAGTTCTCATAGCCTACTTTATTTATAATAAGCTTACGATTTGTTTATACCTCAAATTGCCTCTTATATTACACATTTTTTACTATATCTTCGGTACTATGAGCTATTGAAAAAAAAATTTTTTTTAATTACTCCCTTATTAATTTTCCTTCCAATAGCATTGAAAAAAATATTTGGTACCATTTGAATTTTTTTAGAAAAGTCGACCGTTTTGTTCCTTCAACAAGTTGCGCCCTCTATTGGTAGACGGAGATAAGAAATTGTTGTGGTTTTGGATTTTTTTGATAATATCAAGCATTCTCTTTACATCGAGACCAATCTTGACAAATTCAAGCAACCCGTTTCGAAGTTACACAATTTTTTCTAGTAACACGTAATTTAGTTCCCCCTCCCTTTATTTTGACAGCAATCGTAAAAATTCATTAAACAAAGTTTTACATATTGATCAGTAGTTTACAACGAATATATTTTTTTAAATACCTTACTGAGGAAAATTGCCCAAAAAATGGGAATTTCAAATCGAAATCAGTGAAACGCCCTCTGGCGGCAATGATAGGACATTGAAAATAATTTCCAGCATTTTCTCTTGGGCACATTTATTATAAGATTTTTTATTTCACTGTTCTATCTCAAATAGTTTCCGAGTTATGGCCGGCCTCCTTTCTTAGCTGTACACCCTGTACATTAGAATATCTACACAGCTTTGGCGTCAAAGGACCATCATGCATATAGTAATTAAGGCGCACACATGCAAAGGTGGACGTTACTATTATCCTTTAATTAACAATTTGTTTCAATTTCTTCGTCAAAGAACTCTTTTACTAACTCGTCGGTCTTTTGAAATGCAAGAGTGCAGATAACTTCCGTTACTGACCGCACTATGGGCTACCCTTGCGAAAACGCTAAACTTTATAGAAATATTCTCATAATTTCACTTATTTAGGTTCAATTGACTATAAAATTAACGTAAGTAAAGCTAGCGAGCATTTTACGCCAAAACGGCATGTACTATATACCAAAATTATCGGTTTTTTATCGGCTATTTTTAAATGCCCAAAATTAGTTTTTTCCGCTACGATATTGTTTTTAAAATGTAAGGTTCTGCTAGCTTAACAATAAAGTGCACTTGACGGCAAAATAACATACACTATACACCAAAATTATCGGCTATTTAAATGCACAAAATTAGTTTTTTCCGCTCCGATAATTTTTTTTTAACGTAAGGTTCTGCTAGCTTAACAATAAAGTTAGCAGAATCGTATAAAATTGCTGTAGCACTGGTTAAACGTTTATTTTAGTAAATGTACAACACAAATAACTTAAACGCATTACAATATTATAATAATATTTGTTTAATAATACTGACTGATTATCGGCTATTTAAATGCTCCATAATTGAACGTTTGTTCATGTTAGATAAGACTTTGTAAGGTTGGCAGAACCGTTCAGAAATGCAAAAATCGGTATAATCTTGTCCCAAACTGATACAAAAATTATTGTCTACTTAAATACAAATCATCATAAATAATTAATTAAGATAAAAGGGTGATTAATTGCCAAATTCTTCATGTTAAGTACGACGTTTCGCCAATTCCATGGCTTTTTCAAGTATGTTAAATTAATAAACAAACGGAATTTATTCAATATCAAATTCAAAATAAAAAGTGAGGTTAGTGTTAAAATTTTAACACTAACCTCACTTTTAGCTAAATGAAGTTTTTAATAATTTTTATATTGAATTTGATATTATTATTATTTTTAATTTTATTGTAGTGCAATTTTATACAATTCTACCAACCTTATTGTTAAGCTAGCAGAACCTTACATTAAAAAACTATCGGAGCGGAAAAAAACTAATTAGGAATTTAAATAGCCGATAAAAAGCCGATAATTTTGGTATATAATTCATGTCGTTTTACCCTCAAGTGCTTGCACTTTATTGTTAAGCTAGCAGAACCTTACATTAAAAAAAACTATCGCAGCGGAAAAATCTAATTTTGGGCATTTAAATAGCCGATAAAAAGCCGATCATTTTGGTATATAATGCATGCCGTTTTGCCGTCAAGTGCTTGCACTTTATTGTTAAGCTGGCAGAACCTTACATTTAAAAAAAACCTATCGAAGCGGAAAAATCTAATTTTGGGCATTTAAATAGCCGATAAAAAGCCGATAATTTTGGTATATAGTGCATGTCGTTTTGTCGTCAAGTGCTAAGCACTTTATTGTTAAGCTAGCAGAACCTTACATTAAAAAAAAAACTATCGGATCGGAAAAATCTAATTTTGGGCATTTAAATAGTCGATAAAACGCCGATAATTTTGGTATATAATGCATGTCGTTTTGCCGTCAAGTGCTTGCTAGATTTACTTACCTACGTATAAAATTGAAGATTAAAATCTGCATTTTGATGAATTTCAATTCATATTCAAACCCATTGCATTACAGTTCTTGTATTTGAGGCAGGGGCGTAGCCAAGGGGGGGGGGGATATCGTGATGTATCCCCCCTCCCCCGAAATTTCTGTAAGGACGAAAAAATTTGTCTGTTTTTAACTACGTACAAACTTTTAAATATCGAGCTGTGTATTGTTTGGACCCCCCCCCCCCTCCGAAAATAAGTTTTGGCTATGCCACTAATTTGAGGCACTTGTATACTTTCAAGGAATGCAGTTACGGTTTTTCTTTTTTCCCATTTCCACTCAAGATATACACATAGAAGATGGGTCAATAAAGTGGGATTTGTATTGTCATTAATTTGCAAAAATATTATACAAGAGCTGCTCAAATTTAACTGCTAATATTCTCAAGGAATTTTTTACAATCTGTTTGTGAAAAATGAATAAATTATTTTTGGAAAGCAACAGTTATTTATGAAGATGCCATTTAAAATATCTTAAGGGCACTTTGTGTAAGTGAAAATAATTTTTAGTTCAATTTGAATACCGCACTCTATAGAAATTAGCTCGCCAACTCAATTTTCGGTAATCAAATTTTCGCGTACGTTTCGAATGTAGTTACAATTTCCTATATTCATTGGTTTTGTGGAGAGATTAGTTATCGATTGTCCGTGAAAGTTTAGCAAAAACAAATTAACGAATCCTTTAAATTTAAAATAAAACATTTCGCGAATCTGTTGTAATTGGCACAATTACAATAGAGTAGCGATGCATTCACGTTTAATTAAGTCAGTTTATAATTATAATTAAAATAATCCGCCTGTTACGTAAAATATGGTTGCATTGTGTTCCAAATATACACAGCACATGACGTAATTACACAATTGTATGTTTATTAACTTCTTTTTTTTTCCAAAATGATGATGTAATGTTAATTAGATCCATATAATATATTGAAAACGACGTTGACCTAATTTCTCTGCTCACAATGTTTCTGATAAAATCGTTTTGAATTTCTGTCCGAATTTATGCTAGCTAATCCAAAAATTCCCTACTTTCCAAAAAAATTGCCCATTAGTTCATATACCGCATCAAGTTGTTATGAATAATAATATCGAGTTGTGGCTTTTTCAGTATTTTCATCTTAATATAGTGTGGCTATACAGTTGTGTTTTTTGAAATGGAACACTCAGTATATTACCCCATTTTTGAATTACCTACCTACGAAAGGTTAATGTGAAAATGTAACAAACCCTATGGGCATATTCAAAATGATGACGAAGCCGTTTGTAGGTACGTTTAGGTACGTTTCAACAATTTTTGAAAATTCACTGCTTTCCATTGGAAGCAAAAGTGGAAAATTACACGACCAGTAAGTGGCTCTTTGACTTTTGGGCTGTATGGAATGTGGCACATGTCGTCCACATGCATATCCTTACAACTGAGGGACAAAAAGTTGGATAGCGAGCACTATTCACTGTTATTGGGTTTTGGGTTGAAGAAATTGTTGAAGGATGGTGAAACTGTCTAAGATAACTAATCCCCGAATTTTGTAATTAATCTCTTCACAGCTGATGAAGTTAAAACACTATCTGCTACTAAATCCGAGCGGTGAGCTGTCACGCTGTTTTTTCGTTGGGGAACAAATGGCGCCAAATTCAAATCTTGTGTGAATTTCGGGACACCTGATATATCACACTAATAATAAATTAGACTAGACAATAGTATATTAAAGTATAAGTGGATAAACAGGTCTTTAAAACACGCGCGAGTTTTCAAGCGCGACGGCGCAGCCGAGTGCTTGAAATAGAGCAAGTGTTTTAAAGACCATTTATCCACGAATACTTTACGCTATTTTTTTTTTATTGGTATTAAAATGGAAATAAGAACTAATAATGTGAAATGGTTGAATTCGTATGTGAAATCAGTATACCTTTCGTTGTCATGGAAATGAGAAAAATGGAAATTAATTTGCAATCTGTCATTTTATTTGACGTAACAAAGTACTCCTGTCAGATCAATAACCAATAGAATTCACATTTTTCAAATTGGGGATGCAATCTGTCATTTTATTTGACGTAACAAATTACTCCTGTCAGATTAATAACCAATAGAATTCCCGTTTTTCAAATTTGTTGATGTTGGCATGGCAACTTTAAAACAGGCGCGTTTTAAAAAGTGCTATTTAAACACGCCGGAGCGTGGTTTAAAAGGCTAAAATAGGACACCAAAAAAAAAATATTGTAAAAAGCTCTCCGTTTTAATTTTAGAAGCATTTCATATTACTTTTGGGCAAACGATCTTTTTCCCCTATTTCGACCCTGCTGAATCCAAAAATATCGGTTGCCCAAGCGAAATCCCGACCGGAAGTGAAATGTAGTCACTAAAGGTATAGGCGATAATAGCCATACCAAAGATTTCTGGCGCTCTTCTGACAGCAAAACAACGCAGGGTGGAATTACTTCGAGACTTTTGTCAAAAGTCAAGAAACTGACGCGTCTGCAGTTAGCTACCAGGCAACGTTACACAAAAATAAGACACTCACTTTAGGCGATCTTTACAAGGAAAAAACTTCCCAAGAATCTAATAAAAAGCAAGTAATGAAGATTGACAAAGACTTCTTGCATCTATTGATCGCCGCATATGAAGAAGGAAGGAATGTTGATCTAAAAAAGATTCTGAAGCATGAGCTCTGCGAGGTTCCTATTTCGTTGGTCTCAGTGAACGGCGAGTTCCGATCAGCGGAAAAGGTCTCATTGGTGAAGGAAATTGTACAGGGATTAGAGTGCCCAAAACATCTCCCTGTAAACCAGAAATCTCACTCCATTCTCATGATCGATGGAATGGCGTTTGTCTTGTCTTAAGGCCGCTGACTACTTCATTAAAAGAATATTGACTCATGGATTTAAGTACCAAGAAGTTCACATTGTGTTTGATCGTACCTTTCTCAATCTGAAAAAGGCCACAAAGGGCTCCAGTACGCAGAGAAAACTATGACTGCAACGTACCGTTGCCAAAAAACTGGAGTAACTGCAAAATCATCTTTATCATGTCTTTGAGCGTATTGTGGTCGTTTTTCGATCATTTCAGTCCAAATTGATCATTTGTTGTCGGTACCGATCAGTATTAACTGTTTCTCCAGATTTTAACAGTTCATAATATACGGTACCAAGACGCAGAGCATGGTCTTGCGACCAAAGCGATTTGGCCTTGCAGTCGATGGGCCGGCTTCGCGAGGTGATTTTTTTCGCTTGGGATTTTCGAAATAAATCCATTTTTCATCGCCCATTACTATTCGGTGCAGAAATGACTTCCTTTCATACCTTTGAAGCAGCATTTCACAGACGATTGTGGATCTTTCCTATCGCTTTTAATCGTTAACAAATTGCTACTCGGCTCACATTCAACTTTTCTGCCAATTGTTTTTGAGTTTGTGTTGGGTTTTCATCCAATAACTCCTGCAATTCCGTCAAACGTTCTGGGCCTACCAGGACGTTCTTTATTTTGCACATTGAAATCGCCACATTTGAATAGTTGAAACCACGTTTCACATGTTCTTATGGTTGGAGCATGCTCACCGTAAGTCTCTACCAGCAAACGATGACTTTCAGCGGCTTTTTTTCTTTTGATGAAACAAGAAAAGTAATACGTGCCGCAAATGCACGTTTTCAGACACAAGACTCGACTTTTTTTGAACAAATAGGATAAATAACGTTACGCCATATGAGTCGTCGTGAATTAATTTCATTAGAGGGCACCTAATCTTTCATAACAGTTGACTACAACGCCCTTCGAACATAATGAAAATTCGAATCCATCAATTGAGAATAGACCCTAGACTTGTACACACTCGCATTAGCTTTTTGTGCTTCACTCAACAACTCAGAAATATACTGGGCGTTCGATTTGAACATATAACTTTCCGCATCATCACACTCTGTATATGACTACAATGTAAAAGAATGTATGTGGAAAAAGGACTTAAAAAGAAGAATCGATACCGATACTGAACTACAACTCCTGTAAATTTTGGAATAGTATGTATGTAACGATTCATCGGATTGGAGGATGCAACTAATGCAATTAAATGGAGCGGGGCGATGAGGTACTTATCTATAATGTAGATAGGATTGTTCTAATTATAGGTATAAAGCGTTTACATTGCGAAACGTTTTTACCGGCAGTTTTATATAACATTAAAAGAACCTTCCCGTTCCCCTTCATTACCCAGTGTGGGGGCGGCACCCTTACTATTACATACATTAGTAACATCAATTTAAACATCACAAAACGAATGCAAACAATTTAGTTTTCCGTGTTAAATCGTTACTATACGAATTTTCTAAATTTGGCTTAAATTTACGTCGAAAATACGAATCGAAAACGATAAATCGTGTTAATTTTAAATGAAAAGCGTCAAGTATTTTATTAAAGATTAAGTGGGTGTAAAATTGCGATGGGTTCGGTAAAAATGGGAGTGCTAAAAAAGGAGTGCGCGCTTAAGTGAGGGAACATTTTTTTTATCGATTTGCACGTCAAACTTTTTAAGTTTTTAAGGCGATTTCAGTTTACATATTTTTTTACTTATCCTCTTTATTGTTTAAATTGTTTCTGTTTGCCGTAAACTTCTCAGTGCGCTGTTTCTATTTTCAACCACATACAACAGAAGCTTGTCTGTATGTGTGTGAAATCAATCTCATTAGATTAAGCTCGAGTAGTCTTTGAGCTCAAACGAGCTCTATTTTAAGATATTCTCAAGCATTATCCGTATTAACTGTTCTAGAGGAAAGTAGCTATTTCGTTTGATTATACGGTAGATTTGTCCTGTTTAGTACGCTTCTTCAGACGTTTTAACGGTTATCCTGCAAACCTCATCCATTGCCACGAAAGATATCGCGTTACTTAATATTGATTCACACTCCGCCTGATTCGTTGCGCAATAAAACATTTATAATTTGTTATGTACAAATGTTTTACTTTATTTCACCACGATTTACCTTTCGCTCGGATGACGAGGGTTCAAATCTGTCCCTTTTCTTAAAACAAGCATGGAGCCATTAAAGATCCCTCGGCGGGGAGTATAGTTACAGCAATTTTTATAAACTAAGCTACGTTTCGTAAAATTTCATTATGTAATAATAATATTGGACCTGGCAATGTAACATGTGCAAGAAGTGCGATTCTGTTATATTTAGTATGGTGGGTTCATAAGAGGCCATACGGGTAAAAGTTGGTGATCACCCTTGTACCATAACCTAGAAACACCAAGTATGCTTAGAGAGTAACCTCGGTATAATTTGTGGATGCACTTTGTTATTTGATGAATTTTTATTTTGTTTATATACTACTTTTGTTCTTTAACTTGATAAAAGACTCAAATTATCATTGCACAAAGATTACGAACTTTATCACTCTATGAGTTTTTTAGTAGGTATTTTATTTCATCCTACCCAGGACCGTCGAGAGTTAACTCGAGTACGGAGACTATGCTTGTGTCCGGGTACCCACTTGCGGCCCCCTAAGTTTTTACGTGTAGTTATAATATGAAATGTAAATAACTGTTGTAAAATGTTACTTACAAATTGTATTTATCCGGGCGCCTTATACACAAAAACCCACGATTTTTTAGAGACGCTAACATTTATTGGAGCACGCCGACGCCGTATAAGTATGATACTGAAATAGTTATTAATGAATAACGACGACTGTAGCAAACAATGGACAAGATTAAATTTTGCAAACAAGAAGGGTAGCGTAGGATTGTAGTCAATGTACAACAGTTTGTAGCTGGTTTGGACATTTTTGGTATTCATCCAAAAGTCTGATGGCTACACACTAGACCAACAAATTCAAAATTTAGTAGATCAGTGGCCATAGTTGCCGATCCCAAACCTGTAGAAAGAAAGGGAGTGTGGCACACGAAAAACAAAAAACGCCGAAATGTTTCTGTTGTAAAAATAAGTTGTAAAACTCTACAACCCCTGAGTGTAAATGCAACTTCATACCAGTAGTAAAATAGTCAGTGCGAATGATTCTGGAGGGGAAGGGGCAAAATTTACTATACAGAGTGACGCAGGGCTGCTTGATTGGTCCATAACTTTTTTGCTATTCAAGATATCGACATGCAGTTGTCGCCGCCAAGTAAGCACACTTATTGCACATTATAAAAATATTTTGATTATACATATAAAGAATGTTCCTATACAGGGTGGTAAACCAAAGTTATGTTTTTTAAATGGGACACCCTGTATATTTCTACATTAATAGTTTTTATATTAAAAATAATGGGACTATTTTATAGGTCACTATGGGTTTCGCCGTTATTTAACGTTTTGTTCGAAAAAAGGCTCATATTTGATGGATCACTACCAAGTAGGCCATGGATGTTTTTCGACAAACTTGCCACAGAAAATCATGTATAATAATTGAGAATGAACGGGTGTTCTGTCGGTCCGTAACAAATTCGCATTAAAGTAGATATACTTTAATGTCGTGCATTAAAGTAGACATGAGATTAAAGTAGATATACATGTACTACGTATATCTACTTTAATGCATGTGTTTCGAAATTGTGTACGGCAAAGACAGCTCAGTCACTACAGTAGCAGATGTTTACATCATCTAAATTAACTGTCATATCACATGCGATATTCGCTGACAGCAGCCTACTTGCAAAAATCAACAAATCAAAAACTTAATCGACTCGTGAACAGAAATACAGGGTGTTCCATTTATAAAAAAAGAGTTACTCGACTTTTTGCGTTTCAGCACACCCTGTAGACATACAGTGTGTCCACGGATTGACTTCACTATAGGTGTAAATGACCAAAAATTTTGGAATTTCAAAACGATTTTTTCAGATTCTGCCCTGCTTCATTGGAAATGAATTTTCATCATATTTTTAATTTTTTTAATTCAAAGCCGCCTTGATCGTGGAACAAAAACTATTTTCTTTGCAAGTAAAGTACCTTTTTTATGTATCATAGAGCAAAATTTTATTAAGAAAAACTGTTCAGAATCAAAAAATAATAATCAGTGCAAAATTTGAAAATAATCGGCACAATTTCATGAAACCGTTATTTTTATTTATTAAGACGACTATCATCGATTAAATCGGAATCTATGCATACAACATTTCAAACATTACATTCTCATTTGTTTACAAACAATACCGATTGTCATTTTATGGTCAGTTTTTCAATTCTGAACAGCTTTTCTTAATAAAATTTTGCTCTATGATACACAAAAAAGGTACTTTACCTGCAAAGAAAATAGTTTTTGCTCCACCACCAAGGTGGCTTTGAATTTAAAAAATTAAAAATGTTATCAAAATTCATTTCCAATGATGCAGGGCAGAATCTGAAAAAATTGTTTTGAAATTCCAAAATTTTTGGTCATTTACACCTATAGTGAAGTCAATCCGTGGACACACTGTATAAGGACCAAAAGTCGACTATTTATTAAAATTCCAAGTTATTCTAAAATGTTGTGGCAAGTTTGTCGAAAAACACCCATGGCCTACTAAACTGGGCAGTAGAGCTTACAATACCAGAATTCCGGGATTTCGAAAACCGGGATTCCGGACAAAATTGATGCAGTATTTAAAACCGGTATTCATACGTAAATACCGGTATTTCGGTATTAATTTAATTTTATTTTAGTAGAAAATATTTTGGATTAATGATATTTTGAACTATTGCAATATATTGTATGTATACAGGGTGGGCCAATAGTGTGTGGATGGAAGATTGTGGGTTTATTAACGAACATTTCGAAAGTTCGTTCATGGGATATGGGTAAGGCTACAAATCTAAAATATTTTCACTTGAATCGCAAAGATTATACAGAATGATGTATATCAAAGTTGCATTTTTTTAATGGAACCCCCTGTATTCTAGTGCGACTTTATGTGTCACACAGTACTTAAAACGAATCGTTTGGCTGCATGTGCCCAAAAAATTGAATATCGCAGGGATTACAAACCGTAGAAGGCCGTGACGATGCGATATTACTAAAACATGAATAATGTACTACCGTAAACCGGACGGTCAAATCCGAAATCTTCTTGTGTTCGGAGAAATTGCTACGTCAATTGACAAAATTTCTATAAACAGTAACTTTATTTTTCAAATGGCACTGCCAATTTTTTTATTGAATTTACAAAATTATAATTGCCAGTTCATTATTTCAAATATCAATTTCGAATTTAATTTAAACTTTTTAACTTTAGGTAAGCAGCAATAGATAATATTTTGCATTTCCAATTTTGAAATTTGAATTTTCAAATTATAATATAGGATTCATTAGCAATAATATTTTGAGTTTCAATTTTTTATTTCAAATTTCTAAGTTTTTGAATTTTATGTGGATTTATTAAATTTACATCTTTCACTAACTTGAATACTTTGAATTTGGAATTTTGAACTTTGAATTTTTAAGCTATGTGTTTTTTATTTATATTTTATAGTTTCAGCAGTAAAAAGTCAATACCGGGATCCCGGGAATCACCTGATTGAATACCGAAAACCGGTATTCAAAGTTTCTTGCGGTATTGTATGCTTTACTAGAGCTTACAATACCGGAATTCCGGGATTTCGAAAACCGCGATCCCGAGCAAAATTGATGCAGTATTTAAAACCGGTATTCATACGTAAATACCGGTATTTCGGTATTAATTAATTTAATTTTAGTAGAAAATATTTTATGTATACAGGGTGGGCCAATAGTGTGTGGATAGAAGACTGTGGGTTTATTTACGAACATTTCGAAAGTTCGTTCATGGGATATGGGGTAAGGCTACAAATCTAGCAAAGTTTATACAGGATGATTTATATCAAAGTTGTATTTTTTTAATAGAACCCCCTTTATATTCCCTGTTCAATTCTAGTGCGACTTTATGTGTCACACATAGTACTTAAAACGAATCGTTTGGCCGCATGCGTCCAAAAAATTGAATATCGCAGGGATCACAAAGCTTAGGAGGTCGTGACGATGCGATATTACTAAAACATGAAATGGAGGTACTATCGTAAACCGGACGGTCACAAATCCGAAATCTTCTTGTGTTCGGAGAAATTACTACGTCAATTGACAAAATTTCTATAAACGGTAACTCGATTTTTCAAACGGCACTGCCAATTATTCTTTATTACGTTTTAATTTTTGAACTATAAATTTACAAAATTATAATTGCGAGTTCGTTATTTCAAATTTCAATTTTTAATTTAATTTAAACTTCTTACCTTTAAGTAACGGTAATATTTTGCGTTTCGAATTTTGAAATTTGAATTTTCAAATTATAATTTAAGATTCAATAGCATTAATATTTCGAGTTTCAATTTTTTATTTCAAATTTCTATTTTGAATAAGTACGACATTTTTGAATGTTATGTAGATTTATTTAATTTAAATTTTATATTTAAATCTTTGAATAACTTGAATACTTTAAATTTCGAATTTTGAACTTGGAATTTTTAAGTTATGCGTTTTATATTTTTATTTTATTGTTTCAGCAGTAAAAAAAGTCAATACCGGTATCAATACCGGTATACCGGGATTTACTTGATTGAATACCGAAAACCGGTAGGTATATTATATTCAAAATTTCTACCGGTATTGGAAGCTCTACTCGAAACAGAAAGCAGAATGAGTTCAATCCAGAGGAAAGGGTGCCGGTTTATATTAATAAAAAAAAATTACCCTTACCATCAATTAATTCTGTTATAATCAGCTTAAAAGCTGCGCCCCTCGTTACCACCGACTTTTTTACTCGTCGATCGTTATTACACGTGTTGCGTAATTTCTGTTTCTTTAAAATGTACATATACATTGGTTTATTACCAAGGGGTGGTATAAAAATGGCGAATTGATCAGTATCCAGTTCGAAAGAGCAATAAAATTCTCTTTACAGTTTGTAAAATTTAACTTATAGATGTGCGATCATTAAACATCCCATCTAATCTACAGCTATAAGGAAGAAAAACGCGCCAGTGGGAAAATTTATATTTTCGGCCTCGTGTATTTTTATCGTTGATAAATTTTCATTTCCTACACAGTGTGTGTATATGTGTTTGTGTTGCTATTTTATTTTTAAGCCCTAATCCTAACAACGTTCATAAAATCCTTAAAGTTATGTAGATATCTCGACATGACTACCTACTTATTATAATAATATAGCGAAAATACACCCCATTCTGACAGTTTACAAAATTTACGAATTTTATCGAGACGATCTTTTGTTAATGTAATGAAATTGTTGTAACTGAAGTCGCGAGGTGAGGTTCTAAAAAAAGAAAACTTATACTAAAATACGGGCATGCTCGCGAAACGCTTTCGGTAATTAGTTTTGTTTGCGTTAGGGATTTAACTAACTTTAAGGGTGCGGACGTACTTCGGATAAAAGTTGATAAAGTAGGTAGTTCTAATCTAAGTTTTTAACAGATTAATTCGAAATAAATTGATGCCTAACTTACCGACTTTAATTTCGAATTTAATTACATTCTCTGGCTTTCCACTTGCTTCCATTACAAAATATTGCAAGACTAACGTAATCATTTACTTAATAACGGCAGATATTCTTGAACCTTAATTTGTAAATTATTCCTACATTAGAAACATGTTAAATTGCCAATTATTTCGAAAACTACCAATTATCGCGATAGATAACCTTATACGAAGTTACCCTTATTTTTAATAATGCTTACTTGTAATAAAATTATAAAAATAGGGTGTCGATTTGAAAAAAAAATTTACTTTTGGCAATTATTTTTTGATCACCCTGTACCAATAATTGTCAAATATTGTGCAAAGACTACTAAAGTCGATCTCCTTCTACAAGAAACCAACCCAAATTAAATAATAAAGACGTACCTATCAGAAATTAAATGACCAAGTAAACTGGCAGAAAACTTTCCCATGATTAACAATTATTAAAAGTTTCTCGTAAAATATTTACTTACTCACATTAATTTTCATTTCCCCCATAAGCTTCTTTTTTCTCTTACAGGACACCCTGTATGTACACATTATGATACTTTTGTAGCCAAAGAAAATTTGTTTGAAACGTATTGTTATTTTTATTCTACATCGTAAATAGATCCGTTTAACCAAGGCTACATTGATAAATTGTACTACAATGACGTGTTAAGTAAAATAGATTTTGCGTAATAACTCAAAAAAATAAATACAGGGTGACCCAGGGCTGTGTGATCGGTTCATAACTTTTTTGCTATTCAAGATATCGACATGCGGTTTTCACCGCCAAGTAAGCACACTTATACTGCACATTATAAAAATATTTTGATTATATACAGAATGTTCCTATACAGGGTGGTAAACCAAAGTTATGTTTTTTTAAATGGGACACCCTGTATATTTGTACATTATTAGTTTTTACATGAAAAAATAATGGCACTTTGTATAGGTCATTATGGGTCTAGCTCTCTCCGTTTCGGCGTTATTCAACCTTTTGTTCGAAAAAAGGTTCATATTTGATAGATCACTGCACAGTAGGCCATGGATGTTTTTCGAAAAACTTGCCACAGAAAATTTTAGAATAACTTGGAATTTTAATAAATAGTCGACTTTTGGTCCATGTATGCACACACTATACAGGGTGCGTTGAAACGCAAAAAGTCGAATAACTCTTTTTTTATAAATGGGACACCCTGTATTTCTGTTTACGAGTCGATTAAGTTTTTTATAAGCTTTCCACAGATATGAAATTTGTATGGTCAATTCTGAATAGTTACTGAGATTTTTCGGAAAAACTATTGTAATTATGAAGAAGTTGTTGATTTCTGCAAGTAGGCTGCTGTTAGTGAATATCGCAAGTGATATGACAGTTAATTTAGGTTTCTTGCAAGACGAGTAAAACATCCACTTGAGTTTCTTCATCAATCCTCCCTCCCAATATCTCCTTCTTTCCATATTTAATGCTGCCAGATTCTTCAAATCGGTTTCTAAGTTTTGAAAAGAAATGACTCGTGGTACTCTCGCATCGGGAGATTTTTGATGGTATATTCTACTGGCTAACAAAACATTTCGATCGGCTTCACCAATACAGTCATAAGGGCGCCGCCAAGGGGGGCCATCGCCCCCCTGGGAAAAAGAAAAAGACAAGTTATTAAAAATAAAAATAAATTTTGTGCGAAATTTTGAAAAACCGCCAGAGCCACGAACTCCCAATAGTGCTTGCCCCCACCCCCCTGGGAAAATTTTCTGGCGACGCCCTTGTACAGTAATCCATATTGATTAATTCATTTTAGTGTCGAGCAAAAATGTGCAACAGTAACAATGTAGATTATCACACTAGCATCTAAATTAACTTTCATATCACTTGCGATATTCGTTAACAGCAGCCTACTTGCAAAAATCAACAACTTCTTCATAATTACAATAGTTTTTCCGAAAAATCTCAGTAACTATTCAGAATTGACCATACAAATTTCATATCTGTGGAAAGCTTATAAAAAACTTAATCGACTCCTGAACAGAAATACAGGGTGTTCCATTTATAAAAAAAGAGTTATTCGACTTTTTGCGTTTCAGCGCACCATGTATAGTGTGTGCATACATGGACCAAAAGTCGACTATTTATTAAAATTCCAAGTTATTCTAAAATTTTCTGTGGCAAGTTTTTCGAAAAACACCCATGGCCTACTGGGCAGTGATCCATCAAATATGAGCCTTTTTTCGAACAAAACGTTGAATAACGCCGAAACGGAGAGAGCTAGACCCATAATGACCTATACAAAGTGCCATTATTTTTTCATGTAAAAACTAATAATGTACAAATATACAGGGTGTCCCATTTAAAAAAACATAACTTTGGTTTACCACCCTGTATAGGACCATTCTGTATATAATCAAAATATTTTTATAATGTGCAGTATAAGTGTGCTTACTTGGCGGTGAAAACCGCATGTCGATATCTTGAATAGCAAAAAAGTTATGGACCGATCACACAGCCCTGGGTCACCCTGTATATGTATAATAATGTGTGGTGTCGATTTTCTCCTGACATAATATACAGGGTGTCATCAATATTTTTAATATTTGGTTAATTTAAAAGAGTCGTATATTCACTGTAAAATTTTATTTTTTTCATCTCTGTTAGCAAAAAAGTTATGCATTTTTAAAATTATCAAATTGCAAGAATTCACCCCCATTCCCCTATGAGAAATGAAGAAATAATATAAGTATATTTAACAATTCAAAAAATTTTAAAAAGATGCTTGGTATAGATTTTGAGGAAATCGATTTTTGACCAATTTTGGGCACCAATAAATTGGCCACCTTAAATTTTTGGTCTTTATCAATATAAGTAACAGTTTTGGCCATCCTTTGGCTAAATTTTTCAAATTTTAATTATGTGAAACCATTCTTGAGCTAGAGTCTAGAGGAAAACGTTCCATGTAATATCACTGACCCAAAATAATAGCATCCTATAGGTTTACGATAAAAAATGCACAAGAGCAAGATAATGTAATTATCAAATTTTTATTTAGAACAAAATTTGTAACTTCCTTCCACCTCGTAAAAATAGTAAAGATAAGGTTGGTACAATGTCTAAATGTTTGTGCATCGAACGCCTTAATTCATAATCATTTTATGACTGATTAGGCAAGCGTCTTTGATTGGGATAGGACAGAGGATAACCGTATCACTACAATTTCCACAGTCTCATATTATAATTAATTTAATCTAACCTAATGTGGTCAAACTATCATAATATTGTTATTAATAATCTATTATCGTCGAAAATAAGTGTTGGGTTATCGTAAAATAAAGATTTCCATGTTTACATGTTATTACTATACTATAACTAATTTTATATTATGTATTACACATCGGAGACTCCCCTCCTGATTGTTAAACCCTTATAAAAACTTGAAAGATTTACGTTGGAATAGATTTATTACTATTGAAGTAATTCCACTAAATAATTTAGGTATTTCAAATACCTACAACACAATGGCTTTAAAGATTGAATTCTTTTTAGCCCCTCCCACTTCTTCCATCCCCCCACCTCCGCCCCATATAACATAGCACTCTTTACAAGCTTCCCGAATAACCAACCCCTTGTCTTCACATCTTTCCCAAAGATTCTTTCTTTCACCCTATCCCCCATATCTGCACTGCACTAATATTTTCTTCCACCAATTCCTTCACCTGCGTACCTCATCATTTACCCCAAGTACCTAACTTCCCCCACGCTTCATTTCCCTACCGCCACTCCTCCTTCGTTCTCCCGCCCCTTACTTAATGCAAATTTAAGGGTTAGCGAAAAATGCATAAACGGCACATAACGTGCAGTGTGAGACGTCAAAAAAGCCTATACCTAGTGAACATCGCACTTGTTTATCCCAGAGATTAATACCGTAGTGTCATCAGCATATAAAACTAAAGAATTTAAGAATATGACAATATCATTAATAAATAGTATAAAAAGGATAGGCCACCAACACGGATCCTTGAGGAACTCCTACATTTACAGGCAAAGGCGAAGACAAAAATTTAAAAAATGTTTTGCCATTTTTAAATTTAATTTCTACCTGTTGACATCTATCAGATAGGTAGGAGGAAAACCAGTTTGCAACAACACCCCTTATGCCGTAAATATTCATTTTGTGTAATAATAAAGAATGGTCGACCGAATCGAAGGCTCTGCTAGGATCACAGAAAATTGCAAGGCTTTTTATCAAAAAATGAAATGATATCGTTGATTTGCTATTACGAAAGCCGTGCTGTATGTTGCTTATAATGTCGTATTTGAGGAGAGCAGCATGGCATATTCAAAAATTTTGAACAGAAATTGGTCTATAATTGGCCCAATCTTAAGTGCTGCCTTTTGTATGGATAGGGTAAAACTTTGAAGTTTTCAGTTCTTTCAGGAAAACACCCTGCGAGAACGTCATGTTGACTAGGCGTGTAACAGGGTTTATTATAATTAAAGAGGTAGGTATATCATCTGAACCCGAAGAATTTTTATTTTTTATGGAATTTAAGCAACTCAGAAGTTCAGTTTCCCTAAAAGGAAGTCAAAGTCTGACCGTTTCGAAGATATCACTCATTAAAGATCAAAATAGAGGGTCTCTTCGCAGACCCCTTCCCTCCATTACCCTACAAATGAGACACTTACAGGTGGACCTCGTACACTTTTTGTACTTTAAACTATCTCTTATGAAGTAAACTAACATATTCTGAAACCTTTTTTGAATAAAAAATTTCTTCACTTTTTTTGCTAAAAAAGCAAGGTTAAATCACTTTTCTCGATAAAAATCCAACTCTCGAAAATCGACTAAGTCGCAAATTTACGGAAAAACAAAACGTGTAGAACAGTTAATGTATAGGTATGTAAAATATAGATAGGCGTTTATTAAACTGTATATAAAAACGTTGCTAAATTAATAGAGAATCTATTAATCTATTACTTAAGAATATTATGTTAAGAGTTAAGATGTTTTGGTTACGAATGGTAATATAAAAGTACGCTCATTTGTAGAAATAACGAACACATTGTTATTGAATTAATAGTGTGTCCTTTAGGGATATGGTTACTTAAAAGAATGTTATATGAAATATGTTTGGTTTAGCGCGCCTGTCAGGATTATGTAAGTTATGATTATTATGTTTAGCGTATGAACATGAATGTGAAAAAAGCACGTAGACAACCTTAGTTAAGGGACGAAAAAATGAATAGACGGGCAGTCAGTCGGTATACGAGATTTGTAATGCGAGTACCTATATGATATCTTTTGGTGATCAATAAAATTCGAGAGGTGTTGTTCTTGGAGTTATATTTTTGTGTTATTTGAGTTTTTCTTACATATCAGAAGTGGGATTATACCTAAGTGCCGCTTTAATTAAATGTAACATTTAAGAATGCATAATGCATTAGTGATTCGATTGTGTTATTGTTAGAGTGTACCTATTTGTGGAATTACGGGTCTTCTAATGACGCACGGCGTCAAGTGAAACGTTTAAAGAAGCGTGCATCAAAATTCGGTGTGTCCAGTTGTGACGAAACGCTTGTGCTAGCATTTCATCCCCAAAAAGATGACTTCTCGATTGCAGTGTGGACATCGCCAGTAGATGATGTCGCAGGTACTTATGCGTGGTGCGATAAGGTGGTAGCAAACGTTGCGAATCACCTTCGTGGAATGGCGAGACGAGAGAATGTGAATGTGAAATGGCAGCATCTCGGAGAGGATTTGACGAAGCAAGTTCGTAAACCACTTCCGTTCTCTGAGTTGTTGCTTGATGCGGAGAATTATTGGGCTGTTCCTGGAGAAGATTTGGGTGAGTACTGTTTTGATAAACTAACCAAATAAAAGTTGCTCAATGTGCGCATACCTGAACTGTATTTTGTGAACGCTGTACTTGACGGAATATCGAACGAGGATATTGCTAGGTCAGCTAGGTCGTCGAATTTTCAAGAGACTACTCAACTGTATGCTTTCTTGAGTACGCTGGGATGTATCCCAGATAGGAGGGCTGGTGTCAAACCTTAGTAAAATTTAAGAGTGAGTGTCCCAAGCCTCGTGTAGAATGTTTTAAGTGCAAACGATTGGGTCATATTCAGAGTAAATGTCCTTATAAGAATATTAAAACTGCCAACCAGCCGAAAGCATCCTCTAACCATGATATCAATGAAGCCAATATACAGCACAGTGTGTTGAAAAACTCGTATCTAAAGCATGCCATTATTAATAATAGAAAAGTGAACTGTTTGATCAATACAGGTAGTACGTTAAGTTTAGTTTGGGAATCCATTTTGGGAAAAATAGGTTTGCAGTATCAACCTGATACAAATAAAATACTACGTAGTTTTGACGGAAATCTGGTCCCTGCAGTTGGAAGTGTTAGAACTTTGATTCAGGTAGACGAAGCCACAGGTGTGGATACTTTAATTGTGATGAAAGATGGCAAATTAGTACAAGACCGTATAGTGGGTGGAGAATTTCTGAACTCGCCCAATGTAATGTTCATGAAGAGTCGGAACAAAGTTATTGTACGACAGCTAGTTGAATTGGAGCTCTTAACGCAACTTGAAATTGCGAATGTATGTGCGGTGGGGACCAGAGCGCATCCTGTGTTTGGTAATGTGGAATCAGGACTAAAGGACCACTGTAAGGCATGCTGGGTGCATACCGAGACTGCATTTCCTATTCGATGGCGGATTTAGGCAAGACCAATCCGACCGAGTTAACTATTAAATGGTCATCGAAGAACCAATTGTGTATAGGCTATATCGACTGCCAGTGAAAGAGAAAGAGATTTTACGTGGAATAATTGACGAGCTGTTAGCTAACGGTATGGTTCAACCCTCTCAGACACCCTATGCAAGTTTGGTTCTTTTGGTGAAGAAGAAGACTGACGATTACCGAATGTGCGTTGATTATAGACGTTTGAATGCAGTAACGGTAAAGGACAAGTACCCGCTAACTGTTGATTGAGGAACAATTAGATAAGTTAGGGGGTCATCAATGTTTTATAACCTTAGATTTAGCTTCGGGGTTCTACCAAGTCCCTGTTGCGGAAGAGTCAGTGCCTAAAACCGTTTTCGTCACACTGGATGATTATTTGGAATTTTTAAGAAAGCCATTTGGTCTTTCAAATACGCTAGCTGTGTTTCAGAGGCTTATGAACAACGCATTGGGACCTTTGAAAGATTTTATTGCTTTTCCGTATATTGATGATGTGATCATACCATGCTCAATTCTATAGAGGGGCTGAATCGATTACGTCAAGTGTTGGAAGCTTTCCGTAAGAATAGTCTAATATTGAAGTTAGAAAAATGTAGATTCTTTCAGGAAAATATAGACTATTTAGGTAGGGAAATGATAGTCGAAGGAATAAAACCAGGCGCTCGAAAAGTGTAAGCCATGTTTGAGATGAAAAAACCTCAGACTGTGAGAGAGGTACGACAATTTCTGGGTTTGTCGGAGTATTTTCGTCGCCATTAAAAAATTATGCAAGGATGGTGGAGCCGCTGACCAGGTTATTGCGTGAAAATGTACCGTGGGTCTGGGGACCGCAGCAACAAGATGGCTTTGAATTGATCAAAAGTGTGTTAATGACGAAACCAGTGTTATCGGTCTTTGATCCCGAATTAGATATTGAATTACATACAGACGCCAGTTCGCTGGAATTTGGAGCAATGCTATTAGAAAAACACAATGACACTTTACGCGTAGTGGCGTACTATATAGTAAGCAGATCACGTTGGAGCAAAGATTTTATCATTCCTATGAGTTGGAGACAATGGCTGTTGTTTACGCTTTTCGGTATTTTAGAGTATACATACTTGATTGGATTAAAGTTTCGAGTAGTAACTGATTGTAATGTGTTAAGAACGGCATTCTCAAAAGGAGACTTGATACCGCGAGTGGGGAGATGGTGGCTCGAAGTACAAGACTTCAATTTTGAAATTGTGTATCGTCCCGGGAGATGTATGTCTCATGTTGATACATTGAGTAGGCAACCAGTCGACTTACCGGTGATTAACCAAGCCGACTTGACTGAAAGCGATTGGATATTGGCAGCTCAGCTGCAGGACGAACAGATAGCACGAATTCGCACTATTCTGAGTAGTGCAGAGAAAACAAGAGAGACGAAAAGGTATTTTGATGAATAAGAGTTGAAGGATGACAGAGTTTAGAGAAGGTGAGAATATGGTAAAAGTGCCTGAGTGGTTTCCAGAAATGTGAGATGACAAGTGTGTCGATTGTGTCATGATCAGGTAGGTCATGCTGGTATTGAAAGGACAGTAAAGAGGATGCAGAGGTACTATTGGTTTGCGAAAATGCGACGTTTTGTAAATGTTCGAGCGTGTTTGGCTCATGTAAAGTGTTCTGGTAAGAGGCAAGGGAAACTGTATCCCATTGAGAAAGTTGACGTCTTTACGAAGTTGTGATCGTCGAAGCGGTAAGGTCGCAAAAGGCTGAACCAGTAGTGCTAGTGCCGCAAGAGATCATGTGTTTGTGCGGAGTGCCGACCCGTATGATAAGTGAGCGAGGATGTGCTTTTATTGCACAGTCGTTTAAACTCTTTTGTGAAAGATGTGTCCTTGCGCGAACGGACAGTGCGGAAGGTATAATAGAACGATTCGTAGTGCGTTACCTGCCCTTGGCGCTGATACCGATGGTATGCAATAGGACACGCAAGTGAGAGAAGTGCAAAGTGCGATAAATACTGCTCTTAATGAAGGTATCAACCAAGACCTACAGCACAAGCAGCTTTGTTGGCAGAAGTTCAAACGAGAATGGAACGCCTCGACTTGTCCGAGGTAAGAGACAGAAGAGGTATGTCGCGGCAGATCAAGTTCGCCAGAAAGAGTATTATGAGAAAGGTCGCAGAGAAGCTGACAAGTATAACGAGGGTGATCTGGTGCTGATACCGGTCACCACTGGCTCGACGAATGCTGTATTGAGTAACAACATTTTGAGATGTGGTTGTCGCCACACGGACAAGACTGTCCAGTTACGTAAAGTTTTGAGATGTGGTTGTCGCCACACGGACAAGGCTGTCCAGTTACGTAAAGTTTTGAGATGTGGTTGTCGCCACACGGACAAGGCTGTCCAGTTACGTAAAGTTTTGAGATGTGGTTGTCGCCACACGGACAAGGCTGTCCAGTTACGTAAAGTTTTAAGATGTGGTTGTCGCCACACGGACAAGGCTGTCCAGTTACGTAAAATTGTGAGATGTGGTTGTCGCCACACGGACAAGGCTGTCCAGTTACGTAAAGTTTGAGATGGTGGTTGTCGCCACACGGACAAGGCTGTCCAGTTACGTAAAGTTTTGAGATGTGGTTGTCGCCACACGGACAAGGGTGTCCAGTTACGTAAAGTTTTGAGATGTGGTTGTCGCCACACGGACAAGGCTGTCCAGTTACGTAAAGTTTTGAGATGTGGTTGTCGCCACACGGACAAGGCTGTCCAGTTACGTAAAGTTTTGAGATGTGGTTGTCGCCACACGGACAAGGCTGTCCAGTTACGTAAAGTTTGAGATGGTGGTTGTCGCCACACGGACAAGGCTGTCCAGTTACGTAAAGTTTTGAGATGTGGTTGTCGCCACACGGACAAGGCTGTCCAGTTACGTAAAGTTTTGAGATGTGGTTGTCGCCACACGGACAAGGCTGTCCAGTTACGTAAAGTTTGAGATGGTGGTTGTCGCCACACGGACAAGGCTGTCCAGTTACGTAAAGTTTTGAGATGTGGTTGTCGCCACACGGACAAGGCTGTCCATTTCGTTTTTCAGATAATGGTTGTCGCCACACGGACATGTTTGCCCAGCTATGTAAAGATTTGACGAGTGGTTCACGCCATACGGGCCTGATCTGTCCAGAATTTTTCCAGTGATGCTGTCTACCTTGGGAGGTGGACTTAACGGATGTTTGGAGAAAACTGAGGGGTACTGCCTGAGGACAGGCAGTTTGTCAGGATGGTCGAGTGTAAAATATAGATAGGCGTTTATTAAACTGTATATAAAAACGTTGCTAAATTAATAGAGAATCTATTAATCTATTACTTAAGAATATTATGTTAAGAGTTAAGATGTTTTGGTTACGAATGGTAATATAAAAGTACGCTCATTTGTAGAAATAACGAACACATTGTTATTGAATTAATAGTGTGTCCTTTAGGGATATGGTTACTTAAAAGAATGTTATATGAAATATGTTTGGTTTAGCGCGCCTGTCAGGATTATGTAAGTTATGATTATTATGTTTAGCGTATGAACATGAATGTGAAAAAAGCACGTAGACAACCTTAGTTAAGGGACGAAAAAATGAATAGACGGGCAGTCAGTCGGTATACGAGATTTGTAATGCGAGTACCTATATGATATCTTTTGGTGATCAATAAAATTCGAGAGGTGTTGTTCTTGGAGTTATATTTTTGTGTTATTTGAGTTTTTCTTACAGGTACGAAATGAAAATCCTTTCGATATTATTACACGCAAGACGGAGCACCGCCACACAATAACGCATTCTTCTCTAATTGAAGCTAATCAAATAATAAAACGTAAATAAAACTGGCGATTAATAACAGAGAGCAGTAATTTGGTCATCGAACCGTGCCATGCCCAAATTACGGATATGTAGTATTTACGACTACCACGTAATAGAGTTATATATACTACATTACGATGTCAATTTAACGCAATCAAGAGCCAATTAAATTCCATGTAACCTCGACTTCTCGATAACAAAGATTTAACTTCCATCGCTTCACTCTGATTTAGGCCATTAACATTTCGGTGACAGTGGCATTGTTAACAGTCGTAAATACGTAAAAATGAATTATTAAAAAATTGCTAACGTAAAGCCCAAACAAACAAATTACAAAGCGATGTTTTGTCTAAATAAATAACCAAACAAGACAGCTACAAGGAAATTAAGCTAAAAAATTTATAGCTATAATTGACCGAACGATTCTATTTATAATGCGTGGAAAATTTACACAGCATTCAACCACACGGAAGTCTTTTCAAAACGCAATTTGGTAGAACTCATTGGGTCGTTTACAGAGATGAAAAATTAGGAACGTTCGTAATGTAAAGGTAGAAGGTTCAAATCTTAATGTTGTTTAGACTACAGAAACCACAAATTCACAGTGATAAGTTTATATGATTTCCAAGCTGGGCTATGTGAACACGCCTTGTCTGGGCGTTTTGGGGACAGTTTTACATCCCGTGCAATAGTTATCCCAAACTGGACGACCTACAACTGCAATCGTTGCAGAAAACGTGGAAAACATACAGTTTTAACTTCCAAAAGAATCCCATCTTTAATACCTATTGACATGACCTAAATGACTTTATGTCATACTACCTTATTTTTTCACAATAACAACTGCTAAAACAAGAAACATTAATGACTAAATAACGCCTCTTTACATGACAACCGGATTTTAGATAGCAACGGGCGTTATTTTTTATAAAGCTAGCTTATAACGCCCGCAAATGTAAAATATTATGCCTCATCACTATAGATACGGTCAAGGATGTTAAATGTCAGTCTATACTGATTTTATTGTAATCATCTGTTTTAATCATCTTAATCAACTACTTGCAAGTATGACATAAAGTTATGAAGGCACCACGGGCGTTATGAACATAACGACCTAGTTACCTTAATTACTATATTGAGGGAAAAACAGTACTCAATTTCAAGTATTGCAATATCGTATTGGAAACATTTTCCTGCTCATTTACGTAAAAAAAATTTCTTAAATTTGTAAATTTTGTGTTTTTTGCGATTTCCGGAAAAATTTAATACAAAACACGTCAATGAAATCTGTTACTTGACTCGGAACTTTAAAATACTCGGCACAAAGTGCCTCGTATTTCAATTTAGCTTCTCTTCAGTAATTCATAACTTGTATCTAAATAACTATTATTAAATGCAAAAACTGGAACACTTGTGGTCGTTGAACTGAGACGCAACACAGCAAACATCAAAAACGGTACCGGTTTCAATAGCAAGGCTAGCTGGAAAACCGATCAAGTAATTTCAGGCTCTTTATCAAAGACGAAAAGGGAATTTTATGCCCATTAAAAGGATGTATCACAAGGTACGGGATGCAATTTGGCCTTCAAAGCGAAAGAGGCCTAAAATTGAGTAGATATCATTCACTTATTTGCATGGATTTCATGACATGATGGAAACATTAAGATTGAATACTTTACGGGGTAAGTGTGGGAGTGGCAGGAGCCACAGGAAAAATATTGGATATGGGTTTTGAAACTGGATAAGAACACGCCAGGATATATAGTAAGAGAGGAAGTCCAAGTAGAAAAAATAAGAGTAGAGGCGGCAGAAAGCGCAAATATCAGAATCAGAATCAGAAAGATTAGAGGAAGAGTGGATTGCAAAATACTACAGAGGAATGTAGGAAAGAGGTAAAAGAGGGGAAGGTGAAATATGGGTACGCGAAGGAAGAAGTAGAGAGGTTAAGGGAAGAGAGAGTCAGAGTTAGAGAGGATATTATTATTATTATTGTTACTAGGGGTGGTCCCAATAGGTTCCCGCACTGCGACCTTTTGGTCTATTGTGCTCCCCGGTGTTGTCTGCCTTTCAAGAATACCTGTATCTTTTAAAAAGTCCAGGATTTTAGTAGGGCGAATCTTCGTTACTTCCTGTTGTGTAATCTTTTCATTTCCAAGTAGGTGTTCCCTTGCCTTTATGCCTCACATTGGCAAATGACGTGATAGGGCGTTAGAGAATATACTAAGAAGGAACAGGGATGTAGAAAAACAAAAAAGGTGGACGAAAATAAAGGAGGCGAGGTGTAACGAGAAGTACAAGAAAATTAAGGGAGAAGGGATACCGAAATACTTGAAAGGGAAAGGAGAAAAAAGAAAGAACACAAATGACAGCGAGGTTTAGATGCGGGAACGAGGAACGGAGCAACAAGGAAGAAGGAAGAAACTGGAAGTTATGTGGGGAAGGTTTAGAAAACATGTCACATATATGATAAAGGAGTGTAGAGTTAAGGGAGGAGGAAAGGAGGGTTGAGGAAATTTTAAACGAGGAGGAAAGCGGAGCGGAGTAGGAATATGGAAAAGGGGGAAATTGTTAATTGGGGATGGGAAAGAAGTAAAGATAAAGGGTAAATACAGAAGGGTAACATGAATGTACTGTAATAAAGAGATAAACGGGATTGTAAATATGTAGATAATGCGCAAATAAAGAGAAATTATATACAGGGTAGCCCATTAGTGCGAGGAAGTCCAATATTTCATTGAATATCATACGGATTAAAAAATGTTTCAAATAAAAGTTGAGGATTCGAACCATTGCATGCATATTTGTAAAATATTTATAAACATACAGGGCGCTTCGAATAATCATGGCTCCGTGCCGACCTGTTTTTTTTATGGTACACTCTATATTTGATGTCATATTCCGATTTCTCTCTTAAAATGCTCTATGTCCATATTGTCCAATGTCCAATGTTTGGTACACAAATTAGTAAAGGTCGTCTTAGTGAATATACAAATATTTATAGATTTAATTATATGGGGTGTTTGCAATAATTCGTAGTTTTGTAAATTTCGAATAGGAACAGCTTTGTTGTTCACCAGTAAAAACTACTAGTTTTAGAAGACATGTTAGTATAGTAGAGTAGAGACATGAATTGGAGAGATTGAAAAGTTTTATCGACCTACATAATAATATACAGGGTGTTCCATTTAAAATAACAAAGTTTTCCCTATTCGAAATTTACAAAACTTCACGAATTACATATTGCAAACACCTTGTATAATTAAATCGATAAATATTTGTATATTCACTAAGGAACGACCTTTACTAATTTGTGTACCAAAAATTGACTGATGTATGTTAAAAAAACAGGTCGGGACGGAGCCACAATTATTCGAAGCGCCCTGTATATTTATAAATATTTTACAAATATGCAGTGGTTTGAAACATTTTTAATCCGTATAATATTGAATCAAATATTGGACTTCCTCGCACTAATGGGCTACCCTGTATACTTTTCAAATGAAGTATGAGTAGATTGAAAAGAAACAACTCTCGTCTGAAACGGCGCCGATCAAGTGCGCACATTCTACGGGGGTGATAGTACTAACCCCTTGGGACAAAAGGCTAGCAGTACGTCCTACAAGGAACCCCCTTTGGGCTGTATGAGAAATGTCTCTACTGGAAGCGGGGACTCCAATACGAGTGAAGTCTAGAAAGAGACCATCTTTGGATGGGGAATTGGCGAAGAAGGGTAATGGAATAGTGGGGAAAGTGTGGGGTTTGGGGGAAAGAGTGTTTGGGAAGGATATGGAGAAGAGAAGATGGTTGTTTGACAAGTTGGTGAAGAGTATGATGGGGTATGGAGCGGAGATATGGGGGTAGAAGGAATGAGAAGAAATAGAAAGAATTCAGGAGATGTACTGGAGGTGGACATTAGGGTTGGACAGGGAGACACCAGGATATATCGTAGGGGAAGAGGTAAAATTAGAGAAAATAAGGATATGGGCAGGAGCGAGGGCGGTAAAATATGAGGAGATGATCAGAAAGCAGGAAGATATTGTTGGAGTAAAGGAGTGCATGAGAGAGGTGGCAAAAAAGCGGATAAGGTATGGGCAGGAAGAGAGAAGACGGTTCTATGAGAGAGTGGGTTATGCGAGGGAAGAGATAGAAGGGAGAAGAGAGGGGGGAAGAGATATGGTGGATGAGTTGGTAAGAAGGGATAAAGATGTGGAAGCACAGGAAAGGAGAGCGAGAATATGTAATGGAAGATATAATGGCGGATATCAGGAAATTATGGAAGAAGGGAAGGCCGAGTATCTGATGGGAGAAATGGAGTTGAAGGAGAAGAGAATGGTGGCGAGGTTTAGATGTGGAAATGAAGAGAACGAAAATAGATACTGGTGGGAGGATGGGAGAAGACTATGTAGAATGTGCGGTAAGGGGCGAGAGAGTGTGTTTCATTTAATGAGGGAATGTGAAGAGCTGAGAGAAGAGGGGAGAGGAATAAAGGTGATCTTAGGTGGGAACGGGCTGGGAGTGGGGTGGATGAAGGGGGCGATGGAGCGAAGGGACAAGCTGATGCCAAGGAGCCAGAAATAGATTATTTGTTTTAGTGAAATAAGAATCTTTTGTTTCGTTTTTTTTATAATATAACAAAATAAAGGGAATCTATCTATCTATCTAAGAGACCATCTTTCGGTATATGAGAAATGTCCTACTGAAGGACGATACTTCTAAGAAAAGTCAATCGTGGAGGAAATGTTGGTAATAAAATGGTGGCGTCATTTTTTCTGTAAGAGTTCATAAGCGACGAATCTTTACAAAGACGTAAAAAATAAGTGGCACAGTGAAGTTTGTTTGCCTTCTGTCTCTGGCCGTTTAAAGGAAAAGCGGAAAAGGCTTTTTTGCACCACAACAATAGCCTCCACTCACAAAGCCTTTCTGAAACCACATTTGGTCACACTGGAGAACGATATTAAAAAAGACTTCCGTGAAAGCTTCAAACCATGGTATAAGAGAAGAGCACGAAATTCTGCAGTAGAGACTTCGTCTTAGATAATTTGAAAAAAGTTATAATCTGTTCACCCAACAGATATAGTAAAGCTCCTCCCAATAAATTTTGACCAATGTAAGCAGTGACCAGTTTTACACCAGCAAAATTATAAATACGTTACAGATGTCAAATTCATTCACGCCAACTACAACAATGGAAATCAAGTGATTGCGTATGTTACGGGTTTCGAAAATTCGACCAATAAAAAAGTTGCATTTAAATGTGGCGGTAATTTTTGGGGAGGAGCTTCACTCCCGCTGTTGGGTGAGTAGACATTAGGCATATAAGGACACTATACTTAACCTCCCTGAAAGCAGCTCGCATAGAGAAAAACATGCTTTCATCTCCTTGTCGATTTTTAGAACTTCCGACATTTTTGATAAACGCTTTCTAAACAATTCCTCCATAAAACTGTCCAATCATAAAAACGTAAGTATAATGGATGTCACTATAATCGGACGATATAATTTAAAATTAATGAGGATGATGATTGTAGCTTGTCTAGGTAACATTCTACTTGTAAATAGCCTCACGTTTATCTGGATAAAATTTATTGCACTTTCTAAAATTACACTTGGCACCATCGACGAGATTAAATCTTCAATTAGATAATATAACATAATTTAATTACACTAAGAGACCGTTAAAAAATAATTCAAATCGTCTTTAAACAAATTGGGGATTTTATTACGAAGCGCTTGGCAAGTAAAACTAGATTTGTTAAAGATAAAACTATAATAAATTAAGAGACGTTTAAAGAGAAAAATTGTAAAATGGGGATTACCTTGTTGACGGCTTACACACAAAAGAGAAAATGAAGCGAATACAATATAATTAGCTATCAATTTGTCGAACAAACGAGGGGAATGCACCGCGCGCTTTAAATAGAGCCACTCCCGTCTTAATAATAAAGCTGAGATTTTGAAATGTGATCCGCTTCGAAGGACCACTACTTAAGACAAAGTTTAAAATTGAACCCTTCTCAAACGATGTTGAGCTTCATTGACCAAGCCTAAGCTTGTATTATAATAGATTACCTCGTATCCATACTAATTAACATCAACTTAATTACCGGTTTAATGCTGAAGATAATGTTTGGGGAAATTTCCTTCGGTACCTGTGAGTTTAAAGTAAAAACACAATAACGGATGACCGTTCCCGTATAAGCGCGCTTTTAGAACAAACCGAAACAAATTTGTATATTCTACACGTCTAATTTGTATTCTACGGTTAGGGCGACGCAATGAACATAAACATTAAAATGCTTTTACGGTAATGTTCAAAATGTACGTACCTAATCATATCACTTAGAAAGTGGCGTATGAATAAATGGCGCCCAACGTGGGGCTTCTCAAAATTTGCTTTATACACTATAAGTTGAAAAAGACGACCTTAATAACCTTCACGTGATAGCGAGATAATTTCTTATACCCACTTTGGTAAATTTATCTAAATTAGAACGTTATCACTGATGTTGAATAGGTAATAAACCTAATATAACTACTGGGTCCAAAAGTTTGAAACTGTCTAAATTAATATCATATCATCGTTATAAATCTGGGTTCAATTTGTATGCAAAATAGATTGCATCATCTTCCTAGTTTATAATTGGTACTTGGGATTTACGATTATGTATGAAAATATAGCCTCTCCCACGTACGTTGTTAAGTACCCCGCAGAAACATTATAAACGTTTTTAAAAGCTTGTATAACTTGAGATAATGGTGAAAAATTATAGGGGTAGAGAAGTGGGAAGATAAACAGGTTCGTATCCTCGTCGTTAGACGCGAAACGAGACACCATCATATTTATAATGTTTATAAGCCGTATGAACTGTATTATATTCCTGTATTTCCTCGCGTCACGAAACTTGTTCGATCGAAGCACAATATTAATTGGAATTAATGGAACACCAGTAAAAACTACTCGTTTTAGAAGACACATAGTACAAGTTGGGGTCATTGAAAAGCTTCATCGACCTACATAATAATATACAGGGTGTTCCATTTAAAATAACAAAGTATTTCCTATTCGAAATTTACAAAACTTTACGAATTATTGCAAAACATCCTGTATAATTAAATTGACAAACATTTGTATATAACGACCATTACTAATTTGTGTATGGCTTGCCTCAATTTATATCGTCCCGAAAAGGATTTATTTTCAAATCCGCATTGTTAGTAGATAAACACGTTGTAAATGCCTACCTGTCCACTCAGGGTTGGGTTAGATATGCGTCACCCAGTGCTATAACAATTCAAATTAATAATTACTAATTAGTATCATTGTTGTTGTAAGTATAATACGAGTAATTTTTACCTTAGTCCGCCTCTGATGCCCTGTCATAAAATACCGAAAGGCCCCCTTTGTTATGTCAATCAGGTAGGCATTTACAACGTGTTTATCTTCTAACAATGCAGACTCGAAAATAAATCCTTTTATGAGACAAGCTTCAAGACGATATAAATTGAGACAAGCTATATCAAAAATTCATTCAAAATTTTAAAACTGAACGAGCCTAAGCATTTTTTTAATCAGACCATGTTTTTTTCAGAAACATCATGGAAAAAATTTATAACTTGGGAACGCTGCATTTAAAACAAAAAACAAAAATATGGGCGTAGAGCACTTTAAGAGAGCAATAAATATAGGGTGTTCCATTTAAAAAAACAGGTCGGTACGGAGCCGCGATTATTCGAAGCACCCTGTATAATTTCCAAACATGCAATGGTTCGTATCCTACAGCTTTTATTTAAAACATTTTTTAATCCGTATAATATTGAATGAAATATTGGACTTCCTCGCACTAATGGGAATACTTTAACGGGGAAATTGTTACGCAATACAAATAAAGGTGCCCACTCCCTTTACAGACAGATAGAGAATCCTCAATTGAATTGTACGAGGCATGTCCCGAAATTAAGAATATTGACACGATTGGCAGTACTGCGACGAATGTTTGCTTACGCGGGTAGTTCGAAAATCACTCCTATATTTAATATGTCTATTCTGTATTTTAAAAAATATTAAAATTTCATACAGAAGAGAAGTCTAATTTTGAACTTCACACGTCCTAAAACTGGTTCAAAATTGATATTTATGTTAATATTCCAACAACGGCAAAATTTTGCCAAAGGAAACCGTTCCAACCAACCATCCAACCAACACAGTTTCAATTTATAGTTGAAAGTGTTTCAAAACAAAATCGGTTCAGTTTTGTCGCAAGAATGCACGTCCAACACAGATTCAGAAATAAGTAACGAAACAATCACGTTTTGTTTGTTTCAAATACGTTTCATTCTTACTTTATAACGTAAATGTACCGTTCGTTCTTTCTAAATTATGCTTTCAAATTAGTTATTTGGAAACGCTCTTGTTTCATTTTTTAGCAAAACAAGCAATGAAAAAAAGCTAAAACCAATTACGTTTTGTTTCAAGTTAGAGCAATTGCTTTTGTAACGATTGAATAATTTGTTTTAATATTTTAATTGATTACATTCGTGACTATTATACTAATAATATCAAGGGTTGAGGTTTTTTAAAAGGTGTTTAAAAGTATTACGGTCACACCTGCCCAATTTGGGCTTACGGAAATGGTGCCCTGGGTCCTACACAATGGTTTTCACGATTTAAAAGTGATTAGCAAGCAATGAAGATGACACTCGGCCAGAAGAGCCGTCGACGTTCCAAAATGAAATGAAATGAAACCAAGGTAAATGTTTATTTGACAATTGTTTAAAAAGTATTGGAAAGGAGGCCCCTGGTATGTTCCTAATTTTATTTAATATTGCGCAATCGGACAATTGCTAACGAAAATTAGACCTTTACAGTTTATTGTTATCAACAAAACATTTCCATACATCGCAACTTGCAAGATTCATCTGCTGGCTTCACCGTCTTCAAGTGTCAAACAGTGTCAATATACAGAGTGTTTTGCGAAAAATGTATTTTGGCTGTGTATAAAAATTATGGTTGTCGTGGATCTTATGCTCTGTCCAAGTATCTTGTGCCAATTTTGGTTTGAATATTTTCAACAGTTCGGAAATAAGTATAAATAAAATCTTTATTTTTTAGAAAATTGTGACGCACTCTGTATCTCAGAAACAAAGAATTTTAGGACCTATGTATATAGGAGCAACCCACCTTAAAATGTGTTACTCTACAAAATGTCAAAGTCCTGATTCTTAAACCTGGGACACCCTGTATTTAATAGGAAAACATGGTATTATTTTAACCTTTTTATGTCGTATCAAGGATAATTTTTGCTGATTGAACGCCTTGTGATAATTACTTTGTCATTTTGACAATTTAAAAAGACAAGTGTGCAAACCGTAGCGCAGAGAGAAGGAAAATCTGAGATTGTTACAAGAAAACAACGCACAGGCTTACATACAGGGTGATTCAATATTCACTCCCCAGTCCTCGGATATGTATTCTACAACTAAAAATAAGATAAAAATAAAGAATATAGTAAAACCCCGAAAGCCTAACCGTTTTCTGATAAAATTGAAATAAAATTTTGAATTGTTTTATTCTTTTTTCAATTTTACCAGTTAGGCTTTCGGGATATTACTATTCTTTATTTTCATCTTATTTTTAGTTGTAGAATACATATCCGAGGGCTGGGGTGTGAATATTGAATCACCCTATATAAAGAAGGAAAAGAACAATTTAATGGATTTAGTTATATCCACTCCACATCAAGAATTATAACGTAATGTGGAGAAGTGGGATTTTTTTTCGAATCCCACTGCTCTTTTAAATTCTGAACTATACTCTGTTCCCCCAACAGATATAGTAAAGCTCCTCCCAATAAATTTTGACCAATGAAGACAGCGACCAGTTTTACACCAGCCAAGTTATGAATACGTTACAGATCTCAAATTCATTTACATCAACTACAACAATTGAAATGAAGTGATTGCTTATGTTACGGGTTTCGAAAATTCGACCAATGAAAAAGTTGCATTTAAATGTGGCGGTAATTTTTGGGGAGGAGCTTTACTATATCTGTTGGGGGAGTGTAGATCCTTTTATGTACGTAGAAGATAGTTTTCTGTTTATTATTTTGACTTAAAAGACTCTCAACGCCGAGTGTATTATTTATGAATTTATGATACACCAACATCGCACAGGCCACGTGTATCATAAATGATACACCGAGTTCAGCACCTCGGTATATCGCTGCTGATACACGTACATATATATGTAAATTTCAATAACGAAACCATAGTCCTGACCTGGTAATTCAATCTTTCACTGCGATCTTTGGCCTTGTGCTTGATAAAACTTTGCAATCAGTGCCTACTTGTGATGGCATCTTCTTTTGGCCATTTACCATATTTTCGGTAGCATTCTGTACATCAGCCTCTCTTTTTCAGAGGTTATGATACACTTGGTCTAGGAAAACAGGGGCGTCATTTAGGGGGGCAGTTGCCCCCTCTTGGAATTACTATCAACCACCAAAAAAAAGTACGTTAAACTTATAAAACTGACAATCACGCCCCTTTTTCAACAAAAAAAATTTCCTTTTTACTATAGTTGCCCTTGTAAAATACTGAAATGACGCCGCTGTAGGAGAATGAAGTTACATTCCTAGGCCAGGTGAATCCTTTCTGATACACGTTTAACAATCGCCCAAAAATATGTTAAAAATTCGCGGAAATAAAATTTATCTTAAAAGTCACTATTAACACGTAGCGATTAAGGTAGAAACACTGTTGGGCTGTAGGTGTAAATTTTTCCCCCCCTTGGCGTTGAGGAGTGTTAACGAAAAGTTAGCCCCGCTCAAATCAAATGCATTTTTGTACCAAACAGCCAAACATGAAATGAATCAAATTATTTAATAAGAGACCTCCCATGAAATAGTTTATTGGATGACACGTTTCGACCTACACGATCACCTTCAGGCCATAACTGTATCGTTTGAAATATTGACTAGACACTTCCTTAAATGATGATATGTAGTACAAATGTGTGAATCTATTTCCCTTTTTTGATAAATTTTCTCTCTATACCTTGTAACCCCCCTTCCCACAGGGGGTAACGTGTCCCATTTTCATTCACACTCTACCATATTCAACATCGCTATTGCTTTGCTCCATTAACGAATAAATTGTTAATATAAGGAAATATAAATAAAATTCAGAAAACCTCCCCTATAACCAAAATTGGTCCATTTCCTTTACCTTCTCCCCCCGGTCCTTTATTATAGAGTTCGCTGAATTTAATTAATTATATGATTCGTTGAGCAAAACAAGCATTGAAATATGATGGGAAATTCACCAATTTGAACAGTAAATATATTTTTGAAATCGTACATTAGCGATGTTCATGGGCGCCCATAAGGAGGGGAAAGAGGGGGCAGTGCCCCCCCACCCCGGACGCAGGGTTTCAGCAGCAATAATTTCTTAAGTAACGAAACTTTTAATTTAAATAAAACTAATTGTTTAATCCCCCCCCCCCCCCTCGTAAATTACTGTATGGACGCACATGTGCGACGTTATAGCCTCATTTCCTCTGCCAAGCTAAGATGCCATTTAGAATTTTGTATACAACAGAAATTACTATTGATCGTCAGTATAGCTACCGCCTTACATATTATATGCCATCAATTCTTTCGTCGGATGTGACATGCACGCTGAGCTAAGTACATGAGCGGAATAAAGATATTTTAAGTGGAAAAATTTTAGTTCATAAAAAACGTACTTATACGCTTCAGTAAAGGCAAATAAAGTATGATAAAATATAGATAATAATAATATCAAAGGCAGTATAAACGTCAGCGAAAATTACGCCTTTTCGTAAAGAGCATTTGCATACTAAAATATTTTCATTCGAGTGGTTGAATAGTTGAATACAGAGCGTCGCCGCTGTCTTCAGAAAGATACATTAAACGTATTTAACCTTATTTAAAAGTGTAATTTACAAGTGTTCTTCTAACTGCAGAATTCTACATAAACTTGTCAGCGGTAAAGAAGTTGCACATAAAAACGATGTTTATCAACAAATTCGATGCCGGTTGCCAAGAATGTTGTGCGGCTCCACAAATCAGTGAGATATAAATTAAAGTGGGTGCGTATTCTTTTTTTAATCATACGCATATAAACAAACTCTCACTAATATCCCACCTATCAAAACAAACGTTAAAAAGCACTAAAAATAAATCGTTTTACTAAAGCCTTTCTGCGTTGGGGGTACGTCATTACGCATACGACCGCGACAGCGAAGGCGCAAAGAAATTGAAATTTGGTACAGTCACTAGGAGAATTTTGTGGCAAGTTACGGCACTAAAGTTTTAAAGTGGCCTTGTGCTCCTAGCACTACATTTGAATGTATAGTCAGTCAGCATTGCTAACGTGTTGCAGTGTTTACGAATATACGTAAATGCACACTGCGTCTCATGAGAATGAAGCTTAAGATAGAAACCATATCCTTTCAAACGCTCGAATTCCAATTTAATTTTTACAGAATATTTAAATAAAATCACTTACCTTTGCGAAATCTATTTTTAAAGTGCAGCATCCAGAGTAAATATCGGCCCCGTGTAAAGTATCCTTCGCTCGTATTGCCGCTTCTATATTATCGAACGTGGTTTACGTTAAGGAAAAGTGATTAAAAGTACGTGTGGTTTAAGTTAAAAATTTCAATTTTGAAATAAAAAAAGATTTAAATTTTTTTGTTAGTAAAGGATATTCTACCATCGCCTGTACGCCATTTTTCTTGAATATGACAATTCTTAGTACGTTTCCGCTTGGCTGGCAGATCGTGTGAAGAACTTCCTGCAACAAAAGAAAAAAATCATCATTAACCCCTCACAACTCTTTCAACTATAATACTAATAACCGCCAAATGTCTTTCCAGTGCTGTTTATCAAATTGAAGTTATAGTGGTAACGAATAATAAACAAAAAGACTATTGCTGATACTTTCAATGCTATCCTTTAAAATTCTACGAAACAACGTATTGCCCAAAAAATGGGAATTTCAAATTGAAATCAGTGAAACGCCCTCTGGCGGCAATGGTAGGAAATTAAAAATAATTTCCATCATTTTCTCTTGGCCACATTTATTATAAGATTTTTTATTTCACTCTTCTATCTCAAATAGTTTCTGACTTATGGCCGGCCTCCTTTCTTAGCTGTACACCCTGTACATTTGGCTAATAATTTTGCAACGCGATGCAGAGTATACTTACTTTGAAAAATTGTAACCCACATTTTTTATCTTAAATTCACAAATTTTAATAAACAAATACATAATACAATTTTTGCCTTATTCAACATTCATTTTACCTCCGGGCGCCCTATACGTATACCGAATGTTAAGGAATCTTAGACCAGTCATAACTTCTAGAATATTAGGTATATCAAAATGAGATTTGGTATAGGTAAATGGTATGTGCAAAGGAGAGTTTTCGGTTTTGAATTTTTAAATGGATATTGTGTATTGTAAAATTTTTGGATTTCTGAGACAATTCTGGATTAGAATGTGAAGTTTTTACGCCTACTTCATTTTTTAGAGTCACTTTTAATATTCTTTCTAGGTAGCCATGATCGGACGTAAACTAATCTAAGGACCTCAGGTGATGTCAGAAAATTACAACGGCATAGTTTTAGTGACTAGTATGATAAATAGGAATAAGACTCAGGGCGGTCGCAAGGGCGGAGCGGTCGCACTTGAAAGGCCCCGCACTCCACCACAAAAAAAGCGAAAGTCAAGCTTCTTCTGGCTCAGTGAAAACTCATTGTGATAAAATTGAGTAACGATAATAAAAGCTTATTTTGCAGTAGAATGATTCACAAACCCCTTGTTTCGATTTACCTAAAGGAGCGAGGAAATGTTCAATCTGCAAAGCAATAAACTCTTTTAAAATGTATGATGATGATGAGTAATAAATTTTAATCTTTAATACCTCAAACGTGTTTAAAAGTGTATACTTATTAGCTATTTTTGTGTTTTTAACTTTTAGCCATATTTAAACAACCTCCATGTACGTCATTACTTATTTCATTATTTCAATAGTGTTGTAATATCTAGGCATTAGGCATTTTTGTTGAAATTTTACCCTTAATAATACATAAACTAATAATCCTGAGTGACAGTCGACACTCGAAGATCCCTTTCTTTAACACATCCCCAAATAAAGAAATCGAGCACAGTGAGATCCGGTGAGCGGGCCGGCCACCGCACTGGACCATTGGTTGCAATAACTTGATTATTAAAATGCTCTATTAATTAATTAAAAAAACTTCCCTGGTATAATGGGGGGGTGCTCCATCGTGTTGGAAGTAAATTCGTCGTAAAACTGCTAAAGGTAGATTATTAAGATGATCTCGATTTTATTTTGAAGAATTCCGTTTCCAACGATACCGGCCCAGACATTCCTTTCTTGAAAATAAATCTCATTGCATGTTGATTTTTTGGACTGAGTATTTTGCTTATTGGACATACCATTATTTGTAAATCGTGATTCATTGGAAAATAGAATAAAGTTGATAATTAGGGTTAACTCGATGATTTTGAAACAGCCAATCACAAAACACTACCCGCCTATCGATATCCGTGCTTTTTCAGTATCCTTCTTGTTGAATCGCAACTTATCTGCATTTCTTGACTAATTTCTCTTAAGGAAACCGTTTAATCAACCTCAACTATAGCAAGAACGTTAAGCTCGGGTCCTTGATTTATGATAAACCTCTGTTTCGTCTTGCGATTCCCTTCATGCCCAAAACGATTTTCAACATACGTAAAATACTAATGGGCTGGATGTTGCCGATTGGGAGATCTCTGAACATACAACTCAACTTCTATGACATTATCCAAATTTTAATAACATATCCCGTTCTTCACTTTGAGTTTAAATATAGCACTATCGATTTCGAATAAAAATTTTCCTAGGAAATGCCGGTTAAAGTTTGGCAATGGTGTTTTTCTATTTTGAAAAAGTAGAAAAAAACTGCTTAAGAGAATCTAGGCTCTAGTAGCAAAACTTTTTCGCTGCAGCAGTTCCAATTTCTTCAATCACGCACTAAATAGTATCTACTAGTAGTAGTAGTAGCGAACGTTCACTGATCGCAGCTTCGCTGTTGAATCGCGTTCGATTTAATAAATTTGTGTTGTGTTTTTTGGTGTTTTCAATGTTGTGTAATTCAACGACCACAAGAGTTCCAGTTCTTCCATTATGAGTATATGGTTTTCACTCTGGATCTACTATTCATTGAATCATCGCGTTCAAACAGACCTTTTCTACATAGACTGAGACACTAATTCTGTTATACCATGTTGCCACTCTTCTACGTCGTTAATCTCCTCGAAATGCTGGTGAGATCGAGAAAGGCGGAAGCATTTGCAAGGTCCCTCTGAAGCGTCCAACAGTAGTTTGCCATCATTGAGACGCTCCATCTTCCCTGGTATCTTTTTCCCATCTCCTTAATATCTTGGTGGAATCGTTCACCTTCCTCTTCTCTCACATGTCCTAAATTTTCTGGAAAGTAGCCGAGGCGGGATTGAAGAAAATGTACTTTTAAACTCATTAGGCAACCTAAAGCTTGAAATGCTTTTAACATTCTTTTGAAGATTTCTTTGTAGTTAGGGTCTTTGTTATTGCCTAAAAATTTCTCTATGACCTCTTTAAAGGCAATCCACCCTTCTCTTTGAGGATCCGTCATGGTTGTGATGAGTTGTGGTCTGTGGATCAGCCATAAGCCGTCTAATATCTGGTCCAACGAAAACATCTTTCTTCAACTTTGCCTCCGAGAGGCCTGAAAACTTTGATATTAAGTATTTGAAGTAATTTCCATCTCTTGGAAGTGACTTTACAAATTGCTTCATCAATCCAAGCTTTATGTGAAGCGGTGGTAGAAGAACTTTATGAGGAGGCACCAAAGTTTCATGCAGGACGTTCTTTTCGCCAACTTTAAGCTCCCTCGGAGGCCAACACTTTTTGGTCCAGTGATTTGCTCGGTCTCTAGGTACAAAAGCAAGGGAATTTGGTAAACTCAGATTGTTGTCCGAGCAACATTCCCAAGATTTTTAAATCACCACATACTTGCCAACCGTGGTCTTTATATTTTAATTTGCAAAGAACCAATTCCAAGTTTTTGAAGGTTTCCTTGAGGTGTAGGTACGGAATGACCGACAGAAATGGAAGCATAGAAACCGCCATTGTGAAGCAGGCTTCTTTTTGAAGAATCTATGAAAATACGCCACTGTGCTTGGTCGTATGAGATCTTAAATGTATCCATCACATTTTCAATATTGGTACAATAAACCAACTCGTCCTCTTGGGCAAAGTAAGAAGTGAACTGCTTCTCACGATATCTAAACCAGGAGGAAGACACTCCCGGCAAAAGTAAGTTCCTGCTTTTGAGCCTTGATCCAAGCAACTCAGCAGCGTTTTTGGGAAGATTAAAATCTTTTACCAAATCATGTAGCTCGCCCTGGGAAAACAATTTCGGACTGCAGTCATCTTCAAATTCAAAACTTGACTTGTCATCGGGTTCAGGTACAGCACCATCTTCGTCAGAACATGTAATCTCTTCCAAAGTAGCAGGGGCCTTGGGCACTGGTATTTCGGTCCCATGAAGGATGGGACGAATAGCTGATTGGGGTATGAAATTGACTGCGTCCGTTTTGAATTATACCCTTTCACATTACACGAACAAAAGTAACGCAATCATCACTATGGTTCTTTTGCTCGTGCCACACCATAGAAATCGGAAAGCTTTTTTCTTGCCCTTAAACCAATTTCGAAGGTCTTCAACACATCGTTTGTAGACTTTATGAGGTGCCCAAACTTTATCCTGCTCTCCAAGTTTTACGCCAAAATACGCGAAGTATACTTTTTTTGTAAAGTCCGTAATATTAAGTTGTTGCTTTGATACCATATATTCGCCACAAATATAACAGAAACTGTCAGGCGAATTCACACACTTCCGCGCAGACGACATTGCACTATATTGAACCAAGATCTATAAAACAATGACGAGTTAACACGTAATTGTACCGCGCCACTTTCTACACTATCGGAGCACGCACGTTCAGGTTACAATATGTTTATGTTTGTTACTTTAGCTCACACAGTGCGTTGTTTATTTAGAAAGTAATGATAGTTATGGCCTGTATACATTTAAAAACAGTAATCAAAATAAAATTGTACCTATTATTTATGACTTCAAGTTAGCCCAAAAAAACCCTTTTTTATGATAAAATTTTGCGTTTTGCACAACCTGACGTTCTGGAATTTTTTGAGTATTTTCTTAGTTTTCAGAACACCTAAATACATAGAAATCAGTTGAAAACATCCAGACAGTATTTTTGTTGCAGATCTGTGATGCGATGGCAGAGGACAAAGCTGAAAACAACGCAGCGAACTATTTTTCCCATTGGCCAAAGTTAAGCCAAAAAAATGACAGAAAACGTATACATTTTTCCACAAATACGCCCGAAAAGAAAATACTAACGGAAAAGGATAACGGAAAGACTGTAAAAAGGAAACTTGTGGAAGGTTATTCAAGAACACTATTACAATGAAGATATGAAGGAAAGCATCGCAAGTGACTCCTCTCCTCTTTTGAATTGGAGTGTGGAAAAGGCAAGTCAAGCAAGTTACGTGGTGGACTCAAAGTAGACAGACTGTATTGCTGATTTTCAAGGTTATACGCACACTGACACCGTATTTCGGAACAGAGTTCAAGTGGGAAGAGTAAAGAAAATCGAGATGTCAGTGACTTTATTAACAATCTGGTCATACCACTTATTTTCCTAAGTTGAAAATTTGTACGAAATATGGTGGATTGCGAAATTCCTTTACCAATAAATAAACTCTGTTAATAGAAAGAGGATTATATTATATTAGGATAGAACCAGTGATGTAGCCAGAGCCTTTTAGAGTGGGCTTTAGGCAACCTAGTAACCTAATCTGCTCGAAACCAGAAAAACCTTGCAATATGACATCATCATACTATTATTTATAGGCATAGCAGCAACAAAGGCACTTAAAAAAAACACGTCGGAAACCCTAAAAAATGGGAGGAGCAGTACACTTAGTCATAAGCCGGGATTAGTGATCTTTGGAAGGTAGCGGGCGCATTTTTTTCTGACTTGTAGACGACAGCTGCCTCGTGTTTGGTAAATAAAAAAAAAAACGAAAGGTGGCAATGTCCACCACATGATTTGGCCCCTAGACCTTAGAATGTGAAACAATTTGAAAAACCAAATGAGCCATGACTAAAATAACATCTTTGTAGTCAAGAAAAAAGCTATTGATAAATGCCAACGTCTGCACGTTGACGTCAATAAATTTAATTAAGTATTTTTTAGAATTCAAAAAGCGTATTACATTATCTTTAAAGATCAACGTAAATAATTCAATTGTCTTGTAAGGGAACCATTAAAATCTTTAACAATGACAGCCTCCAATGAAACGTACGCAACAATATTTCGATTTACGAATGTAATGTAGCGTAACATTTTTGAAGAATGTTTAAAGCAGGTGTCGTTAGTAATAAAACATGACAGAAATCTCTAAACACGTCCAAGATCTTAAATATATCAACGTCCAAAATGAATTGTATAGTAGTGACTTCCGCGCATTAATTAAATATTAATTACAAATCTTGGCCGGCGGCGACTCGAGAAAATATCTCGTAAGACTTATTTTAAAATCGGACAGAAGAATTTGTCTCTTTTACTACACTGATGTAATGTTTCTAAACAATTGACCAATTGGAATTCTGTAGGTCTTCCTTGTGCATAATTTTTTGAACTAGACAAAACAAGAATTATATATGTGATTCTCATGGATTGTGCAGAATACAGGCCTCTATCTAGATGGTGGTCTATAAATAAATCGTTACTTTTAAGCCAATATAATAACCATTGTGTTTGTTTCTAATTTAATCACTATTCTTAGTATTTCAATACAAACCGGAAAGTTCACAAATACCAAACAAATAAAAATACAAATATGTACCAATTGGTCAAAGAATTTTCAGACAGACAACAAGGTCCGTTAAGCTGGCACAACCCCTATAGCACAATCAGTTGAAACGTACCACATAATTTAGTACTCATTTATTACTAATTAATTACCCAAAAGTCAAATTTATTACTGTTGATTTTTAAAAAAAAAAGTGGTTGTGCCAGCTTAACCGTTAAGCTAGCACAACCCAAAAAAAAAAAAAACTATTAAGTAGCTAACACCACACTAATAATTGATTACTAATTAATTACTAATTAATTACTCACTACTTACCAAGGACTTAACCATATTTAAGCTCTCAAGCCCCGCGCAGTCCAAAATTAGACGCGCACAGTAATGTGGGGTAACCTACCTCCGCCAAATCGATATTCGTTATTTTAAACATTTTTCCAATGATATGTGAACGTACTGTAAGACAACTAAGTGTTTGTAATTTGTAAATTAATGAAGGTGCAGCCGGATATCGGATATTGTTTTGTATGCTATGAATGAATTATACCAGCCCTACCAGATAAAAGGCAGCTTGCGATGCACCAATCAAAATACATCGACATTAATTGAAAATCAATCGTAACATAATGTTTGAACATAGGTTAGAAATTGATTACTCCAGCACAATCAGTTCAAACTAATTTTTACCTGTATTAATCGATGTATCAATGCTTTAATATAAGTTAAGAATTTATTACTCCAGCACAATCAGTTCAAATTGATTTTTACCTGTATTAATCGATGTATCAATGCTTTAATATAAGTTAGGAATTTATTACTCCAGCACAATCAGTTCAAATTAATTTTTACATGGATTAATCGATGTATCAATGCTTTAATATAAGTTAGGAATTTATTACTCCAGCACAATCAGTTCAAATTAATTTTTACATGGATTAATCGATGTATGAATGCTTTAATATAAGTTAGGAATTTATTACTCCAGCACAATCAGTTCAAATTAATTTTTACCTGTATTAATCCATGTATCAATGCTTTAATATAAGTTAGGAATTTATTACTCCAGCACAATCAGTTCAAATTAATTTTTACATGGATTAATCGATGTATGAATGCTTTAATATAAGTTAGGAATTTATTACTCCAGCACAATCAGTTCAAATTAATTTTTGCATGGATTAATCGATGTATCAATGCTTTAATATAAATTAGGAATTTATTACTCCAGCACAATCAGTTCAAATTAATTTTTACCTGTATTAATCGATGTATCAATGCTTTAATATAAGTTAGGAATTTATTACTCCAGCACAATCAGTTCAAATTAATTTTTACATGGATTAATCGATGTATGAATGCTTTAATATAAGTTAGGAATTTATTACTCCAGCACAATCAGTTCAAATTGATTTTTACCTGTATTAATCGATGTATCAATGCTATAATATAAGTTAGGAATTTATTACTCCAGCACAATCAGTTCAAATTAACTTTTACCTGTATTAATCGATGCATCAATGCTTTAATATAAGTTAGGAATTTATTACTCCAGCACAATCAGTTCAAATTGATTTTTACCTGTATTAATCCATGTATCAATGCTTTAATATAAGTTAGGAGTTTATTACTCCAGCACAATCAGTTCAAATTAATTTTTACATGGATTAATCGATGTATGAATGCTTTAAAGTAAGTTAGGAATTTATTACTCCAGCACAATCAGTTCAAAATGATTTTTACCTGTATTAATCGATGTATCAATGCTTTAATATAAGTTAGGAATTTATTACTCCAGCACAATCAGTTCAAATTAATTTTTACATGGATTAACTGATTGTGCTGGAGTAATAAATTCCTAACTTATTTTAAAGCACTCATACATCTCTTAATCCACGTAAATATTAATTTGAACTGATTGTGCTGGAGTAATAAATTCCTAACTTATATTAAAGAATTCATACATCGATTAATATAGGTAAAGATTAATTTGAACTGATTGTGCTGGAGTAATAAATTCCAAACTTATATTAAAGCATTAATACATCGATTAATCCATGTAAAAATTAATTTGAACTGATTGTGCTGGAGTAATAAATTCCAAACTTATATTAAAGCATTCATACATCGATTAATCCATGTAAAAATTAATTTGAACTGATTGTGCTGGAGTAATAAATTCCTAACTTATATTAAAGCATTCATACATCGATTAATACAGGTAAAAATTAATTTGAACTGATTGTGCTGGAGTAATAAATTCCAAACTTATATTAAAGCATTCATACATCGATTAATCCATGTAAAAATTAATTTGAACTGATTGTGCTGGAGTAATAAATTCCTAACTTATATTAAAGCATTGATACATCGATTAATACAGGTAAAGATTAATTTCAACTGATTGTGCTGGAGTAATAAATTCCTAATTTATATTAAAGCATTGATACATCGATTAATCCATGCAAAAATTAATTTGAACTGATTGTGCTGGAGTAATAAATTCCTAACTTATATTAAAGCATTCATACATCGATTAATACAGGTAAAGATTAATTTGAACTGATTGTGCTGGAGTAATAAATTCCTAACTTATATTAAAGCATTCATACATCGATTAATCCATGTAAAAATTAATTTGAACTGATTGTGCTGGAGTAATAAATTCCTAACTTATATTAAAGCATTGATACATCGATTAATACAGGTAAAAATTAATTTGAACTGATTGTGCTGGAGTAATAAATTCCTAACTTATATTAAAGCATTGATACATCGATTAATACAGGTAAAAATCAATTTGAACTGATTGTGCTGGAGTAATAAATTCCTAACTTATATTAAAGCATTCATACATCGATTAATACAGGTAAAAATTAGTTTGAACTGATTGTGCTGGAGTAATAAATTCCTAACTTATATTAAAGCATTGATACATCGATTAATACAGGTAAAAATTAATTTGAACTGATTGTGCTGGAGTAATAAATTCCTAACTTATATTAAAGCATTGATACATCGATTAATACAGGTAAAAATCAATTTGAACTGATTGTGCTGGAGTAATAAATTCTTAACTTATATTAAAGCATTGATACATCGATTAATACAGGTAAAGATTAATTTCAACTGATTGTGCTGGAGTAATAAATTCCTAATTTATATTAAAGCATTGATACATCGATTAATCCATGCAAAAATTAATTTGAACTGATTGTGCTGGAGTAATAAATTCCTAACTTATATTAAAGCATTGATACATCGATTAATACAGGTAAAAATCAATTTGAACTGATTGTGCTGGAGTAATAAATTCCTAACTTATATTAAAGCATTCATACATCGATTAATACAGGTAAAAATTAGTTTGAACTGATTGTGCTGGAGTAATCAATTTCTAACCTATGTTCAAACACTATGTTACGATTGATTTTCAATTAATGTCGATGTATTTTGATTGGTGCATCGCAAGCTGCCTTTTATCTGGTAGGGCTGGTATAATTCATTCATAGCATAAAAAACAATATCCGATATCCGGCTGCACCTTCATTAATTTACAAATTACAAACACTTAGTTGTCTTACAGTACGTTCACATATCATTGGAAAAATGTTTAAAATAACGAATATCGATTTGGCGGAGGTAGGTTACCCCACATTACTGTGCGCGTCTAATTTTGGACTGCGCGGGGCTTGAGAGCTTAAATATGGTTAAGTCCTTGGTAAGTAGTGAGTAATTAATTAGTAATTAATTAGTAATCAATTATTAGTGTGGTGTTAGCTACTTAATAGTTTTTTTTTTTTTGGGTTGTGCTAGCTTAACGGTTAAGCTGGCACAACCACTTTTTTTTTTAAAAAATCAACAGTAATAAATTTGACTTTTGGGTAATTAATTAGTAATAAATGAGTACTAAATTATGTGGTACGTTTCAACTGATTGTGCTATAGGGGTTGTGCCAGCTTAACGGACCTAGAACAACATCAGTGGCGTATTTAACGGGCGTGCGAGTCGTGCGCCGCACGACTAGGCCCTCGCAAAACGAGGCCCTCAGGCCGTCCAAAAAATAACATTAAAGATAATAAATTATACATAATATGTAAGAGACATTAAATTTTGTGTTTTTTTCATAATATAATAACTAGACCTTTTTTTACCACATATTTAATGTGGCCCTCCCTACTTTTGCACGACGAGGCCCTGGACTTTAAATACGCCACTGAACAACATACTACAGTTTTCTCTTTAAAAAAGGAATAGTAGAACACTATCAGATCAATGGTTAACGACTCGAACAAACGGAACAAAAGTTCTGATGCGAATTTGTGGGAAACTGTGGAAAGTGAGTCGATTACGAGGAGTGTTTTCGGAATGGAACCATGAATCCAGGAATGGAATTTCAATTTCAATTATTTCCCAATTTCCCAATTAAAATATAAGTAGAAATATACAATAAACAACAAAAATATGCAAGGAGACGTGCACATTACCTCCGTGGAGGCGTGGGGAAAAATTAAATATAATACAATAAATAGTTGAATAGTGAGTGCACGGTTACCAGTTCTCATTAAAAAATTTTGTTAAAGAGTAGAAAGAATTTTCTATTAGAAATTTTTTTAGGGATTTACTTATTGAATGTATGATCATTAGTTGATGTTTTTATATTTTGTGGTAGATGGTTAAAAATTTTTATTCCAGTATATAATGGTCCGTTTCGAGTGTAATCAAGTTTATAATTTGGAAGTACCAGTTTGTCCTTTTTCCTAGTGTTGTAATCATGTAGGTATGTCATTTAACGATAAGAGATTAATTTTGTTTTTATATGTTAATTTAGCGACTTTTGAAATGTAGAGATTTGTTATAGTGAAAAGGTTGTAATTTTTGAAATATTCTCTGCACGATTGCTGAGGATGTAAATTAAAAAGTGCTCGAATAGCCCTTTTTTGTAATATAAAGACACTGTTTGCTTGACCTGAGTTACCCCACAGTTCAATTCCATAGTTGATATGGCATTGAAAGTATGAGTGGTAGACCACTCTCGCTGTCTCAAAATTTACTTTGTTTCTTATAATCATAATTGCAAAGACAGCCCTGCATAATCTACCCCTCACAAATTCAATGTGTTCTTTCCAACTCAGCATGCTGTCCATCCAGACTCCTAGAAACTTGGCGGTAGTTACATTATTTATTTTTTCATTGTTAATTTTAACGTTCATTAGGTCATTCTGATTTCTAAATTTTAGGATATGTGTTTTGTTGGAGTTTAAACAAAGTCTATTTGAGATGCACCAGTCATTCACAATTGCTATAGCTTGAGCAGTTTCGTGCTCGAGTGATTTAAGGTAGTTCCTCCGCAGAACGATTTGCGACAGAATTTGTTCAAACTTGGCGTATACGTTATTAAATACGTTATCCAAACATCTGTGGAGTTTAAATGAGGTTTACCGTCCCTAAGTCGAGATATTTACACTTAAAATTGGCATAATTGACATATAACCCATATACAAAAAACACCGCCCACGTAGCACATATCTTTCAAAGGCGTCCCAAAGACATTCTAAGGACTTCTATATGTCTACATAAGTCCCCAGGACATCCGAACGACATTCTGAGAACTTCTAAATGTCCGCATAAGTCCACAGGACATCCCTTGCAGATCTCGTGTTATGTGAGTAATGACACATTATCAATTGTACTGTCAAAACTTAATGTCAGAATCTAATAAAAAACTAAAGAATGCTAGAGAGGGATTATACGAATATTGTGAAAACATTTGAGAATTGTTTACCGTCTACTTTGAAGATATAGCCTTGAGAAACATGACGTTTTTGGTATTATTAGATATGTTTAGGCAAGCGAATGATTGTATACGCAATCTGTTCCATGACAACGCGGACAGTCCGAACAAAAAGTGTACTTCCACTGGCGTGACAAAAATGATTAATAATAGAAGTTACTATGGTTACATAGGACGAAACTTTTGGTTGAGATTGTCGCGGAGGAACTACCTTAAAGGCTAATTTGTGATTATGCTGGCGTCATCTGCAAACATTAGAATAAATCCACGCCAAATCATTTATATATATATATATATATATATATATATATATATTCAACAGAACTGGCCCCAGTATGGACCCTTGAGGAACGCCTTGTGTCAATTGCATTTTATTTGAACATACTTTGTTGGAGAACGAATGGTTACTTTGTATTTGAACCCTTTGGTATCTGTTAGTTAAATATGATTTGAACCATTCGTTCACCAAACCTCGAACTCCATAGAACTCTAATTTCCTCAACAGTATGTGGTGGGATACACAATCAAATGCCTTCGTCAGATCACACAAGGTGGGTGCTACTTGCATGCGATTTTCTAAGGAATTATGTATTTTATTTAGTAGTGTATAGCTGGCTTGATCGGTGTTTAGATTCTGTCTAAATCCGAACTGTGCTACATTAAATAGGAAGTTGGTCTCAAAGAAGTGCACTATTTGATTTTTTTACCACGCTTTCGAATACCTTTGATATAACTGGTAAGAGGGATATTGTTCGATAGTTTTGAGGTAAGGTTTTTTTGTCTTTTTTATGAATAGGCACAATTATAGCCGTTTTCATCCGCTCGGGGAACACACCAGTAGTTATGGACAGTTTGCATATGACAGCTAATGGTTTTGCAAAAATTTGTGCGTTATCTTTTAGTACCGTAATTGGGATCTCATTGAAACCAGTGGACATTTTATTATTTAAGTTATTTAAGATAGTCATTATTTCGGATTCAGTTACAGGTTGTAGAAAGATAGAATTGGAATTTTTTAATTTAGTTTTGCTTAAGAATGTTTCGAAACTCGACGTGCTTTGGATTGAATTTACTATATTTTTTGCCGATTGTATAAAATAATTGTTGAAATGATTTGCAATAGTATTGGGATCTGATACGTATTCATTATTTATATAAAGTTCAGCTTTTTTTTTTGATTAATTTGTTTGTTTGGAATTTCTGAGTTAATTATTTTCCAAAAGTCTTTGGTTTTGTTAGATGAATTGTTAAGTTTGTAGTGATAAAAATTTATTTTTGCCTGTTTTATAACTTTTTTTAAGATTGTGCAGCATTTATTAACGTGGCAAATAAATTCAATATTATGAGATTTTTTTTTAATTCAATAAATTTACGTTTTTGCCTACAATTCGGGCTATCAGTGTTACAGGTCAGTGCTGTAATAATTAACCCACAAGCCTCCTCCGAAAAGCTAAACTGAATCGTTTCGTTCAACTTTTGGTGTCATAAATCTCGGGACGGTCAACCACGGTTGTGGTTCCAAAAAACAACAATGCTGTGCGTGACATGATTGGTGAAGATCGGCATATGACGTACCACAAGATAAAGGTGTAAGGAACTTCGACTGAAGAACTGCAACATCCGTCTACAACATTGTTACATGTGACGAAACTGTCCAAACTGTTTGGGTGTTCCAAGATGAACCGAATCCCACACAAGTTGTTCGTCGCAACCATTCCTTTGGAGGATCGCAGAACAGTTGACGTTGAATGGTATACAACAATTTGTTTGGTAGAAGTCATCGATCAAATTAAGCCTAAGTCACACTTGGCTACTTAATAGCTGCTAGTAAAATAGCTGCTACTAAAGTCGTCACACTCCAACCTAGTAGTTTATGCTACTCTATTTCATTTTTGCCTTCATAAGCCTAAATCACACTGGGCTACTTTACTAGCAGCTATCGAAGTAGCGCCTACTAAGTAGATAGTGTGACATAGGTGGTAGCAGCTACTAACAGTAACGCGCTAGTCAAAGTTCACTAGCATCAAAAATCGAACATGTTCCATTTTCCGAGTTACTAACTCGGGCAACTGAGTCACGTGACCAACTCGCAGCTAGCAACTAGCAACCTGTCGCCCAGTGTGACATACTGAGCTACCGGCTAGTTGCATCAGCACTTGCTCTCTGCGATATTGTTTGCATACGACTCGCAACTACTAGGTAGCAGCTGCCAAGGTTTGCGTGTGACAACTTCAGTAGCAGCTATTTTACTAGCAGCGACTAAGTAGCAGCTATTAAGTAGCCAAGTGTGACTTAGGCTTTAGATTCTTGATGCTAGTGGACTTTGACTAGCGCGCTACTTCGACAGCTGCTAGTAAAGTAGCCAAGTGTCACTGAGGCTTTAGGAAAAATCATCAATAACGTACCATCCTCCTCCATCATGACAATATCGGTTCCCACACCTTCAGTGAAGTTTTATCAGATGAAATAAGGTCTGTTGATTTTAAATTATGGAATGTTATCAAATCAACAGATCCTAGCATACGTGCCTGACGTTGTGTTAACGGATATCTGTTACTTGGATTGTTAATAGATGGATGTATGACATTAGTTATTGATAAATTTGGAGAATTTTGAAGGTGTAGAAATTTTATGAACGAGTGATCTCCAAATCGGTGTGTATCATCTCGTTTATTATTGAGAGAATTTGGCCTCTTTTCTATCTCAATTGCTTCTCTGGTGATTCTTTTTTCGAATGTAGCGGCTGGATTGAGTAGTTTGACGTTGTCAATGTCAATCTTGTGGTCAGTTTCAACTAGATGTGTGGCTAATGAAGAAGACGTTTAATTGCTAACTTATGCTCAGCAGCTCCCAGCAGATATTCTTCTGCTGCTCTGTCCACATCAGATTTTGTATAGTCACAACATTGAATCTCTCCAGCAATCTTTGGGAGTTCGCAGCAACTGTGATAGGGTTTAAAAATGACTGTCAACTCAACCTTTGGAATTTTTTTGACAATTTTGTCAACGACGCCTTTAATATAAGGTAACATTTGTGGTTTTTTGTCGTCGCGTTCGTTATCTTCGCTGGTAGTTCCTTTATGACGTTGTTAATTTGATGTAACTTATACCCATCTTGTTGCAGAATATTATTTAATTTTCATTATAATATTCAGTTAGACAGAATATAGTTGTCTTGGATGATGGTGCAAGTAACGGTTAGTGTGTGTAGGTTGCTGCCAAAATTGGTAATAATAAATTAATTATTCGTCTTATTTTAAAATTGACAATTTGACGACAACTACTGGCTTTTTCAAGTCAAAAATGATTGATTATAATTAAAATAGGAGATAAATTAATAGTATATTAAAGTATACGTGGATAAACAGGTCTTTAAAACACGCGCGAGTTTTCAAGCACGACGGCGCAGCCGGAGTGCTTGAAATAGAGCAAGTGTTTTAAAGACCAGTTATCCACGAATACTTTACGCTAATTTTTTTTATTGGTTCACTTTGAAATCTGGTATTAAGGGGGGGTTCATGAACTTTTTTCGATCCAATATTGACCCTGATTTTTATCGCGTTGAAGGCCTCCAAAGCTCTCTTACGTCTGCCCAGTTTGGTATTCTTCTTAGTCACCTTTCTTTCACCTGCACGCACCGATCTTGGTTTACGTTGGCCCATTCCACTGAAGAAATCTCTACAAGTTTGTTTGATGAATTCCGAAATTTTCGAATAATGAGAACAATTTACGAGGAAATTTAGCCTCAGGTAAAGAGTTGTGATGGAACGACAATTTTTCCTGCTAGTACGCCAAAAGTTCACTCGCCATTGGAAAATACTCGGACTTCGTTTTTTGGAAAACTCGCTGTGACTACTGTATTGATCGGATTGTTAACTTTTATATCTGAAAATGACCCCAATGAACCCTCACGGCAATTATGCCTATCGATATCGCATTGGGGTATGCTATTTCTATTGTAACTTTGAAAGAATCGCAAAATATCGCAAGAAAACAGTATCTGTCTCACTTTGACACATCCTAGACAGCTTGAAACATTATACTTTTTGCTAAAACTAGGCATATCAGCCGTGGCATGTTCTTAGGGTCATTTTGAGACATAAAACTCCACGATCGGAGCAAAACTATGATCAGAGCGAGTTGTCCAGAAATGCATGCCAAAGTCCAATTTTAACATGGCTTTTATATGGGAGTGCGATTATGAAATTTTTATTACTTACGACAATTGAACCCCTCTTTAAAATGGAAATAAGAACTAATAATGTGAAATGGTTGAATTCCTAATGTAAAATCAGTATACCTTTCGTTATCATGGAAATGAGAAAAACGGAAATTAATTTGCAATCTGTCATTTTATTTGACGTAACAAAATACTCCTGTCAGATCAATAACCAATAAGCATTCACGTTTTTCAAATTGATGATGATGCCATGGCAACTTTAAAACACGCGCGTTTTTGAAAGCGCGATTTAAACACGGTGGGGCGTGGTTTAAAAGGCTAAAATAGGACAGCAATAAAAAAAATATATTTATTCACTTGCACTTTTGACTTGAAAAAGCCAGTAGGTAGTTGGCGAAACATCGTCAAATTTTCAATTTTAAAATAAGACGAATAATATAATAATTTTTGATTACCAATTTTGGCACTAATATTACCTTTATCACCCAACGATTACTTCATCTGCCGTAAAACAAATATCAATCTACAAAATTGTATGTTAATCGACCGGCTACTATTCGAGTTTTGGCGAGACTAAAGCACGGTAATTGATTTTGAATCTATTAATATTACAAACTATTAAAGAATTGCACGTTAATTCGAATTTGAAACAACATTGCACAACGCTTCTCTCACGCCGCCATACGGCTTACTATTGACTCACTTTGACGACCTATGTCAGCTCGTCCTCGTAATATGAACACTATAAAAGGACACCGAATTGTTTCCACACTCAGTCAAATCTGTCAAAAAGGCACTTTTGTTTACAATGTTTACTGATAAAATCAAAACTCCATAAGAATAACATTGTAACTAACTTTGAAAGCCAAAGGAGTGAAGCCCTAAAAACTTTACTATTGCCTATAACCTTTCCGCAAGTGTAAAATTTTATCGCAATCGAGCGAACAGTATGCTCGCGATGAAATACAAACGAACAAACAAACAAATATTAATTTTTATATACAGGGTGTATCCAGTTGACACTGAGACATTTTAAACATGATTGCTGACTAAACGAAATAAGATTGAAATGTGCGGTTTCAACCCCAATGAGTTTCAAATTTCGAAAAGTTTTATCCCAATCACATTACAAAAATTTTCCCAGTCATACAGGGTGAGGGAAAAAACTAAAACTACTAAAAATGACTTGACTTATTTAAATGGAACCCCCTGTATATTTCTACACTATTCGAAATCTGAGTTCTTAAGCTTTTTTGAAAATGTCAACATGTGTAAGTAATTTTTATAAATAAAGAAGATACGCGAATTTTTGTCTCTCATTAGTTTCAATATCGCCAAAATAGCTTTCCAATTTTTTAAACATCATGGCAATAATTAAGAAAAAAAAATATGGCAACTGAATTTTATAGAAATTGTTGAAAGTTCAAAAAGAACTTTGCAGCATTTTTTGTTGAATTCCATCGATAACAAAATTGAAAAGCTACTGGCGATATTGAAACTATGACTGATGAGAGTGCACGCACTCACAAAGCTAAAGACCTCAGCTTTCGAATAGTGTAAAAATATACAGGGCCAGGGCGTTCTATTTATATCAGTGAAGTACTTTTTTCCCCTCGCTGGGAAATTTACTTAATGTGATTGGAAAAAACTTTTCGAAATTTGAAACTCACTGGTTGAAACCGCATTTCTTTCTATTTCATTTCGTTTAGTCAATAATCACGTTTAAAATATGTCAGCTTCAACTGGGACACCCTGTATTAGAAGATTCACAGTTGTCCCATATGGGATGGATTTATAATGCGAGATTACGTGCCGGTTTATGTGCAAGGGAATTGAAAGAACTTACTATGAATAATAACGGCCACGTACCACCTTTATGTATTTTTGGAAGGCCACATATTTTAGGAAGTCTGCAATTTTTTTCTCTTGGTATACCTAATAGTTTCCTTTATACAGGGTGATTCACGACTATTCCCTCTGTTTCTTGTGCCTAAAGGGTGCAAGACATCAGCTTCATTTTTTGGTGACATACGTAAATTGATAACGACTATTTTTTTAAATTATTTACAATTATACAGGATGGTTCACAAAGTTGTAATACATCAAAGTTAGGTTTTTTAAATGGAACCCCCTTTATTTTATTGCATTTTGGATGCGTTTGCTACTATAACACCAGATATATCCTGAGAAACGTTAGATGATCTCTTGAAAAACGAGTGCGGTTACGCATAGAAAAAAATGGCCACCATATTGAGCATTTACTATAGTATTTTTTCCATAAATGATTACGTCTTGATTTTAATTTCATTTTTAAGTAAGGTTTGAGATCCCATACCTAATTATCAACTACAAAAACTAAAAAAAATCATGGCCTACTAGAATGCAAACAAAAACCATTTTCATGCAAATTTTAAAGAAAAATCTTAATAACTTTTTAATCGCTGATTTTAGACTCATAGTTTTTGATAGACAATGAAAAGTTATTCGACATAGAATAAAAATATACAGGGTGTTCCATTTAAGTTAAGTGAGTTTTTGACGTTTGAAAAATATAAAATATGAATCCTTTTTCTGAACGCCCTGTACAAAGAATCGAAATCCTGCATAGTGTAAATGAAAGCCCTAAAGGTCAAAATAAATCGATATAAATTTGTGTTATGTTATGTACCCATTCCAAAGGTTTTATAGGGGGTTGTTGTTTATTTTGTAGATAGGAATATGTACGATTCATATAATAGATAGTTATTGTTTTTCGTTATTTAAGATATTCATGTTCTTGTACCACTTAGTATTACGTATTAGTTTAGTTTGACATTCCCACGAAACCCTTTAGCTTTAGTCATAACTCATAATATTCAGTCAAGCGTACTACCTTTTAAACAATGTTCTTCAAACGTCAATCAGCCTTAACTTAAGCCTCAGCATGCAGTTCCATTTACCACCTGTGAAGTTGGTACGTGTTGGTACCTATTGCCCGATTTCCCTTAACTGTAAGAGTCGACGTCAACCAATCAGAATACTGTATTTTTCCACCCCTTGTTACAGAGTTATTAAATAGGATGTAAACCCAATGTAGAGGAGAGAATTCATTTGTATGTTACTTAACTAGCAATAGTAAATAAACGAGTTATTAGTGCTAGCGCGTTTTCTCATTGATTACACCCGAGTGTGTCACGTTAATTGTGGCGTGATATAATTGTTTATCAGCGTCACCAACATATGGTCCTTCGACCCGGATAATGAAATCTTCCCGCATCGCAGAGTGTACCGCTTAATTATCATCTCGTAAAGAAGGTCACGCCAGGATTCGCCATCGCTCGCTCGCTCGCCACTCAACATATGGTCCTTCGACCCGAATAAAGAAATCTTCCCGCATCGCAGAGTGTACCGCTTAATTATCATCTCGTAAAGAAGGTCACGCCAGGATTCGCCATCGCTCGCTCGCTCGCCACTCAAGTACATCTACAACGAAGTAACCAAAATCAACCGCAGTAACAAGGTCAGATATTTTTTATCCTATTAATCCTAAACCCGCATAATTATAACCGCCACCATGTCGCATGATCCTAACACTACCGATGAACTACCACCCATTGTGATCGAGAGTTTAAAAACGTTAAAAAACAACCGTACATATCTTAAACGTAATATGACCATTTTACAAAAATATTTAGAATCGCCAGAAAACACGCCCGAATATTGTAATAAAATCCGTAAACAATTTGAGTCATGCCAAAAATCAATTAAGGCATTCGACGAAAACCTTGAAAATAGTTACGAAGCCGATTTTGACGAACAGTTTGACGAATATTTTAATAGTCGCTTAGAAATAGATTCATTGTTTTCAAAATTAACGGTAGAAAGCGAAAAATATTGTAAAGAAAATATAGTAAACTCCCATTGTCAGCAACAGCAAGCCCTTAGCCCCCGAGTGGTGAAACTGCCTGCGGTAAACCTACCTGTTTTCAATGGCCAATACAATGAGTGGTTATCTTTCAAAGATACTTTTAATTCATTAATCGAGAGTAATCCCACGCTTTCCAACATACAAAAAATGCAGTATCTCACATCATGCCTTAAGGGAGAAGCGTTGGATGTTGTTAAATATTTAGATATCACAGACCAAAATTATCAGAACGCCCGAGAATTGTTGCGCGAACGATTCGAAAACAAACGCATAATAGTCAATAATCACGTTCGCGGCCTTTTTGGTATAAGCGCCTTAACGAAGGAGTCTTATCACGGCTTTAGAAGCATTTTAGATATCATATCGCAGCATACTCGCTCGTTGACCGCGATGAATCGGCCCGTATCTCAATGGGACGATATTTTGATTTATTTAGTTCTATCGAAACTGCCATTTATAACACGCAAAGAATGGGAAGAGAAATTACCATCATCGGAATTACCCACTTTCAAAGAATTGACCGAATTCCTTACGCATAAATGTCACACATTAAGCGCGGTTCAGGTAAAAGACCCCCTTGAAGGTATGCCAAAGGTTAACAAATTTAATAATTGGACGGCATCTTGTAATGTACTCGCAAACAAAGCGAACGGTACCTGCAACTATTGTGACCAACCCAATCATTTTACAAGTCAATGCCCTGCATTTTTGAATTTAAACATTAAAGAGCGTATCGAAAGTGCTCGTGAAAAGGGATTATGTAAAAATTGTTTGCATCGGGGTCATTTCGCACGCGAATGTAAATCTTCTCAATGCAGAAAATGCCAAAAAGGTCATAATACGGCCTTACATATTGAAAAGGCAGAGCCTTCCAAGGATGTACAAGGGGTTACAGTCGTTACAGATAGAAGTAGTGAGGAGGTCGTTGCTGCATCTTTTCATACCTCTTTCAACCCATCAAATATTCTGTTGTCTACTTGTTTAATTGAGGTTAAAGATTTCGAAGGTAATTTTCATACCGTACGCGCGTTACTCGACTCGGGATCCCAAATTAATATTTTAACAACAAAATTGTTGAATTTACTTCAATTGCCCACGAAAGCTACCAACTTGCCTGTCGCCGGAATTACCGGAAATTTCACACGCGCGAATTTAACAACGACTGTCGAAATCAGATCAAAGCACGGCAAATTTCACTTGTCGCTAGAAGGTTACGTATTAGATCGAATATCATCCAACATACCCGCAAGAACTTTAAACATCGATAAAATTCAGGTACCCAAAGACATACGCTTAGCAGATCCACAATTTTATCAATCTCAACCTATTGAACTATTAATCGGGGCGCAAGTGTTTTTCCAACTACTATGTGTCGGACAACGGCGTACAAACAACGCTGGGTTAATATTACAAAAATCCGTTTTCGGGTGGTTATTGTCAGGGGAAATAAACAAAAAATCATCAAACGGCCATGCTATTTGCAACTTAAGCGTCACCGAAGAATTAAATCAAAACATTGTTAAGTTCTGGGAAACGGAAAATATTCAAAATTGTTTTTCGAAATCACGCGAAGAAGTAGAATGCGAGCAACACTTTGCAAATAATACAACGAGAGATAAATCTGGACGTTTTGTAGTTGCATTACCGTGGAAATCAGACCCGAGTTCAATTGGACATTCTTTAGAAACCGCAAAATCGCGATTTTTGCAGTTAGAACGAAAATTAAATAAAAATCAGTTCGCCCGGGAAGAATACAACGCATTTATGAAAGAGTACTTGGATCTAGGTCACATGCGCGAAGTAGGCCCTCTAAACAATTGTAAAGACGACGGTTATTTTCTTCCACATCACGCCGTGTATAAAATGGAAAGTGTAACAACAAAAATTCGCGTTGTTTTTGACGCTTCTTGCAAAACCACGCGCGGCAAATCGTTAAACGACTGTCTAATGTTAGGACCGGTGCTGCAAGACGATTTATTTAGCATACTATTAAGATTTAGGTTACATAAGTACGTTTTAACAGGGGACATTGCAAAGATGTACCGTCAAATTTTGATTCACGAAAACGACAAGAAATATCAAAAGATAGTGTACAGATTTAATACGAATGAACCTATAAAGGTCTTCGAATTAAATGCTCTTACATATGGAACACGTCCAGCATCCTTTATTGCTACTAGATGTTTAAAGGAAGTTGCATCCGAAATTGAACCTCTCGAACCCGTAACTGCAAAATTGATTTGTAATGACTTCTACATGGATGATTTGATAACCGGACACAATGACGAACGAGAGTTAACTAAGATTCGCGATAAATTAGTAAAAACGTTAAGTAAGGGCGGCTTCGAGTTACGTAAATGGGCATCAAATAGTAATAGGGTTTTAGAAGGTCTTAGAACGAAGCAAGAAAATATAGTTCTCGCCGGTAACGGTAAAGAGGGTTTAAAAACATTAGGTATTTTTTGGTCACCGACATCAGACATGATCACGTATAGTTGGAAGGTCGAGCACAACGGTGCTAGAGTAAATAAAAGAATTATGCTTAGTCAAATATCGAAAATTTTCGACCCGCTCGGTTTGCCAGGTCCTGTTATTGTAACAGCTAAGTTAATCATGCAAAATTTGTGGAAATTAAATTGTAAGTGGGACGAATTTGTACCCTTAGAGTTTCAAACTAATTGGTCAAGATTTTGTAGAGACTTACGTGAAGCGCCAACGATCTCGATACCTAGAAATCTTAGATTTGACAAAAATTCCCGATTTGAATTGCACGGTTTTGCCGATGCCAGTGAATTCGCGTACGGAGCCTGCGTCTTTGTTAGAGAAATAGAAGTTTCCCAGGAGGTTCACTGTGGAATTCTGTGCGCAAAGTCCCGAGTTGCTCCTCTAAAGACGCTAAGCTTGCCTCGTCTAGAGCTATGCGCAGCGGTGCTGTTAGCTGAGTTAATGAAAAAGGTTCAGGAGGCAGCAGTCGAATTTCACCCATCTCTCATCAATTATTATACCGACTCGACCATATCACTTTCTTGGATTCAATCATGCCCTAGCAGATGGAAAAGCTTCATAGCACACAGAGTGACGGAAATCCAGTCAAAATCAGACGCAAATTCTTGGTATCACGTGCAGAGCAGCGAAAATCCCGCCGATGTCATATCTAGAGGTTCAACTCCCGCTAATCTTTTATCGAACGGTCTCTGGTGGTCAGGCCCGCGTTTTCTACTTGATCCACAGTATAGTCCAACAAATTTCGAACCCAACGATCAAATTCCCGAAGCGAAATCATTACTCGTGCAAGGGCAAGAGTCGCTCAACAGCAAACGTGAGTTTGGGAACTTCCTCTTCACAAAATTCTCCTCCGTTAGTAAGCTAGTTGAAAGTCTTACTAGTGAATCCTTCCTCGCGACCCTTAAACGTTTCATTGCTAGACGCGGTCTCCCGAGCGAGATATTCTGCGATAATGCGACTAACTTCGTAGGCGCCGCGAACGAGATGAAGGGCATTTATGATTTTCTAAGAAATGATGCCAACCAAACTGTGATCTCTATATATTTAACCGCAAAAAAAATTAAGTGGAACTTTATAACGCCCAAGGCTCCACACCAAGGGGGGCTATGGGAAGCAGCTGTAAAGGCTTTTAAACGTCACATAAATAAAATAATCGGCAAGGCGAATTTAACGTTTATAGAGATGTACACCTTGATCACCGAAGTGGAATGCGTACTTAATTCCCGTCCTATCGCTCCTCTGTCCACAGATCCTAATGACCTTAGTTATTTAACACCAGGCCATTTTTTAATTGGCGATTATCTAAATTCAACACCCGAAGCGAATTTGGCAAGCGAACCAATAAATAAATTAAGCAGATGGCAATATACACAACGATTGCAGCAAGAGTTTTGGAGTCGATGGAGTACAGATTATCTCCAAGAACTGCAGAAACGGCATAAGTGGCAAACAACTCGAGGCGCAGCGATCGCTGTTGGAGACATGGTATTAATCGATGAAGACAACATACCATCAAGATTTTGGAGGCTTGGACTGGTGATTGCCGTGCATCCAGGAAAGGATGGTGTTGTGCGCGCAGCTAGTGTAAAAACTAATAGTGGCGTATTGAAAAGACCCGCGGTACGTTTAAGTGTGCTACCTACGGAGTAAAGTGAGGTAGAGTGATAGTGCACGTCAGAAGCATTCTAACAATGTAGAATGAATTATTCTTATAAGCTACAGCTAATGTGTTCTAGGTTAAGGTATTATAGCTACGTTTAATAATGTTCTTATCATACATATGTTCACCCGTTATATACGGATTTGATTGAAATTAATAATTTCAAGGGCGGCGGCATGTGTACGATTCATATAATAGATAGTTATTGTTTTTCGTTATTTAAGATATTCATGTTCTTGTACCACTTAGTATTACGTATTAGTTTAGTTTGACATTCCCACGAAACCCTTTAGCTTTAGTCATAACTCATAATATTCAGTCAAGCGTACTACCTTTTAAACAATGTTCTTCAAACGTCAATCAGCCTTAACTTAAGCCTCAGCATGCAGTTCCATTTACCACCTGTGAAGTTGGTACGTGTTGGTACCTATTGCCCGATTTCCCTTAACTGTAAGAGTCGACGTCAACCAATCAGAATACTGTATTTTTCCACCCCTTGTTACAGAGTTATTAAATAGGATGTAAACCCAATGTAGAGGAGAGAATTCATTTGTATGTTACTTAACTAGCAATAGTAAATAAACGAGTTATTAGTGCTAGCGCGTTTTCTCATTGATTACACCCGAGTGTGTCACGTTAATTGTGGCGTGATATAATTGTTTATCAGCGTCACCAACAGAATACGTTTTTTTTAATTGTTTGTTCCTTTTAACGGATGAAAATATGAAATTGAATCTACGGTCCACTTCAATTAATCTATAAAATGTATCCCTATGCAAATAAATTTGTTAAAGTTTTTGGAAAATGAAATAAAGTTCTTTATTAATTTTGTCGAGTTTGCTCCTATGAATGGCTTTCCTTAATAAAGCTCGACTAGTTTTCTTTAAGTTTCTAAGTTTTATTTTAAACTCGTTAGACGTATGATGTTATCACGACATTGTTTAAAGAATGTGCTATCACAAAAGCAGATTTATTAATTTGATTTTCAGATCTTTGTAGTGTGCTAGATTACCTCTCCGGGAATATGTGCGTCTTTCTTTCGCGATGATCATAACATTTACTTTGAATTGCAAGAAAACAAATTTTGTTTTCAATAAAGGAATAATGCAGCTTGATTTCAGTAATACAAATTTAGCATTTAAAACAAGAATTTTTCTTTAGTTTCCGTATATTGGAAAATAGTACATTTTCGGTTATATATCAATAATCAACATTTATGGACTTTCGATTTTTGAGAAGTATGTGTGGTACAACATTGTGAAATTTCGTAACAATTTTATGATAAGTTAAAACTGACCGTCAGCCAGGAAAGTGCTAAATACAGTGTTTTTATTGCTATTAATTGAACAGTTAAACAAATGATTCTCCAAAAATGAAAAAATCCCCCCCCCCCCCCCCCAGTTTTTTCAGTCAGGGGTTTTGTATTTTTACTCCGATAGTATCAACGCTTATACACATAGGTGCGGATTGATATGGTCAATTCATAACCTGATATGGATTCCGAGGCTAATAAAAAAAGATTAAAATGCGAGTATGGGATAAGCTATTCTTACAATGACTGTATTAGCTTTGGTCGCAGGTGGATTACCATAATCGTATTGCTTTATTTGTTATCCGGACTGAATACGAACTATTTGAGGTTAATATAATTTGCATAACGACAAATAATGAAAAGGATTTGAAACCACAGCTATTGCTCGACGTTTGCTGTAGAATATGAAGCGAGGGAAGGCAATAAGACGAGAACACTATTAAAATCAATATAAACTTTCTAGTTGGGGCACGTAATTGTATCCGAACACTACAAAACTTCTACGTCATTTAGTTGCAGTTCTATCACTTGAGACAATACGTCTACTTTAAACTATATGTTTTCCCATTTCCTTAATGTGAAACATGATGCTTGAACGCCAGATGACGCCACGTCTCATATGTGCATTTACAATTTTTCGGATTCAGTGGTAAAGTAGGTAAAGTAAGTGCTCTATCAAGGTGGCATTCCAATGGGAGGGTACATATTGAATATTGGCAGATTAAGCGAAATGTTGAGATTTTAATCACAACTAAGCTCCAGGCTTCAGGATGTGACGTAAAACCCCAAAGCCCGATCAAGTTCCAAGTTTTCCATAGGGATCGGAAGTATATTTACACAAATAACGAGAATGTACCTAGAATTTCTACTTAAATTAAACCGAATACTTGTTGATGAAAATTAACGAAGTTTATAATTAAATGTAGCCCACAACTTGCGGATTTGCATTTAAATTTATCAACCCCCAAGTTTCCAAGGCGTTCAGTGATAAAAACACTTTCTCCCCTCATCCCTAACGTACAGGGTCAATACAGCGCGAGATCTACATAAAAACGGAAATTAAGATACGAGATGGGAAAGAATATCGATGACTTTTTCAGTGCGACAACATTAGAAATAAATTTTTACGGAAGAATGTTGTCGATAGCGACGCAGGAGAAAACCTAAATGCGGATCCTCTCACCCCCTTAGGTAACCCCAGTTTGCCCCTAAATTCAATTAAGTTTAATACACAACTTACCACAGTAATTGGGTACATGGGATTTATTATCGTGAATAAAAGTACATGATTTGGTTTTGAATCGTCCGGCCTCTTTCTCCGAGGTTCATCGCCGCCGCCACCTGCGCCGCCATATCCAACGGAATGAGTCTGAAATTAAAAAATAACAATCAATATTTCATACAAGCAAAAAAAATTGATATGTGCACTAAATACTTTTGTGCAAACTTCAAACCCTATAACCACGAAAAAATTTCAAAAACGGCAATACCGATAAGAGGTTCGAATCCTAGAATGCCCATGAATATACATACTGAGTGACAGAAATTGCAACACCAATTAAGCAAAATTTTATAATGATTGTTAATGTGTGGTGCAGCCTTTATGATTTACACATTCATTTACATGCCGCGCTGTGGCATTGATTGAATAACTTGGTTTATCATAACAAGTTATGTAATACCCATTTATAAATAAGGGAATAAGGGTGAGGTATCTAATTATCGGCCAAAACCTTTGAAAAACTAGTGCTTCATCGTCTTAAACCAATGATAGATCGCTTCATAATTCGTTAGCAACATGGTTTTCATCCAGGGCGCTCTACCCAATCAAGGTTAGTTTTATTCCAGCATGATCGCCATGGAACAGGGGAAACAGGCGCCGTGTATGCTAACTTGTCAAAAGTCTTTGACAGAGTCAATCATGATGTCTTAATAAATAAGTTCTCAACATTTGGGATTCATGGTGATCTTACATCAGGAGTGCCACAGGGGTCCCATCTGGGACCCTATTTGTTCAAAATGTTCATTAATGACATCTGGAGATGCTTCAAAGGAATAAAGTTCCTATTATTTGCTGACGATCTAAAAATATATTTCACTGTGTCCTGTCAGGAACATGTGTTGGTGCTTCAACGGTGCCTAGAATATTTTGAAGAGTGGTTCAGACTTAATTTCCACTAATTATTTGGACAAATTCTTCCTCGGAAAGAAACCGTGAAACATCTTGGAGTTACTATGGATGTTGCGTTATACTTTAGGCGCCACATAGAAAATATTGCTAATAAAACCAACTCAATCCTGAGGTTTGTATCAAGGAATACCAAACAGTTTAAGTCGCTTGTTGCCCCTCAAGGTTTTATACACCACTCTAGTGAGACCAATTTTGGAATATGCGAGTACAGTGTGGTCTACTCACTGGATCCACTAGAGGCAGTACAGAGAAGATTTCTGAGAATAAACTGGTACAGACAAACAGGCGAGTACGGTGAAGTACCCCATGAAGACCTACTGGCATTTCTCGCACTAAAAACATTGGAAGCTAGTCAGTGGCAGTTAAATCTTATTTATCTTTACAAAATAGTTCACTCTCTGGTAGACAGTCCAAAGTTGTTATCGCTCCTTAACTGGCATGTTCCAGCTGCCAGAACCAGACAACAGCTGATGTTCAACATTCGGACAGTTTCTCAGTGAAATCACCTCATGTTTCAAAGCCTCCAAAGTCAAAGGAGGACGCAGCAAGTATCGTAACCGTCTACGCATTTTGTCTCCATGGGAGAAACATCTGGAGATCATTTTTCTCAATTCACTTTCATCGATCAATTTCCATCGGTTCTCTCCAAGTTCAAGAGTAAACTTTGGCCGTTGAGTGACTCAACGCTTTGGCCTAAGCGACACACTCTTGGCTTGAGTCGCCGCTATTCACTGCTCCTTTTTCACGCAATATAAAATTCCAAATATTAGTGTAGAGGCCAGAGCGCTAGACTACGACGCCAATGGTCCAGTCTCGCCAAGACAACTTGTGCATTTTTCTTCCTCGGGGTCGACTCACCCTCCATGAAGAGAGTACGTTCAGTTTATATCTTCTTAGGCAACTAAGGGCTGCAGTCTGAGTTTGTCACTCTGCCTTCCTGGCAATCTCTCGTATACGGAAAGACCAAAAATTAAATGGTTCTAACACGCTTAGATTCGTATAACACCATTAGATGTTGTAAAAGCGTGACTAGTATTGTTATGCGTTCAAAGCTTTCTAAGAAACTGAATAAATTTCGAAATTGTTGGAAGAGTCTTAACGGCACTCTAAACTTTGCTGATCTCCGTTTAGAAAAAAAAAAATAAAATTCTGTATCCGAACTCAAAATCAAATCACATCTAAACTGTTCTAAACTGTACATGGCGACCATAAAAAGTTAATTGAGGTAGTTAATTACGGCAAATCTAGTTCTTGCACTACTTTCCTATAATTTTGTTACGTTTCGCAATATAAAATAATAATGACATCATAAAGTTAATGGTACGCATTGCTTGTAAGCGAGCTTTTAATGCGTACGTTTATGTTTCATAAATTTAATTATGAAAATGTGTCGGTTAAAATGTAAGCAATCAATGTAAATTTAGCCGTTGAGTTAATTCTTTATTCAACGATTTTAATGAAGAAATTATTACAATTCTGCATGAAATAATTGGACATTTTTATGGAAAAAGCACAGGACCGCACCATTAAAATTAATTCCTATTTTTATGGTTTTAAATTTCTTCAACGTTCAAGTGTTTTGTCGCAGAGCGTCCCAGCAGGAACAAGGATGATGAAGAAAAATTGTCTATTCAACGACATGCATTTTTGTTTCACTTCGTAACATTATCTAAAAGAGAAGCGTAGTGAAGTTTATTGACGTAGGTACACGGCGGAATTTTTGACCCGTTGATGCAGACAAGGTACGTCATGTGTGTAACACTACAATATATTGCTGCCATGCGTCCTGTGAAAATTGTTACAAATGTTTTAAGCAGTTTTCTCTTCAAATAAACCACGCTGCATCTACAAAGCAGTTAAAAATAAAAATATTGTATAATAAGAATTTTCCCCTTGAACAACCTCTACTTCATTATACCACAATATTGCCCCTTTCTCCTGGGACACCCTATATAACATAACATAGGTAGAGTCCCTTAGTGCGAATTCCTATCGCATGCTATATTTTTCTATATTACTCTATACAGGGTGTCCGACTGCTCCGAAATCGGTCGATACCTCAATGTAGGTTGAAGATACAGAAAAAAGTTTCAAATAGAGCTTGTTTGACTCGAATTGTGCATCTTTTAAAAATATCTACAGTATGTTGCATTTTCACCTGGCAGGAAAATGTCACTTATTTTAAATGGCACACCCTGTATTTTTTTCCCTTCATGTATCGACCAACCATATTTATACCACGGCTGCATTTTTTTTTATATTGGACGCGCGATTGCCGAATTATTAATTATGTTCTCAAAGTTTTATACAATTTAAGACCGGACTATAACACCTGCCTTCCCTTGTTGTGGGAGACCTGGCATAATAACTGTGTCTTTCACATATCGCCACAAAAAGAAATCTAATGGGGAAAGGCCCGGGGAAGGAGCAGGCCCGCGGTTTCCGATCCAATTCCTTGGAAAAGTGGTTTCTGAACACTCAGAAATAATGCGTGCATAATATGCAAGGGCGCCGTCTTGTTGATGTTAATACATAGCAAAATATTCCTGCACCGGGATCTGCTATAGGAACAATAATATTGCGTAAAATTTCCAAATAACGTTCTGCATTCAAATTTTCTTGATAAATGTCTTCTTCTTCTTCCGTCTTCACAATAGGCATCTTGCCTGTTCTTTCTTCGTCACGTATGCCTCGCAAGGTTTCGGTTCTAAGAGCCAGTTGATTTTTACCTCAGGCAGGGTGCTGGCCTGACCTGAGAACCCTTCTCCTTTATCCGGGCTTGGGACCGGCAGCACAGCCACTGGGCTACTCAATGTGGAAACACAAAATCTTGTCACTTTTCAACGAACAAGATACATTAAAACTCCAGCATTCTTGACACCCTCGATACAACCAAGGAATTTGATCGCACCAATAATGCAAGTTATGGCGATTAAACATGCCATTTTTACCAAATTGAGGTCGTCTAACCAAATAATGTTACCCAAAAAATTAACATCTTCCTGGTGCCTTAACAGCCATTCCCAAAACTCAATTCGTGTTGGGAGGTCACCTGGTTGCATCGAACGCACATTATGGTAAAAAAAAATCATCAATAACGGTAGTTTTTTAGGATTTTTTGGATGCAACTAATGTGTAAACTTAAAGCAATTTCCACGTCTTTAATATTAGCCTCACCAACGGGTTTCGCTCTAGATACAAATCTTCCAAATTTCAAACAATTTCGTTCCAGTATTTGGATGGTATATTTACTAGGATGCGGTCTTTCTGGATATGGCTCAATGAACGTACGACAATAGCGTGCCGTGATTCTGTCCATTCTACTATAAATAATAATGATTCCAAAAAAAAAAAAAGTAATTATCAGGTGACAGATTTGTCTAAAACTCGATTGCCATAAGGTCTTGGCCGACTACTAAAAAAATTCGAAAAAAGTGGTATTACTTAATGCAATGAAACTCGGAAAAATTTCCAGAAACTATTAAAGATAGGTATAGGCTCATTTAATACCAAAATACGCCCATTTTGATTCTCTATCAAATGCAATAATAAAACTGAGTTTTTAGTCTTTGAATTTTCTTAAATTTGGAGCCTCATAGATGAGGTCGTACGAAACTTAACTTTTTCTAAGTGCACCAAAAGAAAGCCCTATTGTTCCGCTATGCGCTGGTGAAAACTAGGTTGCCATAACTATAACGGTTTTCAAGTAAGTAATGAATTCTCAAAGTATCGTCTGTATCCGCCATATTTCTTTTTAAAGTGACAATAACTTAGAAACCATATATTGTAGACATTAACATGTATCAAAAGAACTGAAATTTCACGTAGAACCAAAAATGCAACTGCCGTTTAAAATAACGAAATTACTGGCTACTTACGGCATTTCCGGAAGCGCTACCATTTTGAAAATATCGATTCGTTTTTAAAACTAACCCCTAAGTTCCAATTTTAAAAAATTTATCTACAGAGTAGCCGATTAGTGCGAGGAAGTCCAATATTTCATTCATTATCATACGGATTAAAAAATGTTTCAAATAAAAGTTGTAGGATACGAACCATTGCATATTTGTAAAATATTTATAAATATACAGGGTGCTTCGAATAATCGTAGCTCCGTACCGACCTATTTTTTTAAACGGATCACCCTATATTTTTTATTTTTTTATTTTATTTTTTTCTATATTTGATGTTATATTCCGATTGCTCTCTTAAAATGCTCTATGTCCATATTTTTGTTATTTCTTTTAAATGCAGCGTTCCCAAGGTACACAAATTAGTAAAGGTCGTTCCTTAATGAATATACAAATATTTGTCGATTTAATTATACAGGATGTTTTACAATAATTCGTAAAGTTTTGTAAATTTCGAATAGAAAAAACTTTGTTATTTTAAATGGAACCCCCTGTATATTGTTATGTAGGTCGATAAAGCTTTTCAATCTCTCCAATTTATGTCTGTACTTTGTGTCTCCTAAAACTAGTAATTTTTACTGTTGCTCCATTTAAAATAACAAAGCTTCTCCTATTCGAAAATTACAAAACTTTACGAATGACTGCAAACACCCTGTATAATTAAATCGATAAATATTTGTATATTCACTAAGGAAGAACTTTTACTAATTACCTTGTGTACCAAAAATTGACTCAAAATTTTAAAACTGAACGAACCTAAGTATTTTTTAATCAGACCTGCTTTTCATTAAAAAATTCATAACTTGGGAACGCTGCATTCAAAACAAAAAAAAATATGGACATAGAGCATTTTGAGAGATGAATCAGAATATAACATCAAATATAGGGTGTTCCATTTAAAAAAACAGACCGGCACGGAGCCACGATTATGTGAAGCACCCTATATGTTTATAAATATTTTACAAATATGCAATGGTTCGTATCCTACAACTTTTATTTGAAACATTTTTCAATCCGTATGATATTGAATGAAATATTGAACTTCCTCGCACTAATGGGCTACCCTGTATACAACTTTCCCAGAAATGCCTAACTAAAATAAAGCTCCCAAAAAAACACCCTGTATACAATTTTGTGTTTATTATTTCCAATATTTATTCCAATTAATTTAATATTAATACATACATTTTAATAGCGCCTTCCCTTCGTCATGGAAGATATTACCATTAATTATGCAAAGTCTCGAATTAATTATACCCACTTTGCCGCATTTACAGTTCCATTTGCACAATCATTGAAGTGTACTTAATTCAATATACTTAACAGGTCCATCAATTTCAAATTAGACCACCAATAGAATGAGCGTGAATTAGTTATTTTTTCAATATTTGTGTATATGTTAACAAGTTTTTTGCAATGTACTTCTTCAATTGCCCTGGTATTGAATTTATAATATAAATAGATATCATCATTATTATTAAAGGTTTTATCCACAACAATAAATTTTCGGAACACAAAAAAAGACCAAAAGAAACAAAAAAAACATGTTTTTTTTAATAAATCGACGTGGAAAATTTCTAAACCTCAACACCCAACTTTACTTCTCTCAGCGATAAAGATGTCAATACAATCTCAAAATTTTCATGGATATTTTGTTAGTAAAGGTATGTTAAAGCAATTATAACACACAGATTAAGTGCAACATGCGACATTTACAGAGGTCGTGTAGAGACTAAGAGAGGAGATGGTAACACGGCGTCGTTAGGACGGACTCGATTCCCGGCACCTTCTCCCAATCGAGGTGGACTCAGCCAAAATGAGTACCTTGGGATTTTCTCTGGGTTAATAACAGATAGGAGGCTAAGGAACACAGTGCTTGTCACACTGTCACCCTGGAAGTGGCTCCAACGCACTTTACCTCTTTGCTCAAAAATGTAGAGACTACCTATACCTAATATTATACTCCCATCAACGACGAGAAGATCAAAGTCTAGTATTTTTGGCCGAAGAGAAGGCAAAATTTCTTGGCATTTTCGCGGTGAAATAGAATAAATGTAGCTGAGATGGTAGGAGATAACTTGTCCTACATGGTTGCCAATTTTTCAACCTCAAAAAAAACCATTATTGAGAAACTATCAAAGTTGAAAAACATCCTGATTTACAGCAACTCAATTTATTTGGTTTATCGAAGATGGTCCCAATTTTGAAATGGATGTTACCACAAAAATTAATAAAAGAATAAAGGTATCACGGAAGCAGTTTCGACCAAGAGTAGGTCGAGTTCAACGAAACCATTTACGAAGAGTGGGCGTAGGTACAAAATGCCCTCTCTCGGACCATCTATAAGCACACCTTCTCATTTCCGGAATATCGAACCACAACCCACGGCTGACAAACCCATACATGTTGAAATTCGGGGTTATGTACTGCAGTTTCTAAATTTGGAGAAAAAGGCATAAATGGATACTTATTTCCATAACGTAAATGTAGAAAATTCGGTTATTCGTGTTTATATCTGCTATAAATAGTTGCCCTTCCACAAGAATGTGTAATTAACTCAGACCGGTTTTAACAGCATGTTATAAATACATAAAAAACATTGAGATTAGCATCGAAATTCTCATAACGTATTAATGTAAGAACAACAAACGAGACAGGATTCGTGTGCGAAAGTGATGAAACGTTTGCATGTCAAAAAGCGATACTGGGATATTATCAATAACACTTTTCATTCACTTTCATATGTATACTATTTACATAATGGATGTGTGTTAGAAATAACTTTTTTTATGTATCGAAATAGGGCGATTACTTTTTTATAGTTGTAAAAAGATACTTTTTATATAGGTACCTTGTCTGTGAAGCACGCAACGCTACAATCTCTTGCATTCGTTTACAAAGTCAAGTATCACATTTAACTTGTACAGTAGAATCTCTCGGTAATCAACAAAAAACATAAATATCCGTATCGAAGGACCATATACATAAATTCCATGCGTAAACCTCATTTACGACATTTACGACTATTACCTTTTTTTTATTATCTTCAATACCTTACAAACAACGAGATTTCGCATTATTAATCTCCAATTAGCCTTGGAGTTAAAATAATTAATGATTTACAACTTTTTTTTTTACAAAACATAAAGAAATTCACTTGAGAGCTCTACCGTGGAAGTCTGTTCTTCAGGAATCAACAAATTACCCAAAGACATTTTTCGCCCCCGCTGCGAAATTAGATTTGATGCGATTCATTCAAATTCTGAAAGAATGGAAATGATACAAGACTTAAGAAATGTGGAGCGTGACATGTGCCCTTGAGAACCCCTGTTTTTCAAAAAAAGGACAGTCGCCTTTTTTGTTAAGCCATCGTTTCGCGAGCTATTTCAGAATTCGATTTGCCCGATACCTCTTTAATGATTTTCTTTGTTAATCGTTCAACGTCAAAGTTCGTGTTAGATCAGCCATAGTTTGAAGAGAAATGAATGCCTTCTCTTCATCATTTTTTGTTGATGCAGCTTGGTGTCCATAAAAATGTCATATAATGAAACTTTAAATGGTATGAACATGGATTCCACTGCGAGTAGAAAACTGGCGTAATATTTACATACAAAGTACTTAATATTATAGATTGTACAGGGTGTCCCAACGATCCTGGGATTGAAGATAAGTAAAAAAAAAAAACAGATTATTATAGTCAACAACGAGGAGCATTTTGCAAAAATGTTTTTGCATATACAGGATGATCCATTTGTGAGCACTATATCAAACAATTGTTTTTTTTTAATGGAACATCCTATATATTTTTATATATTTGAATTTCCTGTTAAATGCTCACCAAAATGATATAAGGTAATACGTTTTGGGAGAGGCTGAAAGGAACTGTTTGTTGGCACCCAGGATTTATGAACAAAGGTAGGTATTCTTTCCAAGACTTGAAGCATTTCTTCGAGAATTTGAACACACGGGAAATATCAAATACAAAAAAAAGTACAAAAATTTTACAATTTTCAAATGTATCACTTAATCATTCAAAAACCTTGGGAATATGTAGTACAAAGTGAGAACCTATTGAAAGCTCGTAGAAAAAACTATTCAAATCTGTAATAAAATACAGGGTGTGCCATGTAAGAAAAATGAGAAAAGAGTATGAAATCTGAATATAGAAGTTAAAACTAGACACATTGGGAAAACAAATCTCAAAAGTTCACTCCGACATCTTTCAAGATTGCAGAATAGGAGCCTACTTCATGGACTAATTTTTAAAAATGTGAATAACTGACGGTACCCCGTCAGTGATAGACCCGTAGTACCTTATATCATTTTGCTGATCATTTAACAGAGAATTGAAATATCTAGAATTCACAAAATTCCAATTAGTTTCGGAGATCGAAATTTATGGAAATTGTTAATCATTTTCTGTACTTTTTTGAAGAGTTATGGAAGAAAATATTGACTACTTTTCAAGCTCTAGAAAATGGTGTCTTCCTTTCTTTCCATATAATAAAAATAAATAATACCCGATGATGACTTTGCAGAGATGAAACGTCGGTTCAAAAATCTACAAAGCCTCTTCTTTCCATAACCCCGTCTACTTCATCCCTGAATGATCTTCTTGGTGTGCTCCAATCCACGACTCTTCAGATTTATCTGGCCGCCTTTTGGCATGGTAAAACACATACGACGCCTTCTCTGGATGTAGGCGAGGGCGTCGTTTTCTACTCACATCGGTTTTTTTTCAAAATCTTCTCCAGTATTCCATTTTCGAAGCTATTATTTTGCGTTGATCCTGTTTTGTGATTACCCAGCTCTCAGCAACGTATGTCTGAACAATTCTTATTGTATTTTTATTTTTTCCGTTAAGCCGTTTCCAAAAGGATATCGCTTTACTACAGTCCCCTGGGATTTAACCCAATGAAATTTTTTTATTAGGTAATAAACATTTTGAAGAAATTTGGTTTAAGATCACATGTCATATACAAAATTATAGAAATCGTCCCGTTAAGTCGTTTTTTTTTTTGGAAAAAAATTCATTTTGATTATAAAAATGTTAGATGTTGACCGATTTGTATACTTTTTGATACGGTGCGTAGGTAATACGAAGTTTATTAGTGATAACTAGTCTTAAATTAATCAAAAAACCTACTATTTTTTATTTAATTCATTAATCACACCGACACCGTTTACTGTACTTTCAATAAGAAACTTCTTTATATCGTATCTCCACCATCAATATTAATTTCTGTTAAATAATGCTCCTTTGTCAATTACTTTGTAATTTATTACTGTACTTGTGCCAAACCGTTTTTTTTCCTCACCTTTTATTCGAAATTAATTCATTTAGAATATTAAATTCGATTTTTTTGGCTTATAATTGCTGTTTAATTTTTGCAATCATAATTTTGTATACCGGGTGTCCAAAAAGTGTGGTAACACTTGAATATCTCGAGAACGACACATCCGATTATAAAACTTTCTTGCGCCCCTCTTTCGCAGGATTGATTTTGGACGCGTTGCTAGCTGATTGCGTTATTTTATCGAAAACAATAATAAACAGAATTTCTTAAATCCACAAGATTAGAAAAGCCTCGAGAAAAGCGATTCAAAATTGAATAGAATGAGCTTTTTCTATTTTCTATGAAAAGTCAATTTTGAGTCCAACTTTACTATAGTGCATTTGGAAAAGAGCCGGAGTAATAAATCAACTACTTCAAGTATAGTATGGTATTTTTGCTATACGAGCGGCACATCAGTTTTCAATAATAAATTTTGCAAATATCGTAAACATAAAATGAAAATGACGCTTGTTTCGTACTAAGACCACCAAACAATAGAAGACCCTTTAAAAATGACCGCGTTGACAATAGGAAACCCTCATTAAGCTCCCAGCTAAATCCTTCGGCAAAGGGTTCATAGGCGTAGAAAGTGGGTAATTTGTAAAAGAGTGAACAATAACACTTCATACAATTAATAAATTAGAATTTATTTACATTAAGTATATAGTTTTCTCATCTACTACACTGAAATCTGCCTGACAGGCTGATTTAATATTCCGGGTCTTTTCCAAATGCACTATAAAATAAAAGTATGCGGAGCAAAAAAAAAATTATAAAATGGATCCAGATTACAACATTTATTTAAAACGACTAATAATAACTGGGTCTGAAAGTATAAATGCGGTATGTTTTTACGATGGAATTTGGTAACAAAGAGCTTTTATGTACCTTGAAAGGTGCAATGATCGTATATGTGTGCCAATACAATGATAAAGTGCCAAAAGTGTAACGAAATTCACCTCTTTAACATAAAGTGATCCAATAAACATCTCAAATATACAGGGTGTCCAGAAATGAAGGTGCCAAACGAAAATCCCAGTTAGTAGACATTATTTTATGTCGATTTAACCCAAATTACCTTAGTCCAAAAATACTTTTTAAGCGAGATGGAGCTCCTCATGTAGAGCACTTACTGTAAAATTTGTTGTTTTTGATATAACTTGACATAAGAGTAATTTAGTTAAATAAATTAATAAATTAGTAATTTATTTAAATTTATTTTTCTCGAGAAGGGTGCATCCTAACGATTTGAAACAAGAGCACATTATTTTTAGAAAAGACCCTAGAGAATTCGAATTTGACATAAAAAATGTCAAAAAAATAAATGTAAAAAAAATACCATCCAAAATGTCTGCGGCCCCTCCCGCATGGGACGCTAAAGGCCGCAGCAAGGAAGTATTATTTACAGCGACCGATGTGTGATCAGAAGGTAAGTCATTGTGCAAAGTTTGGACATTTTCGATCGAAACGTTTTTGAGATATTACAAAAAAAAGTACTTCATGGCACCATCTATAAGGAGCTCCAGCTCGCTTAAGAAGCATTTTTGGATTAAAGTAATTTGGGTTAAATGGACATAAAATAATGTCTACTAACTGGGATTTTCGTTTGGCATCTTCATTTTTGGACGCCCTGTATAGAATAGGCATTCTAACGATGTGACTGCATAAGTAATATCGGTAATTAATAATTTTATCGTATCTCTCGTTTATTATCTCTCTATAATTGCAAATATCTCTGTACAATTATTATATGGGTCATAATATAATAGAAACGCCATAACACGTTAGTTACACATAATACATTAATTATCTATAGCCAGATATGATTTATTGTAATAAATAATTTATTAGAACTGATATAGCTACGAGAATATTATGCAATTTATAATAATCGAGGACACCAAAATCTTCCATTAGTTTTATCAGGAACGACCAAACGTGGCAAACTTTTGACAAATTTCCTTAATTCAATGTAAACTAAATCAGCGTTTTGTTTTAAAATTGTTTGCTTCAATGATACGATTTATACCATCTCGGACGTTGCTAAGCGACAGCAACGATGATACGATAAAGCTTTGAATATAACTCGAATATTTGCGATTTATACCATCTCGGACATGTCCTCGATTATTACAAATCGTATAATACTCTCGTTATATTAATAGCTATCATGTAGCAGTTTATTAATTTCCTTATGGGAACAGTTTACAATTTTTATTCACCGTAAAATACTACGGTCAGTGTACCACTTAAATGTAATAAATTAAGAATAAAAAAATAATTCAGCTAATTTATTTACAATATTACTAACATACATATATTTTGATTTGAGTATCGTTGCCAGTCCATAGGTTCGCGTTACTTTTCCGAAATCATTAAAAAAAATCGTTACCCTTATCTTTCATCACCCTCCCAATAATATTAATGTAGTTGTAGTTAATAAAAAAAGAATTTTTACTGAAAAAATGCCTATAATTATTGTAATCTGTTAATAATTGGATCGATTAACACAATGCAAAAAATCCATGAAGATTAGCTCCCAAAATTCTTTTGGATTAACAAAATGTTTGATTTCCTTGAAATCATCCCGGAAGCAAGTTATAGCGATTTTACAAAAACTTATCTATTAAGTAATTGCAACACAGCTCAATTCCAGACGAAACTTACAGGCTTCGGACGAAGTGTGAACATAAACATTTTTTAAAATGTAAATACCGAACAAAAGGCATTGTAATTAAGTGTGATTGTTGAAAGTGAAACAACAAAAAATATATTTATTAGCAACTAAACACAAAGGAAATTAAAAATAAATATAGCAGTTTCGAATACGAGATAGTACCATTCTTCAAGTGAGACGATGTAGTCTTGACAAAGAGCTGCTATTTTTAATTAGAAAGGCCATTTTAAACAGTTATTTCAACAATAACAATTCCAATAGATAGACAGTCAATGTTTTATACCAAAAATTATAGCAAGACACATTGGCGTTCAATATGTACCGGGTGGCCAAATAAGCGAGGTAAGCGGCTGTATCTCAGGACCTGCTCATCTGACAACAATAGAATTTTTTTATTATTATAAATGTGGCCATAAAAAAACTCTGGAAATTATTTTCGAGTTCCTAGGATGGCCGCTAGGGGGCGTATTTGGTATAATAGTTCATAAAAGCTTAATTTTCTCGCTTAAAGTCCCGATGAAGTGGGTCTGAAAATATTGTCATGGCAATCTACGATCATTTTTGAATAAAAAACCTTATATCAATTTTTTTGACAGCTATCAAATAGAGTGGTGGGGGAAGGTTTTACCCCGAAAAAGAAAAATGCTTGTAGTGTCAGTTAGGGTTGGCCGATTTTACTGAAACAACTTTTGATTAAAAGAGCATTTTTGGAAGTATTTTTCTATAAAAATAAAACAACAATATATTTTTCCGTTGTTCTGCGAGAGGGCGTTGATTTATAACTTACCCTATTTCTTTAAATATCTCTAAAAAGTTAAATGAAATCATATATTTTTTCTTACGATAATAAGTAGAGCACTAAAAACTAAAAAAAATAGTGAAAACCGTAAAACGATATTGTCTATTTATAACGATGGTATTAACAAAAATGTTTAAATATCGTTTTGCGGTTTTCACTATTTTTTTTAGTTTTTAGTGCTCTACTTATTATCGCAAGAAAAAATATATGATTTCATTTAACTTTTTAGAGATATTTAAAGAAATAGGGTAAGTTATAAATCAACGCCCTCTCGCAGAACAACGGAAAAATATATTGTTGTTTTATTTTTATAGAAAAATACTTCCAAAAATGCTCTTTCAATCAAAAGTTGTTTCAGTAAAATCGGTCAACCCAAACTGACACTACAAGCATTTTTCTTTTTCGGTGTAAAACCTTCCCCCACCAATTTATTTGACTGCTGTCAAAAAAATTGATGTAAGGTTTTTTATTCAAAAATGATCGTAGATTGCCATGACAATATTTTCAGACCCACTTCATTGGGACTTTAAGCGAGAAAATTAAGCTTTTATGAACTATTATACCAAATACGCCCCCTAGCGGCCATCCTAGGAACTCGAAAATAATTTCCAGAGTTTTTTTATGGCCACATTTATAATAATAAAAATAAATTCGGGAAAATAACTTCACAAAACCTTCCCCATAGACAAAATTGTATTTAAGTTAAAGTTGAAATTGATTAAAGTTATTTTTCAACTTTAACTTAAATACAATAGACAAAATTGTATTTAAGTTAAAGTTGAAATTGATTAAAGTTATTTTTCAACTTTAACTTAAATACAATTTTGTCTATGGGGAAGGTTTTGTGCAGTTATTTTCCCAAATTCTACGTTCCACCCCATTTAGAGCCCTGACTAACACCACGATGGATCCAATCAATTAAAAAAAAATTCATTGTTGTCAGATGAGCAAGTCCTGAGATACAGCCGCTTACCTCGCTTATTTGGCCACCCGGTACAGTGTCTAATTTAAAATGTAGGTCATTTTAAACTGGAAAGGGTGGTTTTTTGGAAGGTTTAGTTAGACGTTTCTGGAAAAGTTTTATAGGTAGATTTTTGAAAATTTGTATTTAGGGGTTACTCTGAAAGCCGAATCGATTGTATGTATTTTGAAAATAGCGGCACTTCCGAAATTACCGGAAACTACGAATTGAAACGCTTCAAATTTGTCAAACAGTACCAGACTTACACGACAGCTTCTTAAATTGAACAGAGATCCTGTTTCTAAATCAGTTCCCTTCCGAAGGAAGAGGTTATTCCGTTTGACAAACTACCACAATTCAGTAACACGTGTGTCGGTTTCCTATAGTATAACCAAATTGGGAGAAGCCCGTGCAGGTCTGCCCTGAAAAATGTGGCGTGTCTGATTGTGAGTTGGTCGACCTTGAAGCCATTTGAATCGGCAGCACTATTGAAAAGTTCTAATAAATATTTTCCGTAATGTGCGAGCAGAGCTCAGGATCTTATCAAGATATCAAGATTCAAAATTTATGCTTTTACTATAGCGATGGGGGCCTTAACGCATCAGATTAATATTCTTAATTTGAACTAACATATCTGCGTAAAATATACCATTATTTTTTGTCGAAATATAAGTCGTTAATGTAAATATGAAAGAAGAGTTGCCCAAGCATACTGTCTTGAGGAACTCCCCTTGTATTCGGTAGTTCGCGAGACTATTAATAAATTAATCGGTAGGCTAAAAATGGCATAAATAATAGACTTGAGACGTTCAATTATAATTTTTTCCAACTAAAATGTAGATTAATCGATTATTTTACATTTATAATTCTCGAAAAAAGAAATTCAGAACGTTTCCGTTTCAACTTAACCTTTCACAAAATAGTCTTGTGCGAATTTGCACGGAAAAAGTTAAATTTATATCTACAATTATTGTTGAAACGATTTTCAACGAAAAATATCACTTATTTCTCAATCCTTGTCAAGATAAGACTTAAAAGTTTCAAATAAGCGTCTATTGCAGAATTCTATGCCACTTGTAACTTTCTACTTTAAAAAGGATTATGGCTCACCCTTAATTCTAACAGTACCAATGAGTACGATAATCTAAAGCACAATTCGATTTAAATCCGCTTTTACTGGATGATGGGAAAAAACTGTATCATAACTAAGTTTGTTATCTATACTTCAATCAACCAAATTTAACGTTATCAATCAATAATGACCTTATAAAAACGATGCTTTAATAATTCGTTTTTTATTACAACCAAACTCCATTGTTTTAAATGTAAAAGTAAATATTCATTCCCTCATAATACCCGAGGGTGTTCAATTATTGAATTTTTGTAATCAACACTCAGTATTTCAATTTCAACTTAATAACAATGAAAAATAAGAAAAAAAACCAAACAAAAACCGAACTGGTTTGCCTGAACTTCCAAACATTTATTTATTCCTTTGAAAACGACCCACTATTGTGAGGTGGTGCTCCGTCGTGTTGATTCCACAACTGTTTCCAGTTCAGATATAGGGGGTGTAAACAATTTTGTAAAACGATATAACTCTCACTTGAAATAAATAAGAATCAATAGTAAAATGTAATTTAGTCGACTACAAATATTCTAATCCTACCTCGTACATATTAGAATATTCAAAAAAAAATTTCAGTTTAACAGAAAATTTGAAAGCGAAAACAATTAAAAAAGTACCGTAAGGAGTAAATCCTTGAGCATGCGATGAGTGAAGATACATCGCATCTTGACGGTACAATTACCTAATATTTCATTAGCCATACTCTACTAAGCACATGCATATATTTACATTAATGTACAGAATATTGTTACGCAGGTCTACATTAACCTAGTTTTCACTGCTGTGCACATTTTACACTTTAATATTCGTCCATTGACGTGATACATGGGTTTTGTTAACAAATATTTAAACAAGAATTGAAGAAAATTGTTACCAACTGGTCCCAAACAAAAAACGATAGAAAATGATCGAAAATTCGATGCAAAATTAAACTATAGAACTAAAAAAAATAATATTGGCCTGTTTGAATGTTACGCAATGAATTTAAGGGAAAAAATCTTTTATGGTGGTAAAACAGTCGCATAAATTTTCGTGGTTGAAAGTGGTGAAAATTACTTTTATCGCCTTCCCATCATCTGTACGTTTGTAAAAATAATTAAATTTTGTATTAAAAAAGTAATAAATATTAATAATGGAGATACAAATTTTGAAAGTTGCTCCGATTTTCGTCCATGCGTTTCGTATTTATCTTAAAAACGATCATCGTTTTGCTCGGCGAGTGTTAAAAATAAAAATAACTTAGGAATATTAAAAAGTTAGGACTAGGACGCGGTCTTTCTGGATATCACTCAGGAATGTACAACAAGTACGTACCTACCGCAATTCGTCATAAATAACAATTAGATTCTAAAAATCTTGATGTGTAAAAGCAACGTGAGCGATTTTTCGATTATTGGAAAACTTATGTTAACGAATGACAGGTGACTTATTGGTGTCACTTGATTTGTTTAAAATTCGATTGCCATAAGGGCATGGCCAATTACTAACAAAAATCAGAAAAAATAGTGTCAAGTTAATGAAATGGAAATAAGTCAGAAACTATTAAAGATAGGTATAGGAATATGTAATAGTAAAATATGCCCGTTTTGATTCCCTAGCAAATGCGATTCAGTAAAAAAATTGTTACTTACTTATTTCATTTTTAAAAAAATTAGTTTTTAGCGATTTTTAGTCTAAATTTTTCGAGGGGTGGCTCACTCCCAAAAAATTCGTACGCTATAATTAACTTTTTGATACTGAGCCTATTTCGAAGATACTAAATGCGTACTGAATTTACCGAACTTGCTAGTACTGAACCTATAATGATCATACTGAACTCATACTGACTATAGGTACTGACCTCGGTACTGACCTCATATTGTACCCCGTACTGATCATACTGAACAGATATTGACTGCATAAAACCACTTGCTACGAATGATAGATTAATACAAATGATTTTTGCAAACACCTATTTTTATTACATTTTTGCATTCTCCATAAAAACTGTTTTCAAATTGTAAATTTCACCCCCCACCTCATGCTCCTTTGCTGAGGGGTGGAAAGGGTGAAAATTGCATGTGTCCGCGGAAAAACGATCTTCTTTACTCTTTTTTCTCCCAACATTTTTTTGTCATTTACAAACTGTCCGTCACCCTCTCCATTTGTACAGAACTTGAGAACAGTGTTTTACAGAGCATCCAAAAGTGCAATAAAAATAGGTGTTCCCATTTAAGTTTTCAAAACTCGCCTCCCTCCACTTCCCAGCGCGGGGTGAGGGTGATGTTTACGTATCATGACTGAAATGTTTCAAAAAATAAAGGAACACGTTTTTGTTCTTTTTTTCAATCGGATGTGTCCAGGGTTTTCATACTTTTTCGACACCCGGTATATTTATATACAGCAAAGCTTCATATGATTAACTTGAATGTCGTATCTTGAGACGGCGGCAAAACAGTGCCCAATTTATCACGTTTTCAAAGAATTTTTTTTATATTTGGAGCCCCATAGGTGAGGTCGTAAGTAGGTAACCTACATTTTTGTAAGTATAGCGAAAGAACGTCCTATTCTTGCCCTAAGCACTGGTAAAAACACTGTTGCCATAACTACAACGGTTTTCAAGTTATCAATTCTCAAAGTACCGTCTGCATCCGTCATTTTTTTAAAAGTGAAAATACCTTAAAAACCATAAATTTAAGAGAATTCAAATTTTATGTGCAATCCAAAAATGCAATAGGGGCTGCCGTTTAAAAAAACGAAGTTACTAGCTATACTTACGGCATTTGGGGACGTACCGTCATTTTGAAAATATATTATATCGATTTGGCTTTCAGAGTAAGTAACTCCTAAGTACAAATTTTCAAAAATCTATCTACAGGGTGCTGCTCCGTATTAGGCCGATAACTCAATGTGGGTTGAAGATACAGAAAAAAGTTTCAAATAAAGAAAGGTTGCTTAGATTTGAATTGTGCATCTTTTAAAAATATTTTCAACGAACTTTGTTCGTTATTGGAATCAATATTCCGTCCGTGCGTCCGTGCGTTGCAAGAGATGCGTATTGTCTACAACCGAGTTAAGATATGGGTTTTATGTGAAATTTTGTGCTGATTCAAGATCCGTTACCAATTTTTCTCTTTTCTCAAATACTTTTCGAAATATTCCACTTTAAAGTCGAAATTTCGAAATTATCAAATTTGTCTTTTTGATAAGGCCAGATTTTTTTTATACTTTCGTTACTGCGGTATTCGAAGTGCGTTTTGTAATCCAGGGATTTCAACTACTATCGGAGTAAAAATGCAAGGCCTCTGACTTTAGAAGCTTGTATCTCAGTAATTAGCAGTCATAATTTAATGAAATAAAGTGCACTTAAAAGACCATTTATTTCTACAAAAAGGTGTACAGTTTTAGATTTTTACAATACATCGTTAATTTTCTGTATCAGTGTATGTGAGAAAAAGCGCTAATTATGATTCAAATCGCACAAGCGCTCCACTTTAAAAATTAATTACAGCTATATTATTGAAACTGAGTGGTAGATACTTATATATTTGAGAAATGTATACTTTTTTGTCAATGTGAGATGCTTTTGAGGCCAATTGGTTTATTAGTCTTAAAGCTATAATGAAAAAACGACATCTTATGTAACTCAGTACCTGAACGTTCGATATTAACAATTTGACAGTAACATAACAAGGTTAAAGCAATTATACTGTGGTTTAACACGATTCACAAAAATAATGTCATTATACATCGTTTTTTTAAAAAGAAATTTTGAAAAAAGGATGCATGCACCAGTTGGAGGGGAGAAGCGCGGCCGCGCGGGGCAGCTGTTGTCGTACACTATTGCTATAAAGCGCATGGTTTTGTACAATGCAAAAGAATAATCACATTGTTGTGGGTTGCCGCTCGCTGCTTACGATGTGGTAGATTACCTCTCGCGGGAATATGTGCGTCTTTCTTTCGCGATAAACTTTGAATTACAAGAAAACAAATTTTATTTTCAATAAGAGAATAATGCAGTTAGATTTAAGTAATATCAAATTTAGCATTTAAAACAAGAATATTTTCTTTAACATCCGTAAATTGCAAAATAGCACATTTTCGGTTAGGGCTTATAAAACCAGTTAATCATATGAATAATCAATATTTATTGGCTGTCGACTTTTCAGAAGTGTGTGTGCTACAACATTTGTAAATTTGGTAACAATTTATGAAACAATAACAATTTTATGATAAGTTAAAACTGACCGTCAGCCAGGAAAATACTACATACAGCGTTTTTATTGCTGTTAATTAAAATAAAAGTTAAACAACTGATTCTAGCATTTTGGTTTTTACACATGTTAAACATATATAAATGACTAATGTACTACCCAAAAATGAAGAAATTTCACCCCTCAGTTTTTTTGTTATGATCACTTAAAGTCAGAGGCCTTGCATTTTTACTCCGATAGTAGTTATATCTACAGAATGTTGCATCTTCACCTGGCAGGAAAATATCACTTTTTTTTAATGGCACACCCTGTATCTTTTTCCGTTCATGTATCGACCAACCATATTTATACCACGTCTGAATTTTGTTTTATATTGGATGTACGGTTGCCAAATTATTAATTACCTACATATTTTGTCAAAATTTTGTACAATTCTAGGTCGGACTATAATATTCATAACTAAGTTATTTTCGCAAAAAAGGAAACATTTATGTTTCACGAATAATATTACCCTAATGTCGTATTACTCTACAAAAAAACTAAGTGTTTAATTTTATACCGAGTGTTTAAAATGAGAATTCAAAGTTTAAATAGAATTTATACGAATATTTTAAATGGAACACCCTGTATTTTTATTTACCATGAGATTCTCCACAAAAAAACGCAATTCAACGGTGTAGGTATTATTTCCTGGTATTATTTTCTGTACTTTTGTTAATATTTTACGATTTTTAAAATTTCAGGTAAGAAAAATTTGTTAAAAGTAATGTTAGTTTAATTATTATTATTATTACAAAAAACAGATTAAATAGTTGGCATCAATGCAAACGAACAAAACTCAAGTCGGGTGACTATCTTAATTCCTAAATAAGTAATTAAAACAAAACTTTTAATAAACGGTTAAGTAACGTATTTTTCGAAAACTAAAATAGCAAATAAGCAGGCCAGGATTAAAGACTTGAGGGACCCAGAGCTATTTACGTGAAAGGGGCCCTTTTTTAAACTCATTGAAATTATTTACGCGGTAAACATTAAAATAAAATCACATGAATAATATGAATAATGAATATAAAGTTAATGTACAAGTAAATAATTAGATATAAATATTAACAAATACGTATATTAATTTATTTCTTTTTTTTTTAAAATGGGAGCCCCCTATTTAATGGGGCCCGGGGTTGTAGCACCCCCTCGTTAATCCGGCCCTGCAAATAAGTACCTACAATATTTCTCATTAAAGTAAATGTTCAAAATGTCTTCCACTTTTGAAACCTAACCCTAAATGATCTTCTCACATTGTTTAAAGTTTGTTCTGAAATGTCTCTCGAATTCAAATTATCATGTCATCTCGTGACACTTGGAAGGTAAGCTCTGGTGACCTTGGCCGTCAAGGAACAGGGCCTCCTCTACTGATCCATTTATAAGGGTAGGTACAGTAAATCTAATTCTCGCGCGTACCTCTAACGAGAAGTGCGCTGTTGTTTTGTTTTAATTATTTAGAAATTAAGATAGTGACAGGACTTGAGAGTTTTGTTCGTTTACGTTGATACCAACTATAGTATTTTCGCTGTAGCTTTGTTGGTAAGTGATTAGGGATTCCCACTTGCAAACTGTATGGTTCAATATTTGTGAAAGTCAGCGGTACTTAAAATTTCTACATAATGAGGAGATATCAATATAATATATCAATTATAAAAAATAAATGGTTCAGAACCCCTGACTTTTTATTTAAAAGTTTACATTTGAACAATACAGAGCTCATTATTCCATTGTCATCAAACAATACTTAATGGTGTGGTTTACCTGATTATTGCTCGAGGCGATTAGACATGCCCATTGCCCAATACATATTTTAGGTAGGTATGATATATATGTTAGAAGAGGACAACACTATAAGAGTATGTGATTTCTGAAATTAAGCGCTAATCACTTACCAACAAAGCTACAGCGAAAATACTATATAGGGAAAGCCAAACTAAGTTGCGTGCACGTCATCAATGACGTATTTCCATGTCTTTTGTGGCAAAGTTTCCATCGCTAAGTGTATCATAAAATTTATAAAAAAACAACTCTAAAAGCAATGCAATTAATATAAGACTTTTAGATAAAATAATGTATGTGCACAAGCTTGTTTTTGTTTGGTTTAGACGCCTCTCAATGTAAAATGTTGTGATAAAATTTTAATCAACAGGCCAGTAAGTAACGACGTAAACCTAGCCACTGTCAGGGAATGGTGCTCTGTTGCCATCTTTTATTCATCGATATTTTGAGGTTACGGATGACAGTAGTATTCTGACAGGCATATTTAATTGATTTTTGTCGTCAACAATTTGTAATCGTAATTAATATTTATTTGTGGTTTAATAAGAAATAGTTGCTGGGAAATTAAATATTTCCTGATCAATTTGACAATACTGTAAATGTAAACGTCATCAAACGCTGATGACGTGCACGCAACTTAGTTTGGCTTTCCCTATATTTAAACTGTATTTTGTAATAATAATTAAACTAAAAATCGACCGAAAAGGTCAATACATGAAGGGAAAAAAATACAGGGTGTGCCATTTAAAAAAAAATTACATTTTCCTGCCAGGTGAAAATGCAACATACTGTAGATATAAAAATATTTTTAAAAGATGCACAATTCAAATCAAAGCAACCTTTATTTGAATCGTTTTCGGTATCTTCAACCCACATTGAGTTATCCGACCCATTACGGAGCAATGGGACACTCTGTATTAAAGCTGTCCCAGAAACGTCTACCTAACCCCCAAAAAAACATCCTGTATGTATTTAATTATGGTAATGTGTGTTGTGATTAAACTTATTTTGAGCATCTTGTTGTATTTGGATATTTACCAAATACGAAACATTTTTGTCATAGGTGATTAGCTGATTACTTATCATCGGGTCGCGTTCGCCGCCTAATAATATTTATATTATTATTATGTATTAAAATTCTCGCATAATAGTAATTAAGGTACCTAGGGCGTTATGAACTAAATAACGCCTAAGATCGACAGTGTATAGCCCGAGGGCCTCTCGCCCGAGGGATATACTCGACCGTAGGCGTTATGTTCACAACGCCCGTGGTGCCTTCTTTCCTTTATGTTATACTTGCAAGAAAACAAGCAGCGGGCGTTATAAAGAAATAATAAACTAGTATGACATAAGGATTATTTTATTGAGGAAAATTACCGGACATATCGCTTCCCTCACATCGATGGCAAACATTCTTGAGCTTAGGGGTGTCCAAACTATAAATTCGGCCCTGCCTATATAGTTTTCTTTTTAAAGTGAGACACCCCTCGGATTCCCTTGGATTTCTTCATGCATACACACCGTACTAAGTGTTTTGGTGATTTTGCAACATTTTGAAAAGCGCTGGGTTAAATTTAAGAAAGCATAGTGTAAAAATTTTCTCCCGATGTCAACTTCGGATGCCTCGAGGCTTAAACATTGTACTAAAAAAACGAATCGGCTTTCTTTATTTTCAAAAATCGAGGTCGCCTCGACACCTGAAGGTCGAATCGAAGAAAATTTAGACAAATTTTGTGGAGCGGAATGTGCGAGTGACACACTAATTACGCGGACTTGCAAAGATTAATGACGACAGCGTGAAAGGTTATGATAACAGCCCAAATTCATTACCCTCGACACGCTGATATTGATAACCTATAATAACGAAAGGTTTCGTAAAATAAATTACGCGACGGGATGTCCGAATTTTTTTTTTCGTTCTTTTTTCTTTGACCGTTACGCGTATTATAAATTTCACAAAATAGGCAAGGAGACATGTCGGGTCCCGTCTAAACAAAATTTGGATAAACTCCAGATATTTAAAAGTGACTCATATACACAATGAGTCGGAAACTATTCGTTTACGACATACTCTCCGCGTTAATTTTAAAACTAGGGGACACCTTACATTTATTTCTTAATTTCTAATAGAAAGAAAAACAAATCTCATTGAACTGCACTTGTTGGCCTTGATGGGTCATCGTCCGGCCTACCGTGATAAAACATCAATATAAATTATAATTCCCCCCCTGACTTTAAATACCGGTTTCATTGCCAAATCTCTCGGAGAAAAATGAACCTAATTCCAATAAGTCAATTATGTAGGTGCACAAAACAAATCATCGACACCCCGTATGTAGGAAAACGTAAAAAGTTTGTTTTTTTTTTTGGCCAAAACCAAAAACTTTTTAATCGTCGTGCAGCTGACAATCGATTTTACTCTCACCGGCTTATCTTTATTTATCGACGATTGACAATTGTAATAAGCCGATTTACGGTTAAAATTTTAAAATGTGCGTCCCTTAAAACGTACCTACATATCTTAAGAGAAAAAAATAAGGGGGTGAAAAGGTGGTTAAGGTTAAACTTAACCCTTCAGAGATTTAAAGGTTAAAAAAATGAATTTGTAAAAAAAAAATATCTACATACCCTAACATTTCCTTGTTCGCCTTCTATTCTTTGACGTTTATGAGATCCATCTCCATTGAATGCCATTATGTACCAACAAACAACCACTCAAAAACTGAACTAACTAACACAACGGCACGCACGGAACTGTGTAATTTTTTCTTGTTTGTAAAATGGCGACGGAATAACATATAATGTGTGCAATGCTGGCGACATCTGTGAACGACCGTTGATACGAATTGCTTTCGCGTAGATTTCTTCTGTAACTAAATTCGTTCAACATTATTTTATGTGTAATTATGTTGGTAATTATATTATTTAACAATCGAGGCCAGGGCCGGCGTTTGGAATTTATCGCATGAAGTAAAATTATTTTGGCGCCCTACATATAATATTTAATATATAAACATATAAATCATGGCAAATTTCGGCTACATAAAACTATATTTTTACACATCGATTATGTGTATAATCAATGCCATACAGGGTGTTTTTTGGGAGCTTTAGTTACTTATACGTTTCCGGGAAAGTTTTGTAGGTAGGTTTATGAAAATATGTACTTACCTACTTAGAGGTTACTCTGAAAGCCGAATCGATGTAAAAGGTTTTCAAAATGGCAGCGCTTCCGGAAATGCCGTAAGTAGCTAGTAACTTCGTTATTTTAAATGGCAACCCCTATTTTTTATTCAATCAATCAAAACAGGTTTATTGTATTTTTTTACATATAAATCAAATAAATACATGATTCTATTCCCCATCGTAAAGCTACTCCCACCTGTCCTTCCCCCTACTTTCCACCTTTTCCCTCCTTTCAAGCACTTCCTTCATCCATCCCAACCCTTCCCCCTTCGCTCCTAGCATCTCCTTTCTTTCCCTTCTCTCTTCTCTCATCTCCTCGCATTCTCTTAGCATATATGAGCCATGCTCTCCCTCCCCTCCCTACACATTCTGCAAACTCTCTCCTCCTCCTCCCGCCAATACCTATTCTCTCTCTCCTCGTTTCCACACCTAAACCTCGCTACAATTCTTTTCTGCTTCAGACCCATCTCCCCTGTCAGGTACTTGGCCTTGCTCTCTGCCATGATCTCTCCATATCCCTCATTATACCTCCCTCCTTCTCTCTCCTTTCCTGCCCTTGCACATCCTTATCTCTCATAGCCACCTCCTCTACCATTTCTCTTCCTTCCTCCCTCCTTCTTTCTACCTCCTCCCTCGCATACCCCACTCTCTCGTAATATAGTCTCCTGCCTCTTGCCCATACTTTATCCGCTTCCCCCTCATCTCCTTCATACATTCATTCACCATTATTATTTCTGCCTTCTTCCTGACCTCCTCCTCGTACTTCACTGCCCTCCTTCCCGCCTGCACTCTCAATTTTTCCACTTTCGCCTCTTCCCCCACAATGTACCCCGGTGTCTCCCTGTCCAAACCCAGCGTCCTCTCCAATACTTCTCTTGCACCTTTTCCAAACTCTCCCACTCCTTCCACCCCCATATCTCCGCCCCGTATCCCATCACGCTCCTCACCAACTTATCAAATAACCATCTCCTCTTTTCCATGTTCTTCCCGAACACTCTTTCCCCTATCCCCCACACACTCCCCACTACCCTATTTCCTCTCTTGGCCAGTTCCCTTATGTGTCCCTCGTCCTTATTATCATATCTGACTACATATCCCAAATACTTCCACTCCTTTACACTTTCTAGCTCCTCCACCCCCCACCACCACTTTGACTTCCCTCCCCTCCCTCTTCTCTTCTGGAATACCATTATCCTCGTCTTGGCCCCGTTTACCCCTTAATCTTTTTTCCCCAAGTACCCCTTCATCACTCCCATTGCCCCCCTCATTTCATTCTCACTGTCTGCTACCACCACTACATCATCCGCGTACGCGAGCGCCCACACTTTCACCCTCCCTATCACTACCCCTCCTCTTTGGTGTCTCCGCAACTCCTCCTCCAGATCCCCTATGTATAGCGCGATTAAACTCGGGCTCAACGGGCATCCCTGCCTCAGGCCTTTTGTCGTCCAGAACCGTCTTCCTTCCTCTCCCCTCTCTCCGGTCACACACCTTGTTTCCTCGTACAATTCCTCTATCGCCATCACCAGCTCTTCTCCTATCTCATATCTCCACAGCATTCGCCACATTTTCTCGCTGTTTACATTATCAAAGGCTGCTTTTATATCCATAAACAACCCATACATCTTCCCCCCTCTTCTCTCCATCGCCTTATTTACCAACTACTTCAGCACATAAATATTATCCACCGCCCTCTTTCCTTCCCTGAATCCCGCTTCCCAGTCCTGTACCAACTTTTTATCGATCACTTCCCTCTCCAATCTTGCTCGCAGCACCTCCGCATATATCTTGTACCCCGTACTCATAATGCTTATTCCCCTATAGCTCTTCGCCTCTTTCCTATACCCCCCTTTATATATTGGCACTATCCTAGCTTCTTTCCACTCATCTGGGATCCCTCCCCGCCACACACCCCCTAGTATCCCTCTTATCTTCTCTCTTGTCTTCCCGCCCGTATACTTCCACTGCTCCCCTTGTATTCCATCTGGCCCTTGTGCCTTCTCTAACTTTCGCGTAGATTTCTTCTGTAACTAAGTTCGTTCAACATTATTTTATGTGTATTAAGAATCGTGGCCAGGGCCGGCGTTCGGAATTTATCGCATGAGGTAAAATTATTTTGTCGCCCCACGTATATAATATTTAATATATAACATATAAATCATGGCAAATTTCGACTACATAAAACTATATTTTTGTTTTTAAAGTTTAAACCTTCGATTATGTGTATAGTCAATGCTATACAGGGTGTTTTTTTTGGGGGATTTAGTTATACGTTTCCGGGAAAGTTTTAGGTTTCTGAAAATACGTACTTAGGGGTTTACTCTGACAGCCGAATCGATGTAAACTATTTTTAAAATGGCAGCGCTTCCGGAAATGCCGGAAGTGGGTAGTAACTTCGTTATTTTAAATGGCAACCCCTATTTTTTATTGCATTTTTGGATTCTACGTGAAATTTCAATTCTTTTGATACCCACACAGTGGCGGACTAAGGCTAAAGCGGGCCCTACGAATTGCTCTGGCGTAGATTTCTTGAACATCTAGACGAGGTTTCGTAACTAAGTTCGTTCAACATTATTTTATGTGTAATTATATTTAACAATCGAGGCCAGGGCCGGCGTTTGGAATTTATCGCATGAGGTAAAATTATTTTGGCGCCCTACGTATAATATTTAATATATAATATATAAATCATGGCAAATTTCGGCTACATAAAACTATATTTTTGTTTTTAAAGTACATCGATTATGTGTATAATCAATGTTATACAGGGTGTTTTTTTTGGGGGATTTAGTTATACGTTTCCGGGAAAGTTTTAGGTTTCTGAAAATACGTACTTAGGGGTTTACTCTGACAGCCGAATCGATGTAAACTATTTTTAAAATGGCAGCGCTTCCGGAAATGCCGGAAGTGGGTAGTAACTTCGTTATTTCAAATGGCAACCCCTACTTTTTATTGCATTTTTGGATTCTACGTGAAATTTCAATTCTTTTGATACCCACACAGTGGCGGACTAAGGCTAAAGCGGGCCCTACGAATTGCTCTTGCGTAGATTTCTTGAACATCTAGACGAGGTTTCGTAACTAAGTTCGTTCAACATTATTTTATGTGTAATTATATTTAACAATCGAGGCCAGGGCCGGCGTTTGGAATTTATCGCATGAGGTAAAATTATTTTGGCGCCCTACGTATAATATTTAATATATAAATCATGGCAAATTTCGGCTACATAAAACTATATTTTTATTTTTAAAGTACATCGATTATGTGTATAATCAATGTTATACAGGATGTTTTTTGGGGGATTTAGTTATACGTTTCCGGGAAATTTTTATAGGTAGGTTTCTGAAAATACGTACTCAGGGGTTATTCTGACAGCCGAATCGATGTAAACTATTTTTAA